>PVIU01000215.1:0-110118 GCA_004026605.1 Ondatra zibethicus | reverse complement strand
TTCCCAGAGAGACAAAAAATCTTCTGAGGAACAGACCAGAGTAGTTTGTATGAAGCGATGTGGGAATCAATGGCTCCAAAGCCAGACTCCCAGGACCGTTTTCAGTTGCCGGCTTCTCAGTCTCCCTGACTGGAGCAAACCTGTGTAAATAAATGCAGAGAGAGAATAAGTAACTTGCTGATGAATCTAGCCGAGGACAACCCAACTCTGACTGTTCGATCTCCATGGTACACATACAGTGGGGAGTGGGAGCTGTTTCCCTCCCAGTCCTGAGGTGCAAAGCAGTGCTGGAGAGCTGTTGGAAGTTTAGGCTGCCCACCACAGAGGGAGTCTACACCAGATAAACCAGAGCCTCTGACCAGCCCCCTTCTCTGCCCAGAGCTGCCTTATTCCGACATGGCTGTGTGGAGGGTACTGCGGAAAACGGGTAACACCGGAGACGATGGGGGTCGGTGTCTTAGGGTACAGTGTATGAGTGTTCCTGGTTGAAAAGTGGGACCGCAGTCCCTGCATTGTAGACTCGTGGTATGGCTCCATTTCAGGGAGCTTCATCCCGGGAGCGGGGTCATTGGACTGGATAACGCATCCTCCGTGTTGGGTGTCTGGGGAAGGCTAGACCCTCCATCTTAAGAGATATTTCCTTGTGAACCCTTGGAACTTCTGTCTCTGCTGCACCCCTCCACCTAGGATGAGCAAAGTCAGCGTAGACCACCAGAGTGCCTGTGGGCTTGTTAATGACTCCCTCCTCCCTATGGGCAGACATGTGAAGGTCTCATGTGCCAGGCTCTTCCAAAGGTGGCCCTTGCTGTCGGTCTCCACCCCTCTCCGTCTGGTCTCCTGCACACTCACTGCCCAAGGCTCTCTGGCTCACTGCACACTCACTGCCCAGGGCACTCTAGTCTTCTGCACACTCACCGCCCAGGGCACTTTGGCTCCCTGCACACTCACCACCCAGGGCTCTCGTTCCTGGCTCCACAGAACTGCCTTTCTACACCTCCTGCTCTTTGCCCACAAACTCTCCTCTACCTCCTTTACCATCCCATGTTTGTTCCACGGTGACCCAGCTCAGATCTTCCCTGGCCCCTCCCACCTAGAACTTGTTCTTGGTTCTATAAGTCGCCTTCTCAACTGGGTACCCTTCCACGCCAGTTGGAAGCACTTCTCTCTGTACCCACACTTATGTCCCTGATAATATCATGGGGCTTCCCTGGAGCCCCACTCCCGAGCTGGAATGTTGGGGGTGGTTTGAGGGGCCACAGACAACTTCCCCATGCCCTATATTGGGTTGGTCAGACGAAGCCGAATGCAGAAAGCAGAGCAGCATTTGAAATATCGCTACGTATGAGTCATAGTCACAGGCTCCGTTTGCTCAGACTTCTATGATACACCAGTATCTTGCTAACTATTTCCCACTTTCTGTTTGCTGTAGTCAGGAAGTGTGTACATTCTCTTTATGCACAGATGAGGAAGCTGGAGACCAGATGTTGACTGAGGGTAGCCGGAGTCACACAGCCAATGAGGAAGAGAGATAGGTGTTTTGGGTCAAGAGGGCTTTGTGTCTGGGTATGTTCATGTGTGTGCAAATATATGCCAGCACCCTCTTGTCAGTATTATCTTCCAAATTAGAAAAGATGGCATATTTAGGAAATGTGCTAAATTAAAATAAACTAAAGTGATTGCTAAATTAGTTGAATTTTTAACTGCATATCCCTGTTAAGTTCTTTCTCTTCTTTGAGTCCACCATTTGGCCAAATCCTGAAGTGCTCTGGTCCAAAAGGGAGTGAGGGAAAGGCAAAGAAAAACAGACATTTCTCCCACCTGCTTCCCAATCCCAGCCCCACAAGGCGGGAGGCTTTGCTCTCTGATTTTCTGGGTCTCTGTGCTGTTGCTGCTGCTGCTGCTATAATGAGTAATTATATCAATTTTTTCCCCTAAATTTACAATGCTTAAGCTCCTGGAGCAGTCAGGGGAAGACAGGCCTTAACAAAGTGACTGTGTGCAGCTTGTCCTGTCACCACTGAGTTCCATAATTACACAGAAACTGGTTGTCATGGCAACTGCCGCATAGCCCTCCCATTCTCCCTCGGATGCTGACAGTCAGGAGTGCCTTGATAGGAGGGAGTTTCTCTACGGAGGCTTCATCTCTCACTTGGGTGGCCATCATTAATTCATTCTAATTCCTCATTTTACTGGCAGGCCAGGGTTCAAATGTTAGTTTTACAGCTCATTGGCTGTGGGGCCAAGGACCAAATCATCGTGCTTCTGGAAGCTTCGCTCTTCTTCTGTAAAATGAGGTAGCAACACCCACTAGAGAGCGGCAGTAATAATGATGTGTGTGGCATAGCTAGCATGCTTTCCTGCATGCAGTAGTGCCTGTGAGATACTGGACAGCTTCTCCTTGATCTCCTCTACTCTGGGGTCCTGAAAAATGGATGTTGAAAGTGGCGGGGGGGGTTGAAATCTCTTTAAACATTTCGATTATTAAAAATAAAATGTTTCTGGTAACATTTTTTGCTACAAAACCCAATTATTATACTGAAATTATGGTTGAGCTGTATATGAGGGAAAGAGAGGGAAAAAGGAAGGGAGGAGAGGAAGGGGGAGCGAAACACAGAGAAAGAGAGAGAGACAAAAAGAGAGAGTTGGAGAGACGGGAATCAATATTTAGGTGAAACTGACTTAAAATTTTAGGATAATGTTTTCCCATTGCATTTCCTTGAGGCTTAGAAATCGACCTCTAATCTCTAAGCCAACAACAACACACCTCTAGGTTTCCCCTTCTGTAAAGTTAGTGCCTGCATGTGCTAACCTTTGAGGAGGTCCTGCGGTCATGTGTTGGAACAGTGATTCTGACTAGGGGCAACTTTGTCCCCTGTGGCCCTTTGGAAATGTCTAGAGAGATTTTGGCTGTGGTAGCTGGAGGTGTGTGTGTTAGGAGCATGTAGTGGAGAGAGGCCACAGACACTGCTAAACATCCCATGATGCACAGCACCACCCTCTACAGCAAAGGCCATCCACCCACAAGGTGCCAGTGGGGCGGAAGTGAGCAGCCTTACTCTGTGGTTGGTATCAAAACAGGATCACACCACAGTCCTGCCACTAAGATTTTCCTGCTGTTTCTCTCTCTTATTCTGGTGCTCACAAACGGGGTGGGGTTAGTAAACATGCTAACTCAAACTTTTAATTCTAGCATTTGTGTGGTAACTGGGGCAGGAGAATCCAGAGTTCAAGGACAGCCTGGGGTATATAAGATGTTGTGAAGATGGAGGAAAGAAGGGAGGGAGGGAGGGAAGGAGGGAGGGAGGAAGAAAGTATGGAGGGGGAGGGAGGGAGGGAAGGAAGGAAGGAAGGAAGGAAGGAAGGAAGGAAGGAAGGAAGGAAGAGGAAAGAAGCTACACCCCAGGTTTAAGGATGCAGGTCAACAGAAAAGAATTTTCCTAGCAGGACCCTGAGTTCTAGGTTCCGTCCCCGACATTGCAAAACAACAATGACAGCACTGATAAAATCCAACAAAGGGTCTGGAGAGATGGTTAAAAGCACCGTATGCCCTTCCAGAGGCCCGGGGTTCATTCCTCAGCACCCACGTGGTGGCTCACAACCATCTGTAACTCCGGTCTCAGGGGCTCCATTGCCCTCTTCTGACCTCTCTGGGCAACAGGCTTGCAAGTGGTCCACTGGCAGACAGACAAAGCACCCACACACATAATATAAAAAGAGGTTTTAAAAGACACAATGAAGCCGATGAGCAGGAGGTGTCTGGAGGTGTCGGGCCTTTGTGAGGATGGGATGCTGCAGGGAAGGAGCAGCTGCCTCTTCCTTCTTTTCCCTGTTCCTACCTGATTGTGAGAGGCAGATGTGATTGCGTCATCCTTCAGGAAGACCGCTCCAGATGCTTCAGGTCCAAAAATAGCTGTATAATCAGGGTTTGCGTTTCTTCAGACTCCTGCTTGCCTCCAGCTCTTCCCGCCCATTCAATCCCATTTCAGCATCCTCCTGGCCTCTGTTCCCCTTCCCCACACCAAGTGTTTTTCTTTCCTTCACTTCTGACGGACATTTATTTATTCATCTGGTAACACTGGCTCAAACCTCACCTCCTAAATTCGTACATTCTTGAGAGTCGTTCCTGTCTTCCCACTGGCAGGTTAGGAACGGTGCTTTCCTCCTTGAAACCGTATCTACCACCAGCCTCGCCACCTTGCCCCTTCCGTGCAGTTATCCTGGCATACAGCATTTCCATGATCCTAAGGCAGCTTCGCCTCTCCAGGGCAGAACCGTCCAATTCAGTTTCTTAATCCATGGTGCTACATGTTTAGGAACTATGAATAGGGTAGTCAGTAACGTTTTGAAGCAAATCAAAAAATATTTCTTCTTTTTATGTGCATTGTCTATGATATGTGTGTATGTATGCATGCTTGAATGAATGCGAGCATGTGTGTATGTGAGAGAGAGATTGTGTGTGTATTATGGTGTGTGTGTGTGTGTGTGTGTGTGTGTGTGAGAGAGAGAGAGAGAGAGAGAGAGAGAGAGAGAGAAAGAGAATGTGTGTGACTGTGTAAGTAAGTGTGTGTGTGCCTGCATGGGTAAAGGCCCAAGGTTGATGTCAGGAATCTTCCTTGGTCATCCTTCCATCCTTTGAGGCAGGGTCTCTCAATCAAACCCAGAGCTCACTAATAAAGCTAGCTTTGCCAGCCAGCATGTTCTGGGCATCCCAGAACCCACGTAAATGCTAGGTGGGTGTGCAGTTCCAGCATTTACATGGGTTCTGGGTGGATCCAAATACTAAGTCCTCTTGCTATGGGACAAATGTTTCAGCTGTGGAGTTATCTTCCCAGCCTGTGGGGTTCTGCTTTGTTTTGTTTTGTTTCTTGTTTTTATCTTTTAGTATGAGAAACACCACGCGTGCGCACGCACACACACACACACACACACACACACTGTATGAAAAAGCAAACATAAGCTGAAATGTCAAATCCCCTTTTCTCCCCCTCAATGTCCTTTGCTCCCGAAATACCCATTGTGTGGGTCTGTGCCGTTCAAGTTGGAAGGTTCTAGACACGTATAGCTAAATACAATTGGATTAACCAACGGGTGCATTAGGTAGTTCCTTTACTGCTGCGGCAAATACCTGAGGAGGAATAAACCCTCCTGGAGGGTTACAGCCCACAGAGGTGATGAAGTCTTGGTGACAGGAGCTGGAGGCAGCTGAGCACATGGAATCCACAGGTCAGCGGTCAGGGGGTGGATGCTGGAGCTCAGCTCACTTCCTCCTTGCTAACCACCCAGAGGCTTGTTTCCAAGGTAACTCAAGAGTCCATCAAGAGACCATCAAGATTAACCATCATATGAATACAGTTCAAACTTTGATTCCATAGTCCTGAGCCACGTTCAGAGTGCTCAGTAGCCACATGAGAGCAGCCCGCACTGCAGCGCTCAGGCCTGTGGCGCCTTCCCGTCCATGAGAGTCACACAAGCTGCTCAGGAGTCCTCTCCTAGCTTCTCCCTCAGACCTTTGCCGGGCAGCATTTGGACTGACGTAAACATGCGTGTACACGTCTAATGCCTCCCTGCATTGTCTCAGAAGCGAGCGCTTTGCGATCTTCTGGCACTTGTTCTCTTTCTCCTGATAACACACCTCAGAGACCTTTCCCGCCGCACACTGAGCTCACTCTTGTTCTCCTTGCCACTGCAGCCTGAGGCCGTCTCATAATCTTTTCCAATTATGTAGCTATTGTTCTGCCTTTCAGTCTTGTATGCTAAACATTGCAACAAAATTCATGTTTATTATGTCTACAGACAAACACACACCACACCACATACTCCACACCACATACACACCCCATACACACCACACACACACACATACTCCACACCACATAACACACCACACCACACATACACACACCACACCACATACACACACACACACATCACATGCACTCACCCCATCACATACACATACACACCACCATGTACACACACACCACAGACACACCATACACACACACCACACCACAAATATACACACACACATATTCCATACCACACAAACATCATACACACACGCCACACTACACACACACTCAATACCACATACACAGTCCACACCACATACACAGTCCACACCACATTCACAGTTCACACCACATACACAGTCCACACTACATTCACAGTCCACACCACATACACAAACCACACCACATACACAGTCCACACCACATATACACACACATGCACATACTCCACATCACACACACCACATACACACACACATACTCCACATCACACACACCATACACACACACCACATCACATACACACATACTCCACTCCACATCCACACACTCCACACCACATACACACAGCATACCATGCACATACTCCACACCACATACACACAACACATACAGTCTAAATGCTTCTCCTTCAAATTCATATGTTGAAATCTTAAGCCCCAGATGATGGTATTAGGAAGTGGGGCCTCTGCGGATGTCCTTAGATCATGAGAGTGGAACCCTCACAAAAAGGATTAGTACCTTTACAAAATAGTCCTGAGGAGCAGGAGAGATCATAAATGCTGGAGAACTAGGGCACACTGAGAAACAGTGTCTTCATACATGACAGAGAAGCTGCACCCATGAACTCTCCACAATGTGACAGCCTAGACAAGATGTGCGTGATGACAGCACCAACTAGCATGCCAGTGTGGATAGGTGACATCTAAGGCACCACCTCTAGATTGAGAGTCACAGGTAATTAATTAATGGCTACTGAGAAAGGGAGAATCAGTTTACTCCAGGGACAAGCCCGATAAGTTATCCAATCCCAAGTGGTTAGCCCTAAATGCAATACATATGTGTGTATGTATATAGACACACACACACACACACACACACACATATATATATATACATATATATATGAGCAATACTAAATGGGCCCAACAGGGTATATTTATACAGTGTGTATGTGTGTGTGTGTGTGTGTGTGTGTGTGTGTGTGTGTTGTGGGTAGATCAGGAATTTAAGAAAGACTAGGGAACAAGGAAGAGTTGGAAGGGGAGAGAAAGAATGGAAATGATATGAATACAGTACTCAAGTACAAAATTTTCAAAAATTAAAAGGTTTAAATTAAAATAAGTAAATAAAATGGTTCTGAGGAGGCTTGCTTGTCCCTTCCACAGATGGAGAAGGTGCCATGCATGAGCCCAAATTGGTCTTCACTAGACAGCATCGGCAGAGGCTTTGAACATGGGCTTCTCAGTCCTCAGACAGCAGAAAGAGATTCCCACTGTTTGTAAGCTCCCTGGCCTATAGTATACACATGTGCATGGATGCACACCTTACATACATTCATATTTATAGGGCACAAGGACACGCAGTCATTCAATTTTTATAGACGTTTTCCAATATCTACTTCCTCCTAAAGATGCGGCTCTTCTTACATTGCCAGCACCAGCTTTCAACTAACTTCAAAAATGGTACCACAACACAGGTAAAAGATCGTTTATTTTACCAATAATGTGGGTGGAGATGCTATTTGATTTTTAACTCTACTTATCATTATCAGTAAGACTGATCTTTCCATATTTTTGCCTAACATGTATTAATCATGCAGATTAATTAGGTTCAGTGTGATATTTACATACATGCATATATGTGTCCTGTCAAATCCAATCTCTCTTCGTCTACCCATCTCCTAGTGTCTGTGACAGTTGTCCTCCATTCAGATAGCCTCTCTCTCTCTCTCTCTCTCTCTCTCTCTCTCTTCCTCCAGCTTCTGTAAATGAGAAAGAACATGTGTTACTTATTTTTCTGTCAACATAATGTCTTCTAGTTCCTCCCATTTTGCTACAAACGGCGTGATTTCATTCTTCTTTGCAGCTGGCTAACACTACTTTATCTAGATGGAGAGCATGTTCTTTCTCCACTCATCGTTGGCAGCCACTCCGGCTGATCCCACAGTTTAACCACTGTGAGTAGCACTGTCATAAATGTGGACATGCACAAGTGGGGGTGGGGAGGGGGCTTGGCTTGCTGGTTTTATTCCCGGGGCTATATCTGAATGGCTGACTCACATGGCAGATCTATCTTTAGTTTTTTGAAAATCTTTATACTGTTCTTCAAAATTGTGTTCATGCTTATTTTTACCAGCAGTATAAACAGCTCTGTTTTCTTCACAACAGTGTGTGGGTTTATTAGCTATTTGACTTTTGATTCTTTCCTGAAAACTTCCTGTGCCATTAGGCTAGCTATGATTCCCACCTATCCAAGTCCTGCACCCCCAAGCTACAGATTTCATCTTTCTCACTTTTTTTTCTTGGTTGTTTATGTCTGGGTTTGCTTATGGGCTAGCTGCTTTTTTGCTGCTGCTGCTGCTTCCTCCTCCTCCTCTTTTTGGATACTATAGGATTTTCCCTTTCAATTTAACTCAAATTAGTCATCGGCCCAGAAGTATAAGAGAAAACACATCTCACTCTGCTAAACTGAGGCCTTCTCCCACCCTGAACTTGTGCTTTGCTCCATGCTTTTGCTATTTTGTGTTTCATGGTTTGATCCATCTAGAATTTGCCTCTGGTTGAAGAGTGGGTTGGAAATCCTGTTATTGCTTGTGCTCGTATCTGCACTGAACGATAATACCCCTAAGCCCTGTCTGTCTGTCTGTCTGTCTGTTCACACTGTGTTTACACTTCTGTGCCATCAGGCAGCTGGTGTCTCGTCGTTCCTAGTGATTTGTTGGCAGGTTTAGATTGGCGTCCTGATGCCAATGACCAATCCCTCTTCCATATGTTGTTTTCTTGTGTTACCTTTCCTGTTGTTAAACTCCTGTTGTCCTTTTCTTTCCTAGTTGCACTGGTCAGTAGTTTCAGAGCTGCTGTTTCTAGCATTTTATCACTTAAATTTTAATGGATTTTCCCCCAAAATGTCCTTTCTGGGTTATGGAGATGATCATACACTTCATCTTCTTTTTTTAAAATTAAAACTCTTTGTTCAGTTTCATGCATGTGTACAATGTGTTGTGATCATAATCACCCGGTGACCCTCTCGTGTCCCTCTCCCACTCCTGGTGACCCCTTATTCTTCACCACTAACCCCCTCTTATCTCACATATTCTTTGTGCATATAAGTGCAGCTGCCCTGTGATCACGGTTGTAACAGCCACGCCATATGTGGAAGACAGCATTCTGCGATACTCCTCCCTATTCTCTGGCTCTCACCGTCTTTCTTCCCACTCTCTGATGTTCTCTGGGCCTTGAAGGTGATTATAAAGATGCCCTACTTAGGGCCGAGTGCGCAACAGTCACTTATGCTCAACACTTTGACCAGTTTTTAGTCTTTGCAACGACCGCCTCCCGCTACAAAAAGAAGCATCTCTGGCCAAGACTGAGAGCAGCACCAATATGAATATCTATGGTTCAGTTTGACAAACATCCAGTTAGGATCTGTGGCATCTTCAGCAGCCACAGACTTTGACCAAGCATGCTCCCCTGGAACAGGCTTTAAATACAGTCAGAGAGTGGTGGGTTACTAACAAAATGGTCGTGCCACGATGGCACCAGTGGGCATTTCCTGCCTGGCAAGTCCGTACCATAGCATGGAGGGACCACACTTGGTCCAGCAGCCTTCACAGAGCCTTCCATCACTACATGTAAATGGAAGCATATGCAGGACATGTAAATAGAGACATAAGCAGGGCATGTAAATGGAGACACATGGAGGACATGCAAATGGAGACATAAATAGGACATGTAAACAGAGACATATACAAGACATGTAAACAGAGACATATACAAGACATGTAAACAGAGACATATACAAGACATGTAAACAGAGACATATACAAGACATGTAAACAGAGACATATACAAGACATGTAAACAGAGACATATACAAGACATGTAAACAGAGACATATACAAGACATGTAAACAGAGACATATACAAGACATGTAAACGGAGACATAAGCAGGGCATGTAAACGGATACATAAGCAGGACATGTAAATGGAGACATGTGCAGGACATGTAAATGGAGACATATACAAGACATGTAAATGGAGACATAAGCAGGGCATGTAAACGGATACATAAGCAGGACATGTAAATGGACACATATGCAGGACATGTAAATGGAGACATATACAAGACATGTAAACAGAGACATATATAAGACATGTAAATGGAGACATAAGCAGGATATGTAAATGGACACATATGCAGGACATGTAAATGGAGACATAAGCAGGGCATGTAAACGGATACATAAGCAGGACATGTAAATGAAGACATGTGCAGGACATGTAAATGGAGACATGTACAAGACATGTAAATGGAGACATATGCAGTACATCCTCCATCAACTACAAGTCCTATGGCTTGTTGTATGTCTTTTTTGATTCACTGATAAAATTTTGACAAATATGGTATATTTTACCATTAGATTTTCAAATATGAAGCCAATTTTTACACATTTTATAATACACACCCTCATTTTATATACTACCAACTTCTATTGCTGTTGTGTTATTTTAAAACTTTGCTTAAAGAATATTGTGAGATTATATTTTCTCTGTGTGTGTGTTATCTTTATCAGCTTTACTTGAATGCTATTCTGCATTTGGGGGAGTAAAGGAGTTCATGGTTTTTTTTTCTTTATTCTCTGGGAAAACAGAGTACAAAAATTATGTTTATCTTTCTTTCAGGATGTTTTTTATAAACAGAGACAACCCATAAAAAATCATCTGGATTAGTGTTGTTGGGGGTATGATAGTTTTCAGTAAATGTGTGAAGAAATAAGTAAGCAAACCCAGTTTATATCCAGCTCTCTAAAGCTCTGAAAGGTTGTGTTCTGAGATACACCCCTTGTCTTTCCTCCTGTGCCCACTGTAGCTCCCTTGAGCAATTCTTCCCCGAGTGGCCCCATTCAGTCGGTGCGTATTTACAGAGTGCCTACCCTGTCCAGTGCCTCGGGGTATGTGGTGTGGGCGGGTGATCCACGGGAGCACAAGCCCTCCTTCCCGGGATGCTGCCATACAGAGGGAGCTCCCGTTTAGCTGAATCTTTTTTCTAGAGCAAGGCCATTCATCCTGGAATAGTAGAGAACAAGGGACTCCATATTTACAGAGTAATTCTTTAGGGATCCATTAGTTGTCCATAGCTCCGGAGAAAAACATCTAATTCCAGGCTGCACACACCTACAACAAACCGTTTCCTGTGCCTGTGTCTCTGCTTCCGGCCTCTGATGCGGGTCCACAGAGTGAAGCCACAAAGGGCCTTTGGGGTGGCAGGGCACAGACCTGCCCTGCTGGTATGGCTCACTTCTCTTTGACTTCTGAACTTTAGGTCTCTGGTTTGTAAGATGGAGTCCCTGATCTTATTTTGTGGGACGATTAGACAAAGTAGATGCACATGAGGTCATGAAATACAGTTTTTGATGTTTTCTTATTGTTTCCTGATTGATTTGGTGTCCATCCAAACACCTGGTTCAGTCTTGGACTGTGACTGGGGCTGCTGTGGGATTCAGTTATATCTGGATTGTGTTTGAAGCCCACAGCTGGTGTCCCTATCTTATAGATTTACTCCTTTTGGCATCAATTTCCATCTAAACTGCCAGAGTGCTTCTTAGGACTCGAGTGGAATGGAGTCGGTGAATCTTGGGTACTTGGCCACCGTTCTGCTCTCTCATGTTTCCACAAGCTTTCCAGTTCAAGTGTCTTCCTCTGCTGTGCCTATCCACCAGGGCACATCCTTCAGAGTGGAGCTACTGCTGATCTTCTGCGTGCCTTCAGGTTGCCATCTCTGCCTGCTCTCCTCACCACCCCCCTCCTGCCAGGCTGGCTCAGGAGTACTGGCTCCAGCGTTACCATTTCTCCTCTGGCCTTCTAGCTCTCGGGGCCGCCCTCACCCCTACACCCTGTGTGCCTGGCAGTGAGCTTGTCCTGAATTAGACACCCACCCTATGTCTGTGGTCCAGTGTGCAGTCAGCCCTGAGTTATACAATCACATGTGAGTGACATTTTTTGCCATTTCAGTTCTCCAAGGATCCCAGGGAAATGATTCGTTGAAACAAAAACCAGCCAGGAAAAAAAATTGCATTTCTCGGCTGTAGAAGATGAGAAAATATGAATTTCTTAAAAGACCCCAGGGCAAGGCACTGTAACTGGGAATTGGAGATTCCTTTAATTATTTTTATTCCACCAGAAAGGTTTAAATCTTTTGAATATCATTTATTCATATAGTCTTAACTACTCTAAATCAGTTTCCTGATCTCCTGATTGACACATAATATTTGAGCATTGTTATGAAGTTCAATCTGATGTTCTGATTTCTGATTGTCATTTTAGGATAATTAGCATATCAATTATCTTTTCCTTTTTATTATTTCCTTATGGCTATTCCACTAAAAACCCTCTTGTAGCTATTTGAGGTATATAGTATATTGGGGTGAACTATATTTGTCCTGGAGTAACAGATTGCCAGAGCTTATTTCTCCTACCTCTGTAACTCTGACCCTACTGACCACTCCCGCCTCTTCCTGGCCTTACCTTATCCTCTGGTCACCCCCATTCTAGTCTCAGTTTCTCCGCGATGAACCATTTTTGACTCCACACAGGAGCCACATCAGTGACAGTTGTCTTTCTCTGCCTGCCATTTCACTTGACAGACTGCCCTTCACATGACCCATGCTACTGTGCATGACAAGATTCCGTGCTTTTTTATGGCCGGGTTGTATTCCGTTGTGCATAAATATCCTGTTGCCTTTCTTTGCTTGTTAATAGACACCCAGCCTTGTTCCACAGCCTGACTGGTAGAAGCATCACTGCCGTGAGGACAAAAACATGGTATCTCTTCTACATGGTGGTTTCACTGCATTAGGGGACATGCTCAACTTTTAGTCACGCCTCAATATTGTTTTCCTTAGTGGCTACACTAATTTATATTCCCACCCTCGTTTTGTGCATTATCTTCAGCATCTATATTATAATTATTATTATTATTTAGAACGATCATTCTAATTAGGTATCTAGCTGGGGTTTTGATTTACATTTTCCTGATGTAACCATCAGGTGAGCATGATCACTGGCTGTCATTGCCCATTTTATTTTAATGAGTATTTCCAACCGAGCCTGGAGATCAGACTGCTCAGTCATTCGCTGTGGTTCATGAAATTCAGGAGCAGGTGCACTTGCAAAGCTGCGAGCCTTCCCATGCAGCCCCTTCGTTCTTTCTGGACAATGCCAGTGACTGACAGTTAAACACCTTCACTCCAAAGTGGCTGCCTCAGTACGAAGAGAGAAAGAAGGCCAGGAGTAGACTTCGGGGTGACAGAGCCAGGGGCCGGTTCCACCGTTTGCTACCTTTGCCATCTCTGTCCGATTTCATAACTACCTTGTGACAGGGGCATTGATAGAATCACTCCCTTGGGATAGAAAACACACGAGAGAGAAGAGTCACTTGTTTGAGGCCAAACAGGCCAGCTAGAAGCCATCTATACATCTTGTGAGCAATCAGTCTGTTTCTCTTTTCTGCGTGTTATGAGCATTATCACAAAGCTATTTCCTTCTTGGGTCAAACGGCTAGAAAACACTGAGTCAGCTGATTGCCCATTCATCTCAAACATGGGAACTGTTATCTTCCATGCATCCAATTTGTCATTTTTGTTCCTTCCTTTGGATTCACTGAAATAATATGATTAACCACACAGACGGTGGAGGAGCCTTTGTCCAGCCATACTTGGGACCAGGAGTCTTTGAAATTAATTGTGAATATTTACATATTCCCGCTCAGATGTCTTAGGGCTGGGAACCGTGTCTACATATGAAATCCAGTTATGTTTCATGCATACATTGTGCGGAGCCTGAAGCCCACTTTATACAGTATTCTGACCAGATTTGTTTGCATCTTCACCATAACCTGTCCTCTGAGTCAGGAATTCTGCACGTATGGTATCACCTCAGTGCTCAGAATGCTTTGAAGTTTAGATTCTAGGAGTAGTGACGCTTGGCCTGTGGGGATTGTTCAGACACAATGGAGGAACTGTGCAAAGTGCTTGGGCAGAATGTGATGTAAGGTATGCTTTTGGTAAATGTTAGGATCTACTATGATGGGGCATGATAATAAGATAAGAGGGGGCCTGGGCGATAACTCAGTAGTGAAGAGCCATGGCTGCTCCTAAAGAGGACCCAGCTAGGATTCCTAGCACCTACACAGCAGCTCACAACCTGCCATTTGTAACTTCAGTTCAGGGGACCGGACACTCTCTTTTGGTCTCCTTGGCATGCTATGCACCGTGTTCAGGCAAACACCCATGCACATAAATAAATTTTAGAGATGACAGAAGTACTTAGATGGTATTTATTTACTTGACATAGACTTGCCAAGGACCCACAGTAGAGCCTTGGCCAAATGCAAGAAGTGCTGAAATAATATTCAGTGTTCTCTGGCTCTCAGAGAGGTTTGGGCAAAGACTGCTTTGGCCTGATGCTAAGTCTTCCTCCCCCCTCCTTTCTATGGCTTCCCTTTCAAACAGTTGCATCCCAGCCTCTGGGTGGGCAGAAGTGAATTACCACACTGCCCGTATCCTAAACACTTGGTAGTTTTTCATCTTCTTAGTAATAAAGTCATCGCCTGGCAGCATTAATAAAGCCCATGGCCCTGCTGCTCAGGGCGTTTTCTGCCTGCATGGTGGAGCAGATCAGTAGCTGTGATCACAAGCTCCAGAAACAGCCAGACTATGGTCTGCTGGGCTTGCTGAGTCGGGCGTCATCCGTGATGACGCTGGACAGAGTGCTCAGGGTTTGCTTGTCCTGACTGTTGTCTGAAATCAAAATAGTGACCTGAGGGAAATGCAAGTTCAACAGTCAAGGAAGGGATGGGGAGCAAAGGCCAGGGGGTTCTACCAGCCAGGGTTCTGGGCTTCCAGAGGAGCCCCTGGCTTCGTTTCATTAAGAAAAGGGAGACAGCTCAGTGATTAAGAGCACTGGTTGCTCTTGCAGAGGATACTGGTTTGGTTCTCAGCATCCACATGGCGCCTCGCACAGATCCAAGAAATCTGATGCCTTCTGGCCTCCACAGGCACTGCATGCACATGGTGCAGATATATACAGTCAGATGTATACACACACACACACACACACACACACACACACACACACACGGAGTAAATCTTAGAAAAGAAGTCAAGGGTAAGGACAGCTTTACCTGACAGTTATTGGTGTGGATTTAAAGCCATGTGTGTAAAGCTCAGGGCTTGACTTATATTGGATGCTCAGGACAGGCCTCCTCACTTCCTCACAGTCCTTCGCTGTGGGACGCCATAGATCTGCATCTATCTGGAGATACCTTTCGGATATGTGGACCAGACCCCTTTAGTTTCCTACCTTGCCACACACCACAGTTGATCACAGGTGTCTGCAGCGCCATCTTGGAACTGGGTCTATACTTAGCCCTAGACCAATCACACCGCCTGCCTCCTCCAGGACCTTGTCCAAAACAGACTGGAGGTGACATCTGGTTTTCTAGCCCCTGACTACACTCTTTGGGAATCTCTTTGCTTGTAAAATAGAGATTAAAAAGCCATACTTCATAGGACTGCTGAAAGGCTAAAGTGAATATCAAGGAGGTAATGAATGTATTATTTGGTCTGCTCTCCTGAGTCTAGAAGTGAAGAAAAACACACAGTGTATGTATGAAAAATCAGAAGATCTGCCTCTGTAGGAACGCTTTTCTGTCTTTGTCAATATGTTGTCTGGAGAAAGCGTATGATGGGATGGACCCCCACAGTCCCCAGTGTACCCTCTGCCTTCCTCTTGGCCCTTGTCACATATTCCTGTCATCAGCTCCACACTTGTTCAGGAAAGGTGACCAGGAATAGCTGGCTAGTTAGACATAGGGAACTTGTCTAGAATTATTTCACGTTTAGCTGTCCTTTGTAGTCATAGACAGACACTATCTTGTGAATTAAGGCCTCTCAGCTTCTCTTGCCTGTAAGAGGGTCTCTGTCACAGCTCTCAATATCCTCTGACCTGGGCTAAATTATAGCTTTAACGTTTAAGATGAAAACTTCTTTAGAAAGCCAGAGATTTAGCTTTGAGCTGCAAAGGGCCCGCCCCACCCCCTTTTGTAATCATTGTGCCAATAGCACATTAAACTGGGGAATGAGTGATTGCTTTGGAAAGTTCCAATTTAAACAACGTCTTTTCTCTTTCAAGGATGCCACAAATATTCATGAATTCCTGGTCCTGTGCCACAGGGCCACGCTTTCACGCCATTCTCCGCCCATGGGGAATTTCCCCCTGAGTTCTGAAAGAGATCCTCCAAGCATTGCTTGTGTGAAGTTTGAGGGCCACAGATGTTTCATTTTCTCCTACTTTCAAAAGGCAATTTACTTAGCAGATTTCACCGGGGCCCTGGAGAGAGATCTTCTGTAATGGGTTTGAGGGGGGCTCTGCGAGAAACTGGTCAAATATCATGATGATATAGTAATTTGGTTTGGGAGAAATGATAGGGCTTACCTGATATGATGGACTTAAAAATCATTAAACAGTTGCATCTCAGGGCTGGAGAGACGGCTCTGCAGTTGAGAGCATTCATTCACCATTCTTGCAAAGGATTCAGGTTCAGTTCCCAGCACCCGTAGTATCTAGCCCACAGCCATCTTTTATAGCTGTCCCAAGGTTTCCACACCCTCTTCTGGCTTCAGTGGGCACCTGCACACAGAACATGTAACAAACACACACGTGTGTGAAAAAAATAAATAAAACCGAAAAAAACTTTTATCATGCTTAATAAATTATAATGATGCCCTAAACCTTGCCAATGGAATCTTGGGGAGGGAAGAATAGCCCAGAAGCAAAGCCAATTCCCTGCTTAGAAACTGGCTCCAACTGAAGACATGGACAGACTGACGGGCAGTGGATAGGACCTTCCCCTAGATACTTACTCGTCATTTTAGGGCTGGCATTTCTGTCCTTTATATCCTACAGAGAGCATTCTGATGTATTCCCTTAGATGCCACTTTTGAGCATGTACCGTTTCATGCCAAAGCCAGGCAGGTGACCTTTAAGGTCTGGGCTCATCTTTCAATGCTTGTGCAAGTGCGAGGGGGCAGTGAAATCTTCCCCTCATGGACGGTAAAACAGATTCCATTCACAGTGTGACAAAACACAGTCCCATTTTACCAATGATGAGAGGAATAGGCAGCAAACAGACTGACTGGACGCTCCTAAGGGCTACACTGGTTTCGAACCAGCTCTGGCCAAAAGTCATAGCTGTCTTCTACCTTGTCCCAGTATTTACAAAACCAGAATGAAATGACTTCCTTTCTCCTGGTGAAGCTGGACAGAAACACGAGCAGCTCAGGCTGTCTTGCTATGTGCGCAAGTCCAATGAATCCCAAAACAAACAAGTCAGTGTTGGATGAAGATAATCTTCTAGGGAATAAAAAATAATCACCCAGATGCGAGAATCATGGGATAGGAAGAGGAAGGAAGATGGTAATCCCGGGGCAGCCAATCATCCTCAGTCGTAGCCTCTGGCTCCTGCACTATGCCAGGTGCTGTGTTCAGCATCCAACATGGAGACCAATTTCCTTCCTGTGTCTGTGCATCTCCATTCCCAGATGAGAATCTGGGGCTGTGAAATGGAATAAGAGAACAGTGAGTGAGATGGAACACAAGCATGAGAGCTTCTGGCTTCATCGCCGAGACTCCTGTCACTAACTAGCCCACCTTCCTGTCCCTCCCCGAACAGACTCCACCTGAGGCCACAGGGACATGCACACATGCACACGCATACACACACATGCACGCGCACACACACATGCACACACACACATGCACGCACACATGCTCACATTCCCACAGACTTGTGGGCCTTGAGTTTTTGTGTGTTATTTAAGGATGAAGATGTTGAGCCCTTGGCTGGGAGAAGAGGAAGTGAATCAGCTAATGGATGGGATTCAGAGGGGGCTTGAGGAGATAGATGCTCAGCAATTCAGAGCACGAGCTGATCTTTCGGAGGACCTCAATTTGGTTCCCAGCACTCACATTGAGTGTCTCACTATAATCTGTAATTCCAGGTCCTCTTCTGGCTTCTGTAGGCACCACACATGTGACACACACATGTATGCACATAAATTAAAATTTTCTAAAACCTTTTTTTAAAAAGGAAAAGTAAGAGTGTTTTGGTACCATATCCTGCTACTCTCCTTATGGGACTCCCTGCCAAAAAAAGACCTGTATGTAAAGACAAACTCCAAATGAGGACTTATTCTGTTTACCTGGCAAGTCTTGGCTCTCCCTAAGGTCAGCTTCTTGTGTGAGCAGAATTACAGCATGCAGTTCAGGAGGAGAGCTGAATGAATCTCCAAACTGTCATCCTTTTGTCCCCACTTCACTCCAGGGAGGAGTCGCATATTATGATGCAAAAAGACTACCTTCGTTCATTTTTGATTGCCCTTGCAGCATGCCTGAAGCTGGATACTTTATACAGAAAAGAGGTTTATTTGGCCTACAGTGTTAGAGGCCAACAGTCCCAACTATGTGGCGTTGCTATGACAAAGATCCCACCAACATGTTGTATCACAAATCCATGGCATCCTGGTGGGAGTGTATGAGAAAGGAAGAGATCATACGGTGAGACAGGAAGCCAGACAGGAGGGAGGAGCTGATCTTGCCCTTTTATGATAGCCCATTGCTGGAAAGTAACCAAGATCCCCTGGGAAGTATTTGAACCTCTTCCAAAGGCAGCACCTCCAGACGACTAACCTTCTCCTGAGGCTCCATTTCTTAAAGGTTCCCCCAAATCCCAGGATCACCACACTGGGTATCAAGATGCAAACACATGAACTCAGGCCATTTCCAGATGATAACAGTGACCCAAGGAACACTCACCAAAACCAGAAAACAAACCAACCAACCCCTGGAGGTGGAACATAGGAGAAACGGCATTTGCTCCCAGTTTCCAGCATTGGGCTCACTAGAATCCCTGCTCCTGCTTAGAAGCATGCTTTCTGTCTCTTTCAGGGAGGGCATCCCTCCCCAGGGCACACAAGAACCCTCCCTGACCCATCTCTGGGGTGAGTTTCTCTGGGTTCCCATGCCATGAGTCCTAGCTGTGATCACACCTAATGCTGAAGCGTCATGGCGTCTTGCCCTCTGAGGCTGCTGCACCAGGCTTTGCACTTCCCAAGCTCAGGAGCCCAAGAGCAATGCTCTGTCGAGTCGGGACCTGGAACATAGCATACTTGACTGTTGATAGGCTGCCATCCATGTGTTTTAGTCAGTCTCTACAATGAGGGGCCAGAGCAGGGCAGCTCCTCCTCCACTCCAGAGACTTCAAAGAGAATCCCACCTCTGGCGGAAATCCCACCTCTGGCCGAAACCCCACCTCTGGCCCTGCCAATGGTGTATGGTTGCCATCCTGCATCCAGCCATCTTGCTGGTCCTGTGCAGCCCATGTTCTCCTCTCCATGGATGAGAACAATTTCTGCACTCCAAATACCTTGTTTTATTTCAGCCACTTTTATTCTTCAATCCCCTTTCTTGGCACAAAATTTGATTTTTAAAAAAATCAGGTCAGCAAAATTGATTTGGAGATTTAGATTCTGTTCCAAATCCTAATGCAGGGTTGTTAGGTAAGTCGGTGGAGGCTCCGGAGCCAGCAAAGCTAGCCCACGTGTCCCTTTAATTCCCAGAATGCTGAGCAGCCATTCTTGCCTACAAGGTAGCCAGCATTGGCAACAGGACTCTGTGGACACAGAGGTGTCCTAGTTAGGATTAGGATTGCTGTGATGAAACACCATGACCAAAGAATTTGGGGAGGAAAGGGTTTATTTAACTTACACTTCCCCGTCACATTTTATCACCAAAAGAAGTCAAAACAGGAACTTAAACCAGGCAGAAACCCAGAAGCTGAGGCTTATACAGTAGAGGCCATAGAATGCTGCTAACTTGCTCCTCATGCTTGCTCAGCCAGCTGTCTTATAGAACCAGCATTGCCAGCCCAGTGGTGGTCCCTCCCACAACAGACTGGGCCCTCCCCCATCAATCACTAATTAAGAAAATGTCCCAAGGCTTACCTACTGCTGGATCTTAGGGGGGCATTTTCTCCACTGAGGCTCTCTTCTCTCTGATGACTCTAGCTTGAGTCACGTAGACATAAAACTAGCCAGAAGGGAGACACATTTCTGCTCCATACTATTGACCTTTTCTGTGAGGTGGAAGAACTCCCTGCTGAATCTTCTAGGTTCTTATATCTCCTTTTCTACATGCCCCATACAGACAGACAGACAGACAGACATACACACACACACACACACACACACACACACACATACACACACACACACACACTGGGGTAGCAGTTGGGAAGCAGTCTATATATAAAAGTGCTCATAGAGGAAGATAGAGCACCCCCTCCCCCTCCTTGGAGAGAGCTGCTTGTAAGCTTAGCCTCTGGGAACTTAGATTTTAAGAGTGTTCCACCATTCCCAGAACTGATGGGGGCCTCTTTGTGCCTCGATTTACACACAATACAGCATGTGGTGCACACCTGTCTTCCATCTGGCAGTCTAAAACACAGGGAGGCGCTCAGCAGAGGGTGTCCTCGTGACTAGCACCCAGCACAAATCCCCAGGCACTGAGTCTCTGATGAGGCATGTGACATGTTGTAATGTTGGGAATGCATCCTGGAGAGATGGGTCTGTGGTTAAGAGCACTTACTGCTCTTGTAGAAGATGCAGGTTCAACTCCCAGAACCCCCATGACTCACAACTGTCTGTAACTCTCCTACATGCAGGCAAAACACCCATGCACAGAAAATAAAAACAACAACAAAGTTTTGGTGGGGATGAAGCACACCTTGCGTGGCCCCACCAGGAGAGCTTTGGGAGCTTGTGCCTGGCTGGACTTGGCCATGGGTTCTTACTCTTCTGGTGGCTTTGATTTTAGCCTGTGATGGTGATAAGCCACAGCCAGGCACACACCTCATACCTAGTCCTCTGAGTCCTCCTGGCCATGGCCTTGGGGACCTGTGGCATTTCCTTCCCCTGTTTCACTTCCCAGTGCCCCGAAGATGGTAAGCAAGGCTTTCTGGGAGGCCCTGTGCTTTGGAGACAGAACACAGGGTCTCAGCCCTCCCTCCATCTTCCCTTTCTGCTTTCCTGAGCCCCATTGACATCTCTTCCTGTTCTTCTTGTCTCATCAGTCAGGGTTGGCGTCATGGGTCTTAATATTTCTGCAGAGAAGGAGCCTAGCCACCTATTGGGGCGGGAGGGGTCAATCCCTCATCCTCCGTATGACTGGCATCCAATTAGTATGGCTTGAGCCAGGCATGGTGACAAGACCCACAGGGTTCTGGAACCAGCTCCTCACAGACTCTGAACAATGGCCCTGTCCTCTTCTCTTTTGAGGCCAGAAAACATATTTTGACTGTCACAAGCTATTGACAGCTCTGGGTAACTTGCTTCCAGGCTGCCAGGATCAATGTGGACTATGCTGATTTCCAGGGGTGGGGTGGGATGGAGGCTATCAGAACCTGCAGGTGGGAACCCAGGACTCCATCTGACCCACTTCCACAAGATTGCAGGCCCTGTGGGTGAGACATGAGAGGAAGTTTTTCAGCATCTCCACAGTGTTCAGAAGGGTCAGTTAGGAAGAGCCCTCGGTGGCCCTAGGAAAAATGGTTTAGGCAGGGGAGGCAGAAGACCCGGAGAGGACAGGAACCACCAGAGAGTCCTCAAAGGACCCCCCATGCCTCAAGGAAGCTCAGAGAGAGGCTGACCCTGCCCTTGAAGGGAACAAGAGCACACAGGGTGGTGACAGCGCCACATCCTGGGTCCTGGTGTTACAGAAGCCGCTGAGCCACATTCAGGCCTGGTGGGGCCCAGGCCAGAAGGGGTAGAATTTCCTGGAGCTGAGCTGGTGCCTTCCCTCTCATGGCTTTTCCTCCCCTACGGCCCCATGTTGTTTGTATCAGGGCACTTAGTATAGATTAATGTAACAACTTGGAGCCATCTTACATGTGAAGTCAAGGGTTCTCAGGTAGCCTGGAATTAGCAAAGGAGGTTGATCTCTGTGTCCTCCCCTCAAGAAACCCTGAGGGACCACGGTGTGTCAAATGGGATGAGAGAAAAGAAACCACCAGAATCTCTATTTTGGGTAGAATGCTAAAGAGGAACAAGAAGACAGTTGCATATGACAAGTCATTTTGTCTGCCTCCAAAACAAATCTGTAAAATGGGCACAGAGCTGGCACATGTGCCGAGGTCATTTCTGTGAGACACCGAACGTCTACCCTGATCCACGCCTACCCAAGGGCTGCTATGCATCGCCACACTCGGTCACTACGAGGATGCCACCAATACCATCCTCAGCCAAGAAGAAAACTGAGGTCCCCAGAGGCAGGAGAGCCCCCCAAGTGCAGAAAGCTCTGGGGCTTCCATCTAAATGGCCCCACTTCAAAGACTCTTGTGTTCTCTGTTCTGCCTGGTACCAAGGAGAGTGCTGAGGAAGTCGGAACTGTCTCAGTGGCCTCACAGAGGCTCTGAGCCCCGTCCTGTTCCACTGTTGTCAGAATCTCAGGGCAAATCCAGGGAGAAGGCGCCAGGTGCCACGATTCCATCTCTTCTGTGGGCAGCCGCCACATACGTGTCATGTGTATTGGGCAACTCTGGTTTTGTGTCTCCACGAAATTTAATTTCCCTAATGAGAGCTTCTGTTGCCACAAGGTTTCCAGGGTTTTATTCTCTTCCTAAGGAAGGGCCATTTGTTGGGCATTGTGGCAAAGAGGAGCAGCAGGCCCTGCGTGCTCACAAAGCCCCTGCTGCCCCAGCACCAAGTCTTCTGCGTCAGCAGCTCGGCTGGGCAGACAGCGAATGGCTTTTGTTCTTCTCCACCCTGGCTAATGTCTGTGGTGAGATGCACTCCTAGAATGAATGGGCAGTTTGCCTCACGGTAACATGGCACTTCATTGCCTTCCTGAAGGCAGGTGGAGCCGTAGACAGGGAGGATTAGCAGAGCATGCCGGGTGGCAGTTGGGGAAAGGATGCAGACATGTTCTGGGGCTTTGGTCAGGCTCTGGTCTTTCAGTTACCAAGAACTGTGTTCGGTTGTGCCTCCATTTCCAACTCATAAGTGAGGATGATGACTGAGCTCTGAAGATCAGCATGAGGCTTAAAGGAGAGAGCACATGCATGTCCCTTGACACAGTGATGTGTGCACCATTGAGCAGTCAGTGAGAGCTCACTGAGTTTGGAGGCATCATCTCGTGGGGTCTTCATGTCAGTCTCGAGAGTGTGCTGACTTACCACCAGCCCCTCCTTCCCTTCCTGCCTCTCTGGAGGCTGGGGAACAACGAAATGGGGGCCTGAAGGCAGCATAACAGCAGATGCCTATGATCTGGGCAGTCAGAAGCAGGGCCAGGAAAGTGAATTTGAGTTCAGTCTGGGATACAATGTAAATTTTGGGTCAACTGAAGCTACATGGGGAGACTCTGTTAACAGACAGACAGACAGATGACAGACAGAGGGGATGTGTGACGTCACAGCAGACAGGGCTTTGCGCCAAAAACAAGGACAGGGCTGTAAGGTGGGGAATGTGCTGTGCGCATGACATCTCTTCTCCACGGATCCAGATCCGGACCTGGAAGCTGGGGCTGTAGAGGGGAACTGAGGAGTCTGTGTCTGTCTCTCTGTGTGTCTCCCTGTCTTTCTCTGTCTCTCTCTCTTTCTGTCTTTCTGTCTCTGTGTGTCTCTTTGTCTTTCTCTCTCTGTGTGTCTCTGTCTGTCTGTCTCTCTCTCTCTCTCACACACACACATAGTACAGAATTGTGTCACAAGGAGCTGGGTTATGAAGTGATGTCAAGATGCTTACAGTACACCACACACACACACACACACACACACACATACAGAGCAAGCAAAGGTGATGTGTGATATGTTGGGCCTCAAGGCTTAAGAGGGTGTGGGGGTGGGGATAGGGAGAATGATTCGGCACACCATACATGGTGACAAACCACCGTCCTCCTGAGTATCCGGGTCTTTTGAAGTATGTGAGGAGCTTGGCGGGTGATGTGAAGAAAAAGCTTTTGTAGCTCCCATGCTGGGCACTACTGGAGGACACTATTAGTTCCCTGGAGCTGTACTGATAAATGGACCATAAACCCTGTGGCTTAATGCAGCAGAACTTCATTCTCTCACAGTTACAGAAGTTCAAAACCAACATGTGGTTAGGCCCTGTCTTAGTCATGGTTACTATTGCTGTGATGAAACGCCATGATCAAAGTAACTGAGTGCGGAGAAGGGGGATATGGCTTACACTTCCGCATTTCCCTGAAGAAGTCAGGGCGGGAACCTGGAGGCAGGATCAGGTGAAGGGGCCATGGAGCGGTGCTGCTCACTGACCTGCTCCTCATGGCGGCTCAGCCTTTTCTCAGCCCAGGACCACCAGCTCAGGGATGACAGCACCCACAATGGGCTGGGCCCTCCCCCATCCATCACTAGTTGAGAAAATGCCTGATAGACTTTTGCCTGCAGCCCATTCTTACAGAGGCACTTTCTTAATTGAGGCTCCCTTTTCCCCAGTGACTCTAGCCTGTTTCATGTTAACATGAAACTAGCCAGCACAGTCCTCTAAAAAGTCTTCTCTCTGCCTGGCCTAGCTCCTGGGGTTCCCTCCATTGCCTCGCCTTCCTCTGTGTGTATCTTTTCATATGTGTCTCCAATAAAGCCATGTTTCCTGGACTGTAATACCCACCTGGGTTATCGACAAGGATCTCACCTCTAGACCTTTGACCTAATCATACCTGCCATGCCCATCCTTCCAAACAAGGTACCATTTATGGCAGGAGATGTGGGCATGCATTTCAGGGTCCAGTCCCCTCCCTGCTCCAGGGATTCACATGCACCATCTAATTTTCCCACCTCCTCTTGTGGAAGAGAAAAGTTTCCACAGGGATCAAAGCTGGAGCCCACGGGGCAAGACCCTCGTCTGCACATTTAGCACCATCTGCCCCAGGTGCAGAACTACCTCTGACCTGAGTTACAAGCCAGCATGCAGTAGATGAACACGTTCTCAGTCCACAGTTTCTGAGGAGCAGAGCAGACCAGCCCCCAGGGGCACATCACATAGTCCAGCTCCTGGGAGTGCACTGCTTAATGAGCTGTGCGTCCTTGGGGAAAGCGCATGACCTCTCTGTGCCTAGTCTGGTCTAAAAGATGAAGATCCAGTAGCTTCTACCTCATGGGCCATCAATCAAACAGAACCCAACTCCGGAAGTGAGAGCTGACCCATGCTGCCTCCCAAGGGGGATAACAGACAGACAGATTCTTTCTGATACAGAAGCATCTCAGAGAGCAGGAGTGGATGAGGAGGGGCTGGTGTTGCCTGAGAACTTGAGGGGAGCTTGGGGGATGGGCTCTCCTTGATCTGGGGCGTCTAGAATAGATAGAGAAGTTAGTGAGTTCGGAGGTAGGAACTTTTGACCAGACAGAGGAAAGGAGGCAAGTTATGTCAGGGCCTCGTCTGCTCTGCTGAGCGCATATAGTGGAGGAAGGGCTCTTTTCTGCAAGGAAGCAGCTGGGAGGTTGGATGTCTGACTCTGGCCAGATCTGGGAGATCTGAGGAAAGTCTCAGAGCGGTGCTTTCTCCTGGCTGGGATGGCATAGGCTTCCAGGGCTTCGTAGCCCTGGTCCCTGTCACCTCAGCAATGTTTCCTATAGCCCTCCTGTCACAAGGTACCTCCTTCTAGGCCCTCTGGGCTCCCAAGCTCTTTGCAGACTCTCTGGGCAGTATCTGCCCAGAATCACAGTGTTTGGCTCCTTCCAGCCCACCCCTGTCCTCCATTTGCTCTGCCCCACACCCTGCTCTGTGGCATGCTGGGAGGTTATTCAGTCAGGGGCTGAGTTGATACCTGACTGCTCACTGCAGGGTCCTAGTAGCCTGCCTGCCTCATGGCGTTTGGCTCAGAGCAGATGTCTGTTTGTGATGAGGAAGTCAGGAAGTGAGGAAACGAACAGAAGAGAGGGACAGGTGTTGGCAGGTGGTGACGATCATGTCACACAACAACGCGCTGAATCTAGCGTGAGAAATGTGTAATTCACTGCTAGTCCCAGATCGTTAAATTCCAGGAACCAGGGGCTATAAGTAAGTGAGTAAATCCTGACATGGAGCCCAGTTTCTATGTTCAGGGCCTGATGGTGTGTGGAGAAATGGAAGGTCCTTCCCTGCAAGCCAAGGCTCACCTTTCCATGGGGGGACTTAGCTACAGGCTCCAGGTTCTGGAGGCCTCTGAATTCCACAGATCTTCTAGAAAGGGAGAGGGAGGTTGGCTCAGGACAGCCAGATTTCTATCTGCCTGAAAATCTCACTGCAAGCCAAGTCAGAAATCCCTAGCTGCTAAGCAAGTCTCTGAGTCATTCCACTAGTTCAACATTTGAGATCTCCCCTGATGACCAGCCTCCTCACTGGTCTCGCTGCCTCCAGCCCTTGCCCCAGCATCTTGCCAAAGCCTAATCTTGATCCAGCCACTTGCCTGGGTAAAACCAGCAATAGTTCTCTGCCACCCTTGAGTTAAGGCTCCGTGCTGAGTATGTCTACTCCCCACCCCTCCGCTCCAGGCCTCTTCCTTGTTTGCCTCCTCTGAGTGAAACCTACCCTGTATCTAGGACCAGCCCAGACCTTCTCCAGCTGCCCTCTGGCAAATGCACGTTCCTCTCCTCAGAGCCTTCTGCCCTCCCACTTGGTGTTTTCTGCTGTTACCCATAATGTCACATCCCCAACCCCAGGCTAGTTCCCGAGTCCCCTCAGTTGATAGCCTCAGTCACAGAGAAAGCCCTACTAAACTTTAGGAGAAGAGCAAAGGCTTCAGACAGCATTGCCCTCCATTTACCCCGACCCGAGCTAGCCTGATGGGCAGAATTGCACACACACCCAGGCTACTCCCCAGCCTCCACTCAACATTCCCACAGGCCACCCTATCCAAGCTCTACATACAATGCCCTTCTCCCTGCCTGCTCTAAGGAGTTGGGGACTTCAGACATCCTGTAGCCTGGACTCTACCCCAGAGATTCTGAGGTCATTACCCAGATGGAGCCAGGAGATGGGGCTTGTTTAAAACATTTGCCACGTGATGATAACGTGTGCAGCCGGCTTGAGATCCAAATCCAAACAGCGTACAGGAGCAGCCAGTCTTTCCACGGGTGTACCTTACAGTCCACTGGAAGGTTGAAAACTGTGCCCATGTCCTGGGCCCATTTGCTCCTTGTCCATTAGGTTGCATGCCACAGGAGAGGGAAACTTGGATGTTAGCATCCTCAGGTCCCTCAGATGCTCCTAGCAATAGACTTGAAACCACATCCTTCCTACCTCCCTCCTCTTTTCCTGGTGACATTTTCTGAAAGCCCCTCCTTCACATAGTCAGCCTTGATGACCTTGATGAATCACATCTGCTTCTCTCAGAGAAGGTTAGGAATGGGAGAGCCCTGCCATGTCTGGGGAGGCTAATCCTGGGTGAGCATGCTGGGCACTCTTCTCTAACTCAGGGTGATTCGTGGGGTGGGAGAACCCACCCTAAATGGATGTTCCCTGGGACCATGACTGTCTTTAGACATTTTGCCCTGCTGCTAGGTTTGCCAAAAGGCTGGGGCTCAGCTCAGTCAGAGGCTCAGATCACACATTGTTACTGGGATGGGAGAATTTCCCAGGGCTCCCTCGAGCTGCCTGTGACCACTGATATTGGCTAGGTGGGCCTGTGGACCATTGCTCTCTCCTTTGCATGCATGAGGTCTACAGCCATGTGGTTGCTACAAATACGTCACAGACAACTCTTTGCATCCAGAACATGGGCAGCCCTCTTAGCTGGGCCCGCAGGGATGCTAGCAGCATTTTAGAGCTCTCTGATGGAGTCACCACGTACAGGAATGGCTCCCACCCTGGAATCAGCATGTTCCCTTAGTTCTAGCATTTCAAACCCGCGGTAAAAATTTGCACATTGTAAAATTAGTCACTTTAAAACAAACTATTCAATGACATTTAGAATATTTACAGCACTGTGACCATCATTCTTGTCTAATTTCAAAACATTTTCATCACTTAGAAGGAACCTGGTACCCATTATCAGTCATTCCCCACTGCCCCCCCAACGCAGGCGTGTGCAAGCCCCTGGCAATGTGTTTTCTATCGCTACAGTTTAATCTATTCTCGGTATTTCATGGTGACCTTTTAGACATGACTTCTTTCATTCGGTGTGATGGTTTTGAGGTCTGTCTACATCTGTCAACACATATTTCATTCCTCTTATGACTGAGTGATATTATGTAAATACACACCATCTATCAAGATCAGGGGGTGCCTGGACACAAGACCTCCCAGGGTACCAAACTCCTCTGATGTGCAATTCCCTCCCATGCATTTGCATATGGCCTTTGTACATCTTCTGTGGGTGTTAGCTCTCCTCTGAAGTTCTTATAAAGTAGTACAATATAAATCCATGTTAGTAATTGCCATATAGCCTTGTATGGGGAGCATGATTTTAAAAAAAAAAAGGCTGGTGTGTTCAGTATAGAAAATTTTACTTTTCCACAAATTTTTTCAGTCCCTAGTTAATTGAATCCATTAGTGTGGAATCGTTAAATATGGGAGGCTGATAAGATGATATTTGGTTATCCTGAACTGTTTCTGTCTTTCGAGTCTTGGACAATCTGGAATTTTTTTTAGTTTCTTTACATCTGTAATGCAGACACTCTCTGGCCAGCACTTTTGAGTTCTTGGGATTGGTGAGTGGTGATCCTGGGTGACCTGCTTTCCTAATAAATTAATATTAATTTGGGGGCACATGGCATCTCTCCAGGTTCCATTTCCATGGGCTTCTGCGGCTTTTCAGCTCCATGCCCTTCTTAAGGACCCGACTCAGATCTCAGAATCATCTCATCCTCCTGCATGGTTGCCCTAACCCTGCCTGGGAGGCTATCCTGTGTGCAGTAGACTTCAGCCTGCTTGGGAGGCTGGCACGTGCGCAGTAGACTTCAGCCTGCTTGGGAGGCTGGCACGTGCGCAATAGGCTTCAGCAGAGGCCTTGGGTAATGGAAAGAGTAGCCAGGAAAGCGCAGTGCTTCCACAATAACTTAAAATGGGATTTCACACCCATGTGAATGGAGAAATCTCTTGTGGACTGTGTTCACCCCAGGATTGGGCCTGATTCTCTCCTCACTGTCTTTCCCCTTCCAAACTCCTCCCATCCAGTATTTAAAGGGGTCATCAGGCAACTCCCCTCATTTGAAGCATCACAGATTCCTGTCTCCTCCTACGGTTGTCCCAAAATAATACACACTCCCAGAACACTCCCAAATTTTGACAAGAACTCGGCAGACCCCAGTATCACGGTGGGGGGGTGCCTTTCCTTTTGTGCACATGTGGTATCATGGACACAGTGTGAGCTCGTAATTGACCATTTACTCCTTTCTAGTAAGTCCTGGCGTTGCTTCGGTTTGGCATCGCAGGTACTAAACAAACAAACGCTTGTCGCTCACCGCCAGGAGTCAATCCTTTACACTAAGCTGGTTCTTTGGTGATGACCACATGCTTTTGGGGGTAGAAAAAGGACACTTGAACTTAAAATTTCCAAGTCTTCTTATGGTTGTGTGTCAACCGTGCTATAGAAAGCCTTTAAAGTTTTAAAAGCTGTTGTCGGTACTGCCGGGGGAGAGGTGGCATGGCTTCTGGAAATGACTGAAGCAGTCAAAAGGGGTCAGGTTGTGAGTTCATGTCAAGACAGATTTTCCTGACGAGCTGATGTGCAGTATAGGGGGACATAGTTAAGGGGAAGTTGTGTGTTCACTACTGACTACGTGGAGCTGCCGTTTCCTGCAGCCGGAAGAAAGCAGCGGGAATAAAGTTGGAGTGGGAATGCGGATGGGGGCGCATTCAAGATGGTGTCAGGTGTCCAAGCAGAGGCAAAGCTAGCAACTGGAGCCTGACATTAGAATACCGTGCTGACAATAGTGGTGTGGTGGTGAAGGAAAGCAGGAAGCCCAGGATGTGATGGCGTAACCACGCCCCCCACCCTCATGTTAACAGGAAGAGTAGCCGGGAAAGCACGTGTAGAGTCAAGAAAGAACTTCCTGGATTCTTCTAGGAGGGAGAATCTGAAGCTCGTGAAGGGCAAGTTTTCGCAGGGCCATGCTAAATTTTAGTTAGTGACAAAGCCAAGACACATTCAATTCCCTGGGTGCTTGGCCCCTCCCCTTCCTGTCGTACCAGCCAGCCTCTTGACTCCAGGTGCTAAGGCTGCATGTGTGGCCTGAAAGCGCATGCGCTGAGTCTGTGTGACTCTCAGTTCTTTCTTCTTTTAGGTTACCATTCTTGTCAGCCTGGCCCTCGCTTTCCTCGCCTGCATTGTGTTCCTGGTGGTTTACAAAGCCTTCACCTATGACCACAGCTGTCCTGAGGGATTTGTCTATAAGGTAAGGGGCTTGGGGCAGGTACGCAGCCCTAGGTGATAGGCAAGAACTGGAGACTTTAGCAATGTCTTCTCTTCCCCAGAGTCTATATTTGGGAGTGGCACTCATCCCATAGGAGACATTATCAATGTCTTCTCTTCCCTGGTGGCCATATTTGGGTATAGCACTCTCCCCATGGAATGAAACACAGCTGGAAGGGAGTGATCATGGCTTCCTGAAGGACCAATCTCAGACAGGCACGAGAGCCCTATAGCGAGGTCAGGAAGTGGGCCAGCTCCAGACTGCGCATGAGCAGTGAAGGATGCCACAGACACTTGACACTGACTTACACGTCTTTGGAAAGCTCCGCTTCGCGTGGCTCTTCTGACCAGCTTGCTGATTCCTTACCTCAGGGTGTCCCTGAAGAGACACGAGGCAGAGTGCTCCTGAGCTTTCCTCCCAGCCTGTGTCCAGACCTTTGGTCCTCTGGGTCCTTTTCCTAATGACCATTGCTTTATTGCCCTCCTTCCTTCAAAGCGTTGGGTGACCTAGGGCTCTTCTTATTCCTTTGGAGAATTATGTATGCCCAAACAGTCAAATAGCTTAGCACAAAAATAAAACAAACAAACAAACAAACAAGCCTAACGGGTAACAGACTCTCAATACATATGAGTTGTAATAAAGTTAGCTGTTTTAAATCAGAAACAGGTGATGATGTATTTTTTTCTTGTTTTTTTTGTTTGTTTGTTTGTTTTTGGGTTTCTCTGTGTAATAGTCCTGGCTGTTCTGAAACTTGCTTTTTAGACCAGGCTGGCCTCGAACTCACAGAGATCCATCTGCCTCTGCCTCCCAAGTACTGGGATTTACCACTGCCTGGCAGTGTTAATTTTTATAATCACCACTTACTGAGTACTTATTTTCTGTCAGGCTATTTACTAGAAATTTCCATAAACATCATCTCTACTAAGCCACACAACCGTTCTGAAAATGAGATTATTTTTGTCCCTATTTTCCATAAGAAGTAACAGAAATTGGGGGTATTTAGTTAAGAGGGTTTCCCAATGCCTCACAGCTAGGAAGCTGTTCCAAAGTGGGGAATCAAATGGGGGCTGTTCCAACTTGAGAGCGTGTGTCTTTTGGTGCCGCTGTGATGATGCACTTACTGGATAAAGGCTGAGGTTCTGAAAGAATGGAGACAGCAAGCATCGGAGACAGCTGAGTAAACCCTGCTTTCTCCACACAAGGGGATCCTTCAGAAGTATGACAGCAAGGAAAGACTGTCTGCTTCGTGACATAGATTCCCCTTCAAGATAATATTGGCAAACAAAGGAAGAAAGTCCTCCCTGTGCGTGAAAGTGGGAAGGTAAAAGAGGCTTGTTTCTAAATTCTAAAAAGATAAACATTTAAAATATCAAATATGGATACTCAGAGAGGAGGAAGGAGTCAAGGACGGATGCAGCATTCATCCAGAATTAGCTCATTATATATTTTCCTTAAAATACATAGATTGTTGACCTGTTTGATAAATAGATAAGAAAAAGTAAACCCTGAAGATTAAAAACAAGCTAAACAAAGAACCTAGTTCTGTATCAAGTGGAGAGACTCAGCAAAGAAAGCTAGTATTTCAAATAGCCACAGCCTGCAGAATCTCAGTAGCTTGTGCGGCTGCTCTTTGGCTCACTGTGGGGACGACAGGAGAACCCCGCATAGGCTGGAACCATCATGAGTGCAGAGTGCCTTCTCGGACATCTGACCTATCAGTTGGCAGGACTCCATGTGGGCCTACAGTTGTCCAAAACCACTTGGAACAAGGCCTACTTTGTAACAGTAACCATTTTATGCAATTTATCGGATACTGTGCTAGATTGAGAAGCAGAATTATCTAGGTACACATTAGTACCATCAGACAGTTGAAAATGCCCAGGGCATTAAGACATAGCAACTCCCGTTCAATGCACAATTCACTCTGAGTGCTAAAACTGGTAGTATTTTATGATTATCCTATATATGGTGGAATAATACAGATGCACAATGCAAATTCATATTAATGTTAGGAACCAACAACCTTGATAAGAGAAAAGAAATGTGTATATTAAACAAAGCACAGGAAATTGTCATTATCTGTGGACAGTGGCCCAAACAGTCACTGGGACCAGGTAAGAGGACCTGATGTCATGCTACCAAGAACTACTATTGCCATAGGGTCATCAAGCAGATAAGTCCGGTCTTTGCTCAGTACCAGTAGGTGTATCTCCTCTGCCCTGAAGATGGCAATGGTATAATTGGGGAAGGTCTGCTGAGGCCAAGCCCAGGAGTACTGTCTCTTGTGGTGTGACTGACAGCCGGATGAACCTGAAACTCCAGCACAGGGCAGCAGTGTCTCGTGGGTCTGTGGGTCCGTGGGTGCCAGCAGCCCACCCAGCTACTCTTGACTCTTATCTCTTTCTTCCCCAGCACAAGCGCTGTATCCCGGCCTCGCTGGACGCTTACTACTCAGCCCAGGACCCCAACTCCAGGAGCCGCTTCTACACAGTCATCAGCCACTACAGTGTGGCTAAGCAGAGCACTGCACGGGCCATTGGACCGTGGTTGTCGGCAGCGGCCGTCATCCACGAGCCCAAGCCGCCCAAGACCCAGGGCCATTAGAGGCCCGCCTTAGCCGGGATGGGGGTGGTGGGTGGAGAGGGGAACCCCCGACTGGCTAGGCAAAGCTGAAGCTACAAGACAACACTGTACTGCTGGGGTATGGGGTGGGGGCGGGGCAGGATGGGGTCTGGGGAGAACTCCCTGAAAATATTGTGCACTGGAGTTGTCTGAATCGATCTTTCCTTTTGTCCTTTCGTATTGTTCCTTCGTACCCAAGTCAGGCTCGTGTACAAAGGCATGTTTCGTGTTGATTGTTCCCATGTAAGATACTTTCAAAGCCCCCGCTTATTCTTTGTTAGGATAATTTAGAGACAGAAAGGGGAAGCCAGAGAAAATGAATAAAAGGCACCTGAAACAGGCTCCATTTGGAAGACACAGCAGGGCGGTAAAGAGCACAGCCTCTCTGGGCTTCTTAGATAAGGCACCATGGCTTCAGTGTGGGCAACCGAGCGTGGCAAAGGGTGGGCAGTTTGGTTTGCCTGTGGTCTGCAGGATAGGAGCACAGCAAGGCAGAGAAGGCTGAATTGGAGAGAAAGGTGACGTTGGCATTTCTAAACCAGGAATGCATAGAGTACCACTTAGTGGTGAGTTTCCAAGACGAACACAAAGCCACGGGGGAGGCATCCATGCTCAACCCAGGGCAGCCCATGGGATCTCAACTCCGGATGCTCACAGGGCAGCTGTTGTGAATCAGCAAACACGGATGTGGGTAGATGTTGTCGTTCTTTTATTTTTCTAGGTGTATCCCTAGACGCTGCCTGTGTTCTCAAGATGGCAGGGGTGGAAAAGGAGAGAAAGGAAGAGGGATGGCAAGGAAACAGTCAGGCAGGTCACCCTGGGCCCAGCTAGAAGCACAGGCACCCAGGTTTTACATGTTTGCTCTTTCCCAAAGTGTTCATGACAGCAGCAGCAACAACAGGAGCCTAACCAGGAAATCCAAGAGACAGCCAGGAGGAAATCTGAAGATTGGGCCTGCAATGGTGGCAGGTCATTTCTAAAAGAAGCTGGAGAAGGTGGCCGTCTTTGTTTCACTTCGTTGTGTTGACAGAGGATGTGCACCCAAACCCCCCAGCTGGGTTCCAGAAGCACCTGATGGGGGGTGGGGGAGCAGGGGGTCATGGCCAGCATCCTTAGGCTTCCCATTCTAGGGCACAGGGCATGCTAGCAGGGGCCCCTTGCTTCTCAGGAGAATTCCAGGAAGGCCCTTTTCTGCAGAGGTGCTGGCTCTAGGCCCAAGAGGACCGGAACTGGCCAGGAGAATTGTTCATTTGACATGTGTTAATGTTTCCCAGTGCCTCTCCAACAGGCCATGTAAGAGTGCTTTTTGCGGCTTGCTATATTGCTGAAATCATTTTACACAGCAGCTGGGTAACAGGAGTAGCATAGCTCAAGCTATCCTGCCAAACACGCTCATCTGATTTTTCCTCCCTCCTCCCCCCCCCGCCCATCCTCCCATCACCTTGAGTCACCTGTAAATTCATTTGTCATCTGAAGCGGATCAACAAATCATCCCTAGCAAAACCACAGAGCGCTTTATAATTTTGTGGTGTATTTTTGTCAGTAGGTAGCAGAGGCTGAAGTATTTTTTGGTGTAATTCTTGAGATTTTCTGACAGGAAAAAAAATAAACATAGATGTGTCCGAGCGTCTTGGCCTTCCTTTGCAGCTTCTACTTCTCAGAGCCTGAAGGAGAGGCTGAGGGTACAGGAGAGGGGGATTGGGAGGCCAGGAGCAGAGTGCCCTGTTAGGTAGGAGGAGGCACTGGGGGACGGCGGGGGATCTCCACCTTAAAGTAACCATCGCCTTAAGATCCTAAAGATCTTAAGGGCTTCATATGGTATTGAAGGTGTCATATGGCACTAGGTCCTCACTGGGTAGAGTTCCAGATGTTAATAGTAGCTAATAGGATGCTGACGTGTGACGTGATATGGAGCATGTAACGCCAAGAGGCTGATAATGCTGAGGTCATGGTGTGCTGCCACTGTTCTGATTGGCTCAGAAGGCCTGACATAATACATGACGCAGAGATCCTGACCATGCAGAGGGTCTGACGTGATGCTAAGATTCTTACATAATGCTGACCTGAGGTTACAGCCGTGCCATCATACTAAAGCACCGACATGCCAGTAAGGAGCCAGCATGCGGGCGAGAGCCTGACTCTGTATTTGCTACCCGATCACATACTGAAGTTCTGAGATGATGCTGAGGACCTGGATATGATACTCAATTTCTAAAAGGATGCTTCAGGCCTGACTCGGGGGGTGAGTGGCTGATGACATGATACTGAAGTTACAGCACTATACTGACATCCTGATATGTATGATGGTCTGTTCTGTCATATACTGAGGACATAAAATGATGCTCTGTGTCTACATGGTACTGATGCAGTAACATGATGCTGCGGTCTTGGTATTATGCTGAGTCCCTGATATAATGCTGGGGTCCAGCACGATGCCGAGGCCTTTATGTGAAACTGGAAGCCTGATATTATATTGAGGTCCTGACAAGCTGGTGAGTTCCTGACAGGAAGATACAGGCCTGAAGTGATGCTGAGGTGGTATCTGATGCTGAAGCTGTAGCATGGTACTGAGAACCTGACGGGGCGCCATGGGTCTGACATAATGACTTGTGTCATACCAAGGGCCTAATGTGATGCTGAAGTACCTACGTGATACCAAAAGACTGGCAGGATACATGAAGTTGAAGTCATGGCCTGACAGCAAGGAACTGATAGTGGTGCTGAGGTTCTGATATGATAACGAAGGCCTCACGTGATCCTGAGGACGAGATGTTTTGATACTGTGGAGAGATCTGACATATGCTAATATCTCGCAGTGGCACTCAAGTTCAGACAGCTTCTGACGTGCTCGTATGATGCTGCAGCCCTGGCATTGCACAGAAAGCCTGGCATGATACTGAGGCGGTGCCTTGATAAGGGCCCACCTATGGTGCTCAGAACCTCATGTGATCCTGAGGTCCTAAAATCACTGGGACTTTGAAGTCCTGAAATCACAGTGAGGCTCTGACGTGATGCTGAGGCTTATACCTAATACTGAGGTGTGGATGTCCCAGTGGTTTCCTGACATGTTTCTGAGTGCATACCATGGTGTTGTTGGTGATTATCATTTTCAGAGCTGGACATGGTATCCAAGCCTGATATGCTGGGTTTCTGGTATGATGCAAACGACCTTGAGAAAATGACATGATGCTGAGATATTGCTATGATGCTCAGGTCTTGATATGGTGGGTTTCAGACGTGACAGGGAAAGCTTGACCTGATACAGAGGCCATGGCGTGATGCCGAGCATCTGAAATGATGCTAAGGTCCTCCCATTCTGCTGAGGTTGTATGTTGATGGAAGGCATGATACCGCAGTCCTCGCTTTGTGCCGAGGGCTAACATGGCACTGTGGTCTGACTTCATGCTGAGGACTGACATGACACCAGATGTCTGGCATGATGCCGAAGGCTCGCAATGAAATTAAGTCCTGACACATTGCTGAGGCCCTGATATAACATTGAATGTCTAATGACGCTCAGGTCATGACAGAGAAGGCCTAATATGATATGAGAGATCCATTCATGACACAGGTGAAGACATGATGTCAAGGTCTGGAACAACACTATGATGCCGAAGACCTGATATAAAGCTGCTGACATCCTGACATAATGCTTAGGGCTTAACCTGATACACAGCTTCTGACATGACATTAGTCTAACGCTATTTTTCTGAGGACCTAGCGTGAGGCTGAGGACCGAATAGAATCCTGAGTGACAGACACAGTGCTGAGGTTCTGCTACAACATTGAGGTTCTGATAGAAGAATCTGACCCTAACATGCTAACGAGATCATGGCATAATACAGAAGAAATAATATAATGCAAGGAGAATGGGTAACACTGATTTCGTCACATAGTGCTCAGGAACTCCCACAGTAACAGAGATGCTATTATCAGGACATGGGTCTGTTAATAGGCTCACATCCTGATATGTCGCTGAGGTCACAGCATCATAGTGAGGACGTGTTGTGATGCTAAGGGCCTCACAGGATGCAGAGATCCTGGCATAATTTTGAAGCACTGGCATGATTCAGATTGCCTGACATGTTGCTAAGGTCCCACATATTATTGAGGTCCTGTCATTGTACTTAGGCCTGACATGGTACCAAAGTCCTGACATAGTTTTGAGGATATGACATGAATCGAAGGACACTGAGGTCCCACCTGATGTTGAGGACATGAAGAGATTCTGTGGTCCTGGTGCTACTGGATGTATGGTATGACCCTAACATGATACTAAGGACCTGACATGGAGTGCTTGCCATGATCCTGAAGTTCTAACACATGGCTGAGGGCTTGACATGACTCCTGAAAGCCTAAAGTGATACCATCCTGATTTCCAGACATGCTGAGTGGGGCATGATAAGATTCTGAAGTCCTAACATATTACTAAGTTCCTTCCATTCACTGAGAGCTGGAATGATACTCAGGGCCTGACTCTGTACTGAGGTCCTGACATGACTGAGTAATTTGGATAGAAATAATTTTTTTTTCTCACAGGTCTGGTTGCTGGAAGTTATTGAACTAGAAGGTGGGCGGCTCCTTCTAGGAAGGCCAAGAGTCAGTATAAGAAAGCAAGGAATCCATCTCCAGGAGCATGCCCTCACTCGTATTCAGCATTAACCTGTTGATGAGGCTGGAGTCCCCATGGCCATCTCACCAGGGTCCACCTCCCACAATGTTATTTTGGAGACCAAGTTTCCAACACATACTTTAGAGTTACAGATTCAAACCATAGCATATAGTCACTACCCTGAAGTTTAGAGAGAAAAATAGATTTAGATACAGAAATAGACAGTGGCGGAAGCGGGGTCTGCTGGTGCCTTTGCTATGATGCATCTGGTTGCCAGCCAGCAGCTCAAGGAGGAGGCAGAGAACACCAGTGTCACTATTGTCTTAGCTGACTTTAGAGGACAGTTGTTGACAGATAGATGAAGAACTGAAGCTCAAAGGCAGGGAGAGGCTGCCCCTGGGCCCTAGTAGACAAACTGGGTTTTAAATCTAGGTTTGGTTGATTTCTTGGCCCCGAACTCTTTCTGTTGTATGTCAGACTCAAGGCAACACAGTCACAATCACTGCTCATTTCTCAGAACATCAAACCGCGGTTCTCACACAAAGCGAACTGGCTTATTCTTAGCTTGAACTCAGCCTAAGTGTTTAATGCTAAGAATAGCAAATGCCCTTTGCTGTGCCAAGTGCTAAGTGCTCGCCAGTTCCAGGAAGGAGCCACCCCTACCTTCAACAACCCTGCCATCGGCAGTCACTGTCGCTTCCATTTTAAGTGCACAAGCAGAAGCAACGAAGCCGTTTGTGCGAGGTGATGTGGTAAAGTGGTTGAGCTGCGATTCCAACCCACGCATCTTGGTGCTCACGTCTCAACCACCGTTTCAGCAGCAGCAGCCACGCATCTCAATGCTGTGCTCTGGAGTTGCAATTTGTGCCCACACATCTTCCTGCCTGAGATGGCAGGCCATTCGGGGAGGAGGGCAGGACTGGGGAGACAGAGTTGGAAGCAGGCTCGCTACACTAATCGTAAAACTGAGGGATTGGGACCAGCCGGGCGTGATTAGAAGAGAGAAGGAAGGCAGCCTAGCCCTTGCCCTCAGGGGCTGTGCAAGCTGCTAAGCCCAGGGCAGAGACAACCCTACTCATACCCCAGAGCTCTGGATAGCCAGCCTGTCTTTTGAAACAGTGAGCCTGGGAGGCCCAGGCAGAGCTATGAGCTGGCATCCCACTTACAGAGGCCATGGATCCATATAGCCAACATGTAAACACCAGATGCATTATTTAGCTACACAGAGTCAACTAAAGACTTAATGAGCACATGTTCAAACATTCTGTCATAAATGGATTTGATATTCTATTGCAAAATAAATAAATAAAGCCAGAAAGAAGAAAGAGAAACCACCAAAGTTATCTTTTCTCCACCTTGAGCGTCCATGTGCAATATGTATAATGGTGGGAGAAAGGACAGAGAAGAGGCAATGGAGGGGCAATGGGATCTTGATTATTAGGGGTGACCTTAATATTTTGCCAAGTGGAGTTATAATTTCCTCATCAGAATAAAGGGAATATAATCCCCTGGATGAGCAGAAGTGCCAGAGCAGTGAGAAGAATTTAACCAAAGATTTAGTCAAGAAAATCTCCTTTTTCACAGAGCCCTGCTGAGCCAACAATGATCATAAAACCAGGACTTAGGTTAGTGGAAGAAACTCCCCTTGTAGCCTCTGCACACTTTTCAATCTATTTATTCTGTGAGGGAGCCCTGCTGTGCGGGGACGGCGACTTGAGTTCCCTGGGAGCGGGTTAGATGTCCCAGTGTGGGTGTCAGCCTGAGAAGCAGGTTGTGGAGGACAGGTTCCAGCTAGAAGAAAGAATTTGGGAGGGAGGCTGTACGGAGACACCCTCCAAAGTCACTGGAATAGCATCTTCAAGATGCGGAAGAGGAGGGGAAGCCCACGCTCTTACTGGTGCTCCGGGGATCTCTTCCCTAGCCTAGTGCTACAGGCAAAACCTCAACCTGGAAGGAAGCTAACCCGCTCCCTGAGGCTCACAGTTGAGGCTGGAGGACAGCCAGGGAGCAAGCCAAGTGAGTGGGTAATTGCTGCCTGGCAGGGGGAAGAGATAATGGTGCTGGAGGGGGCCCCAGCAGGTGATCAGGACAGAGTTATTTTAGGGAGATGTTCTTTGGGGGGGAAAATTGAGAGACCACCTCTTGGAACTGCCATGAATCCATTTATCCCCCTTGCCACCCCCACAGTCCACTCTAATCTGACTGGGGACTTGTGTAGAAGAGGAGATAAATTTCTCATCATGTTTCCAAGAAGCCTCCAAAATTAGCAAGCTTGAACAGTTGAAGGAAAAGGCTGGTTTCCAAGGCAACATCAATGTCAGACTAGTCTATTGTAGCATGGTGTTTACCCCCCCATCCCCACTCCTGCCCTTTCATCAAAAAGGGTCTCTCCCTCCCCAGAAGTCAGACCTGTGGCTTAGTAGGTCGCAGCTGCCTTCCACTGGCCAGGTTGCCCTCTAGAATCCTACTGCGTCTCCTTCCACGTTCTCCAAGGTCTCTCTTTCTCAGTCTTTGTCTTTCTCTGCCTTCAGTCAGAGGGATCACGCCTAGAGTCTGTGGAAGAACTAAATTTATGTTTCATTTGAGGTTCCTGGTGAGCAGTGTGCTGGGTACCCGGTGGAGCCTACAGGGAGCTGGCAGATCAGTGCGCCTGAGGGGAAGGCAAGCAGCCTCTATCTACCAGCCCATTCTCCCTAGAGTGCAGCGGTCTCATCCTTCAAGTGGAGATCTGAATTGCTTTTGCCTCATTTTACGAGAATTCCATGAAAGGACGCTTAGCGATGTACCTACCATACACACAACCAACAGCCTCCACTGCTGGCCTCTCACTCTGCCTGGCTTTCCCTGTTTGTAGCCTGGAATTATGTATGAGCACCTCGGTCTCCTGCGGGGCTGCTGCGGGTTAAATAAAGTTAACTGCCTCAAAGGCCCTACAACAGAAACTGCTTCCTTCCTGTCTGCGTTTAGGAAGCTTACAGCTGTGGCCTCTTCCCTAGTCCCACTTACAGCCTGTCAGAACCAGGGGTGGCCCCATTGCCCATCTCTAGGGACAGTTTTAATTCCTGAGTTTAGTTGTGTGGAAATATAATGTTTAATGGTAAGATTAAAATATTATTTCACAGTCATAAATCCTGAAACAATGTTGAGCAAACTCTTCACATAGATTATTTTTAAAATGAATCTGTAGACTTTATGCAAATATCACCAGATTTTCCACCAAAATCCTTTTTCAGATGCAGGATGTGCCCTGCAATCCCACATGGCATTATGTGTATACATATGAATATGTGTATATGCATGTGTATATACATTTGTATGTGTGATTGTATATTTGAATGTATGTATGTGTATACAGATGTATGTATTTGCACATGTATATGTATATATACATAAGTGTGTAGATGCATACATGTATGTATGGTGTGTGCATGTGTGCATGCATATACGTATATATGTGTCTATATTTGTATATGTGTGCATATGTATGCTTGTATTGTGAATATATATGTAGCACGTATACTGTGTTGATATGTGTATGTATACATGCTTTTATGTATGTATACTAATGTGTGTGTGTGTGTGTGTGTGTGTGTGTGTGTGTGTGTGTATTTTGCACAAACCCATAGCTTTACACATGCCAGGTGAGTGCTCTGCCCCTGAGCCACACCTCCAGGACTCATTTTCTCACTTCATTTGATACTCCAGGCTCATCTTATATTTTCCCTTTCCCAGTCCTGAAATCTGTTGTATCCCTAAGAAGACTTAGTTCCTTCTATTGCAGCCAGAAACTTAGAAACCAAGATTTAGGTGTAAGCATGCTCACCAGTACAGAGCTATGCTGGTTTTAGTCCCTACTGGCATAACCTATGGAGTGTGTGTGTGTGCACGTGTGTGTGCATGTGTGTGTGTGTGTGCGTGTGTGTTTCCATTGTCTGTTATCTAGCTAGCTCATCCATCCTCATCTGCCTCAAGCACATGCAAGTCTGTCTTAACCTCTCCCAGTGAAAAACACCCCAGTGCTCCTTCTCTGCTTGCTTGTCTCGTGTTTTCTGACAGTTGGAAGTCATGCTGTCTTACCTATGATACACTTATTCCTACTTTAGATGTAAGTTGTTTCCGATACCTGGATTTCTTAATCTTACACTACTAGAGAATGAACACATGACTCTTGAGCTCTGCTGACCTTTGTGACTCCCCATGATGTCAGACTCCGGCGGGGGGGGGCACCATGGGTGCCCTGGCATCCCTGTAGTTTCTAGCAGCCACTCCCGTGGAGTAACTAGAGATTCTCTCTGCCTCCCTCAACTCTCACTTCTGAGGGCCCTGCTGCAGGACTACCTCATCTTCACTTCCTGCAGTTTTGACCAGATAATCCCTGCCTGTTTCTATTTTATTCACTGTGCCCAACTCCTCTGTCCTGTACCACATGGAACCCATTTCTGAATGTTCCATATAAACTTGTGTGACAGCTGTCATGCTTGGCTTGTAGGTAGCTGGCCTTCATTACCCCCAGCTGCTCCTATCTGCGCCCAGGAGTCACTCAGCGAATCAGTTGCATTGCCCAGGCCCGCTGAGCTGCCGTCCAGTGCCCTTCTACACGGTGCCCAGTGCTCCCTCTGCTACTCAGTTGATGCTAATACTGACAGAGCTTCCCAGGTCCCTAGAACCTTTCATGGTCCCGTCTCATATTGGGAGTTGTCACCAGGTTGCCTCTCGTGTCCACGATTTCCTGCACGCCAGTCATCATTGCCCGCATGTGGGTGCCTGTGGAATGCAAAGGGTCGAGTAGGTGGGCTTTTCTGTTCTTCCTCGCTGATCGTCCCATCCTTCGACATGTAGAAGCTGGGGGCTTTCTGGCATCCAGGGATGACAGAGCTACATGATGGAGGGGACGTGGGTCCCTGGCTGCCCATGTTGAAGAGGGCCACCTGTCCACATGAGTCTCTCTCACAGTCTTAGTGGGATGTTGGGTCCGCTTGTCACAGCAGAATTACCTCGACAACATACAACGGAATGCTATTTTCGTCAGGACATTAGATCTGGTCTAGAATTGGCTTAACAATGGTTTGGCTCACAAGGCCCAGATCTGCTTTCCCCTGTGCTACATTTATCCCAGGGTTTCCTCAGTTTCCAAACTGTGGGCTCTACCAATCACATCTGAGCTCATAATCAGGATTCCATTTAAAATTCACTGCTTTTCTGAAACTCGCCCTTCAGACCAGGTAGGCTCTTCTGCTGTAGCCCCCCAGATCTTGTGTAGCCGTTGTCACAGAATTCTAGCCATCTATTTTTAGACACAGAACTGCTTGCCTGTTAGTTTCTAAAATGAATGGTTGAACCTATGCATTAAAAAAAATAGTTCTGCCAATAATCCCTAACTGTCTATCTGCAGCCTCACTCTTTCTCATGGGAGTCCCAGCCATGGGCTTCTTTCTGCTGGTTATGTCTAAAGGAATTCTCATCTGTTACCTCAAGCTTCACACATTCCCCCCAAACCTTCATGCTATTCCCCCCAAAACTACGCTTTATTTCTGTGTCATTTAAGTTGGCTAATGACATCACCAAACACTGGGTTTTACGGGCTGCCAGTGTTGCTGTTGTTGTTTCTAATTATTGTTATTCTAATATTTGAAGTGCTAGGAACTGACCCCAGGGCCTTGTGCACCCTAGGCAAATGCTTGTCCATCCTGAGTGGCATTGTTACATCGCTTCACAGATGTTCAAAGATGTAGGTTGAGGCAGGCAGAGCACTGGTAACTTGCTCTGCTATTCCAGGGCCTGGCCATGTGCCCTGCACCCTGCTGTGGAGCTCATGCCTGCCCACTGTTCTTCCTCCATCTTCCTCTCAGGCAGCCCAGAACCCCTCCCCCACAAGCCCTGCTCCCCCTCCAGAACCAACAACCATCACTGACTTCTCTCCCTACCAGATTTTCCCCTGCAGCTTTAAATAAACACATTTGATTAGGAGAATGTGCCTTTCTATGTCAGTAATTTATTCCCTTCTATGCAAATTGCCCAATTAATTAAAAAAAGGAAAAAAAACCCACAATTCAGATGAGTGATCTCCTGAAAGAGAAAAGGAAGAAGCTGTTAGCAAATTGGTAGCATGCAGAGACTCCCGGACATGGGGGTGCGGCTATCACAGCTCCAGGCTGGCCCCATGGCCCACCTGAGCCTCTTCCTCTGTCGGAAGTAAGCACATTACCATATTTCTAGAACTGCTGGTGGGTCCTCCGAGAGAGTATACAGACGCTTTTGGGGATTCAGGATCCTCTGAAAATAAGGGAAAGCTAACCCCTTACATAGAATTTTACGATGGCAAATTTGGTCCACGTGTGTCCTCTCACTGCTGAACACTCAGAGTCATGCCTCAGTGGGGAGCTCTGGGCTCTGCTGTGAGCTGAGTTCTGTCTCCTGAAAACAAATACGCCGCAGTGCTGACCCCCAGCATCCCAGAGTGGGGCTTCACTTGGAGTAAGACTCTTTACATAGAGAGCTACGCTAAAATGGGGCCGTAGTAGGGTGGGCTTGCATATAGCATTATCTGACTCAGTTCACAGCCTGTGCCCCAACAAGCCAGACTTGGCACCCGTCTTGGATGACTCAATTTTAAAAGTCTAATTAATGGTAGAAAACAGGAAAAAGTGATCCATTTAATGTGGCTACATTGGGGAGAGAGACATCATTGGGTCATTGACCTTTCACATACATCATTTGGTCCATTGACCTTTCACATACATCATTTGGTCCATTGACCTTTCACATACATCATTTGGGGTCCTGGCACGAGTTTAGATTTAAGTAGAGGGCCAGAGTTAGGTGCATCTAAGCAGTGCTGGCCAAGGTGTGGTCCACTATCACGGGCACGCTGCTTCCTTTGGCTCCACTTTCCTGTGAGATGGTAGGTTAAATTACAAATCTCTTTGCAGGAGAAAAGCCCCACCACTCATTGGCCCAGACATTTGGTTTTCTCTTCTTCCAGCATGAGATTCTTAGGGGAAGTCAATTGTTTCAAGAGTCTGGTAGTCAAAACTGGGGACACAACTGTCTCTTGAGAATATCTTGACCACTATCAGGCATGTTACAATATGGCATCTTCGTTAAAAAAAAATGGGAAAGATGGAGTAAATCCCCTGTGAAGGCAGACACTGGGGTAATATATCTCTGCTACCTGTCTTAGTTCAGTTTCAGTGTGATAAACCATGACCAAAAGCTACTTGAGAGGAAAGGGGTTATTTGACTTACATAATCCTGATCACAGTCCATCACTAAGTGAAGCCAGGACAGAAACTGAAAGCAGGATCCTGGAGGCAGGGCCTAGAGGCAGGGACCTGGAGGCAGGATCCTGGCTGGAGGCAGGGACCTGAGGCAGGGACCTGGAGTCAGGATGCAGCTTACTGCTTGCTCTCCATGTTTGCTCAGTGTTGCAGATTAGGTCGGTACGATAAATAACTAAGCCAGCTCAAGAAGAACAGTTATAGTTTAATGGTTAAAAAGGGGAAACACGCCACAGGAGTGGGAGGTCCGATATCCTATCTGTCCAGCCGGCACCATGCGGAGAGAGAGCTCGGTCACCTGGATCCTCCAGGTTTTTCTACCTGGGCCCCAGGTAGCCACACCCTAACTAGATGTGATTGGTTGATAGAGTTTCCCCATCAGCTCAGCCTGCTTTGTTATGGAAAATAAGATCACCTGCATAGGTGTGGCACACATCAATCATTAATCAAAACATTGCCCCCAGACTTGCCTACAGGTCAGCGATGAAGGCATTTTCTTTCTCTCAATTTAAGCTCCCTCTTCCCAGATGACTCCAGCTTGTGTCAAACTGACAACAACAACAACAACAACAACAACTAACCAGCACAGCCTCCACGCCCAACGTTTATTGAAGGTTGCTATGAAACCACCCAAAGCTGTGGAGAGGGGAGGTGGAATAAATCCTGCCTCACCATCCTCAGAAGAAACTGCCCCTGCACTTTGATTGTGAGAACTGACTCAGTGAATTCCTGTTTAACTGATGTCACCATCTGTAGTGCTTGTTCTGGTGGCTCTGGTAAGTTAACTTGGGCTCCACGCACTTGCCCTTTCTTCCAAACTGCATGGGACAATGACCCATTGTACAGTTTTCCTGTTGTTGCACACCAGATGGAGAGCCTATAATCATTATCTGCCCCTGACCTCTGCCCGCGCACAGGAGCACCAATGGTGACTAACCTGTAAATCTCATTTTTAAGATGTGGCACTGGGCTGGAGAGATGGCTCAGAGGTTAGGTGATGTGGGCTTCCCCTCTGTATGCTATGAATATGTTTTATTACCATTGGTAATTAAAGAAGTCATTTTGGCCAATGGCTTAGTAAAGCCAGGCAGGAAATCCGAACAGAGATATAGAAAGAAAGTAGGCGGAGTCAAGAAGACGCCATGTAGCTGCCGAAAGAAAAAAGTGCAAGCAGCCAGCCAAAACCTTACCAGTAGGTCACAGCCTCGTGGTGATGCACAGATTAATAGAAATGGGTTAATTTAAGATGTAAGAGTTAGCTAGAAATATGCCTAAACTATTGGCCAAACAGTGTTGTAATTAATATAGTTTCTATGTTGTTATTCGGGTCTGAGTAGCCGGGAAATGAACGAGCAGTCTCTACCTACAGTTAGGTACTTACTGCTCTTCTAGAGGACCCAAGTTTGTTTCCCAGCACCCATCTCAGATTGTTTATAACCAACTATAGCTCCAGCTTTGGGGATCTGACACCCTCTTCTGGCATCCATGGGCACTATACACTCATGGCACATACATAAAAATAATAGTTTAAAGATGAATAGTGATGAGGTCAAACACAGTTGTGGAAAGAGCCTTCCCATTGTTAAACCTGAAAGTCTTGAGGAGAAAGACCAGTTCCACAATTATCCAATTAAAGCAAGCTTTATTTAATACTGGCCAGATCCATACCTGAGATTCCCAGAGAATGGCTGTGAGCTACATTGGCCAGCTGTTTATAAAGGCCAAATCCCCAAAGCTTCTTCATCGAATCAGAGGCAAGTATACATCCTGATGTACTTCCTGTCTCCATATCTCCTGCTTACCAGTGAACAAGCATGCCCTGTGCAGTTGGGACAACCAACCTTGTGTATTGAAGTGGAAACACATGACTTGTTATGTCACAAGAATGACAAGTCCCAGCATTCCAGGAAGTGATCCGTCCTCGGGCAAATGGATCTTGCAGGTTAACTTCAGCCCTTACACCCACCTCCCACCATCCAGAGAGTTCAATACCTCCTGGATTCGCTGATGGGATGAACCTGGCCCTGACTTTGTAACGCTCTCAGGTTGAAATTCATAAGAAAGGACACAGGACAAAAAAAAAAAAAAGCCCAAAGAGGACCAAGATAATGAACCACAGCCTGTGGATCCAGGGGCTTCATGGTGTGGTGAGAAGACAGTACACAGGTGAGGACAGCCATCATCATGACCACGGTCACACCCACAACAACCCACTGACAGGTCTCCTGTTTAGGGTTCAAGGAGAGCACTGAGGCAGATCGTCCTTTCTGGTAAGAGTGTATTTGAAGTGTTGCTAACACTACAGACAAACAAGAGTGTGATAGGGGTCCTAAGAGCAGTCAGACCTACAAGGCAGAATAGCGGTCCTCTCTTGTAAGTGTCAGAAGAAGGGAAAGGTTTCATGTCATATGGTTGGTGAGCGGCCACAGTGCTTGCCTGTAGTCATGGTAGCTCTCAGACCCTGGTTGCAGAGGATGCAGAGGAGGAGCTTGCATTTGGAGGAAGAGAGGATGTGGGGGATGTTAGGAGAAGAGTCACATTTAGTAAGGTGCACCCATCATTCAGGTGAGGGATATGTCTCCGACAGCCTTGGCCTGTAAACTTGCATGCGGGGAAGAGAGAACTGGGGAGGCTGACATTCTCCCAGAATCCGGAACCTGGGGAATCTTACAAGGTTATTGGTGTCTGTGTCTCCTTGGAGCAGTGGGGATCCCAGAATCAACTATGAAGGTAGAGGTAGAAGGGGCAGCAGGTGGGCATGACTTGAGCAGCTCTGTCTGAGGTCTAGCATTTATTTCTTCGAGTCTTGGTGTGATAGTTTGAATGTATTTGGCCCCCATGAGCTCATAAAGATGGGCACTAGGAGTCATGGCTTTGTTGGAGTAGGTGTGGCCTTGTTGGAGGAAGTGGAGGTGGGCTTTGAGGTCTTATATGCTCAAGCCATGCCCAGTGTTCAGTTCACTTCCTGTTACCTTTGGATCAAAGATGTAGAATTCTGTAGCACCATGTCTGCCTGCATGCCACCATACTGCCAGGCACCATGCTCCCTGCCATGATGATAATGAGCTAAACCTCTGAAACTGTAAGCCACCACCACCACAATTAAATGTTTTCCTTTATAAGAGTTGCCATGGTCATGGTGTCTCTTCAGAGCAATAGAAACCCTAACTAAGACACTGGATACCTGGGAAGCCTGCTAAAGGATTTCAGATTCACAGACAGGCTCTCTCTGTAGGGCACTTGCCATTTCTTTGACAGCAGCTATGACCAAGTGGCTACTATGAGTGGGTATGTGCTTGACGAGCTCCTAGCCTCAAACCTAACACCCACCATTAGCCGTCTGAGAAAAGCAAAGAAAGACCGAAACTTTACTTGGACAAAATGATCTGGGACACAAACTCTCTAACTTCATGTGTTTACTGTTGGCTTTCAATCTCCTCTTTTGTAATCATGAGAGATAGAAAAAACAGCATTAGCAATTTGGGCTTGAAATCAGCAAAGGTAGCTGGCATTTAATTAAAAGAGGAAAATCTTTTGAAGTCATTATTGTATTTCTGTGGCAGCAGGAGGAATTCTTTTAATTAGTTGTTCTCTGACCCTTTCTGAAGTTCCACAGATGAAAGCTGGTCACGCTGGGCTCAAACCAGGCCCAAATCCACTTTAAGCAGCATGGAGGGCCAGCTGCTGGCTACCTCCTCACTGGTAGGGCGTGGTCCCCTTCAAGTCTGCATTTTTACGTATGGAGAAGGGAGGGAACACCTTTAGGTTCTGTCAACCAATACCATCCTGCAGGTCCAGGAAGAAAACCTTCTTCAGAGGCCTGGAAGATCCATTGTTGAAAGGTGCAGCTCCGTGGCTCTTCGGCCCTGAAATGTGGACCTGCCATTCCGGCATCATCTCTACTGGGACTGGATTCTTTGCAAATGAATTTCCTTTCCCCAAACTGAAGGACAGCCGTGTTTTTTCCTTAAAAGCTCTTTAGTTTGGAAAAATGTGGCCTAAGTGGCAGGGCCATCTATGTAAACGTCCGAGACGTCTGCTGTCATTACTTAGTTCAGATAAACCTGACCTTGAGACAAATATCACTCCTGGATTCTAGTTCTAAGTCTGATGGACAAACAGACAGTGATATATGTCTTAGCAGTCTACAGGAAGTCTGTAGGGCTGGGCTTTTCCTCCTACTGCAGGGCTTTGCAACAGAGGCACCTACTTGAGCCTCATCAGCTCTTTCTCTTGACCAGGCCAGCAGGTCTTTGCCCTCTGGAGCAACGTGTGACAGTAATGTCAACCCCCAAATACGGTTCTCAGCTCGAGGAGATGATTTCTTCCGAATCTAGATATAATGACCATGCCCCTGGAACACAGGCTCAGAACTCCAAATTCCAGGTTCCAGCATGGTGAGAGTTTCGGGAAGTTTTTTTCTAGCAGCAGAGCAAAGGAAGCCATAAATGGAGACACTGGGGGAAGCCTCAAGTAGGTGGGCTCCAGAAAAGTCGGGATCTGTCCTGACTGGAGGCCTGGAATCTCCTCTCTAGCTGCACTGTTAGCCTTTTGGTGGTGGAAGCTAGTGCCTTGTACATTCCAGAGAACTAAGAAAGATGTCAGGGAGTATCAGAGGGGAGTGATAAATGACTCTTCAGGGGGCTATGAAAGCCCAAGATGAATTGTCATCAGACTCTGCAACCTTCCAACCTTTTCTTACCGTTGATGCTCTAATGAGCTCCTCAGCCTTGAAGAAGGGTCAGCATGGGGTGTCAGGTGTGGTTTGGCTCTTTCCAGAAACATTCGATCTCAGCAACACTAAGCTGGATGAGAGGCCAGCCTTCCCTCAGAGAGGGAGAGAGGGGACTGTAACTAATGTTACTAGAAGGCCCGGAAGCCATAGCTTCTGAAACTGAAGCTGCAGCCATTCACCCATAAACAAACCCAGCCCACAGTCTCCCCTCCAAGACTCTTTCCCCTCACTGAAGACACTTCATGTAAAAGGCGAAGTGATTAGCTAACGTTCACAGCTTTGTTGAAATGGCCAAATCCACAACACAAGATTTAGCTTTCTGGGGGCTGGAGAGATGGCTCAATGGTTAAGAGCACTGGCTGCCTTTCCAGAGGACCGGGGTTCAAACACTCCCAGCACCCACGTGGCAGCTCACAACTGTCTGTAACTCAGTTTGGATCAGGAATCTAACACCGTCACACCAATGTGCTTGAAATTAAATAAATTATTTTAAAAAAATAAAAGGAAAGATTTAGCTTTCTGGGGCAACACTCAGAACCACACTGCACGGGGCCCTGGGAGGAGGCCAACGGCCAAGAACCCCAGTGACTGCCATGGCATTAGGGTGCAGAAACCAGAGGCAGCGTGAAAATGTCTTTCTCTCTCGGCCCAGACTGGTATTAAATAGGTCAAACCTGTTCAAATTAACAAAAGAACACATCAGAATAGTCATTAAAACATTTCACAGCTATAGATCTATTTTTACCTGTGAAATGACTGCCCAAGTTAAAAACACAGCCTTTTCTCTCTAGGCCGTTTCTTTGTCCAGGTCATAGCTTGAGATTATTCAGAACACATGCAGGTAGCAAAATCAAGCTGTGTTATAAACCTCTTGGAAGGACAGGAAAGGTCCCTGTGGCTTCGGAAGGCCCTGCCGTTCCTCTCCGGACAACAGCAAAGGTTCCATGGGCAGCACCTTCCTGGCTGGGCTCTCATAAAAGAGTTGTTATTTTTCATCTTTGGAAATTATTGCTGGGAGTCTAGAATAACACTGCTACTTTGAAAAAAGTTCTATTCATTCTCTCTCTCTGTGTGTCTCTCTCTCCTTTTTCTTTTTTTACCTCCCTAATACAAGCAAGCATCTATCTGCCCTACTATGAGCAATTAAACTCTCAAGCAATAGGGAAGTACGTATTTGCACACGAGAATATCTAGTAACATTTTCACAAAAATCAAGACATAAGAAGCAGCCCAACTGTTCATCAGTAGGAGAGTGGGTAAGTGGGTAAATGAATGGGGTATTTCTGTAAAACGGATAATGAACCAAGAGAAAGATGGAGCCATGGTGTCTCAGTTAGGGTTTCTATTGCTGTGAAGAGACACCATGACCACAGCAACTCTTATAAAGGAAAACATTTAATTGGGGCCAGCTTACAGTTTCAGAGGTTTAGTCCATTATCATCATAGTGGGGAGCATTGTGGCACTCAGGAAGACATGGTGCTGGAGAAGGAGCTGAGAGTTCTGCAGGCAGTAGGAAAAGACTACCACACTGGGCCTGGCTTGATTATCTGAGACTCCAAAGGGGGCACCAATAGCACATTCCTCCAACAGGTCACACCTCCAAATGGTGCCACTCCCTATGGGCCTATGGGGGCCATTTTTATTCAAACCACCACATGTAGCATATGCAATGACACAGATGAATCTCAAAAACATGCTCAATAAAGAAACCTGATTCCAAAGAGTGCAGCCTGCCTGACTCTTGCTTTGTAAGGTTCCACAAAAGGCAAACAATAGAAAGCAGCATGGCTGCCTCTGAGGGTGGGTGGGTGTGGGGTTAACTGGAAGGAGGGGACAGGAAGCTTCTAGGGTGGATGGATGGAAATGCTATGCAACTTGGTAAGTGTCTGTGTTTCACAGGGCAGCTATTTGAAAAAAAAAAATCCCTTAGTGAGATCTTGAATGTTTGTGCAGTATAAAATATCTCAGAACAAAGCTTTATGAACAATTCTGGACAATACAAATGGTGGGCAGTAGTGAAGTGTGTCCCTAAGGCAAGGCTCAGAGAAAACAGTAATGATACCAGCAACTTACTTAGAAATGCATAGAAATTAGGATGGCGTGTTGGGGGTAGAGGAGATGGGCAAGAGAGATGCGTGACAGAGGGGATGCGGGGGAGGGTTAATGGTCTAGGAGGCGGGCACCTGGCAGCGTGCTACACAATTCAGTTAAGGATAAACGTCCCTCGATCACCATCCTACAGCACTGTATGTGCTGCTATTAGTGCTACGTAATGCTGTAGCTTATTGCTTCAGGAAGGCCAACCTGAAGAGATGCTCAAGCACCACCTTCAAAAGCAGTTTTCCTTCCACTGATACCTTCAGTGCTTAAGCTGCTTAGTGAACATGCTGCTCACTGAGTCACGGTAATAATCTTGTGAGATACGAATCACCCCTGGTTACAGATGTGCGGACAGGGATTCGTGGAAAGCTCAGATAATGTGCATACATCCACATAGCTGCTTGGATGTGAGCCCAGATCTGAGCTTAGCAGCCCACCCCTGGCACACGCACTTTGTTTCACCCTGTTCAAGGCTCACCCTCGTAGAAGTTCACAACTGTTTCAAATCCTAGAAGATAAGCGTGGAAATACAAAACAGTGCATCTCCTTCTCTGACAGCAGACTGTGAGAAGTCAACAGAGCCTGGGTGACTTTGTTCATTCACATGCTCCCCTCTTTTGTGCCTTTAATATTTTTTAATATGATTAATTTTTAAAATACGTATTGCTCTTTTGATTGCATGTATGTCTGTGCACCATGTGAGTGCTTGGTGCCCACAAAGAACTGGAGTTAGAGACAGACAGCTGTGAACCATGATGTGCATGCTGAGAATCAAACCTGGGTCAGCTGGAAGAGTAGACAGTGTTCTTAACCACTGAGTCACCTCTCCAGCCCCTTTCCTTTGATTATCTTGTTCTTAAAGCAATGACGGTTGTGGGTTGAATTGTATCCTCATACTATTCAACTAGCTGAAGTCCTTATTATATGCAACTCCTTTTGGAAATTAAGTCTTTATAAACGGTCCAGACAAGGTCATCAGGGAAGGCCCTAGTCCAATGTGGCTTTTATTTTATCGATTTTTATTATATTTAACTATATTGTAGGCAGGGTAAGGCGTACCTGCCACTGCACAAGTGTGAAAGTCAGAGAACAGCTGTGGGAGTCGGTTCTCTCTTCCACCATGCAGGTCCTGGTGAGTGAAGCTCAGCTCTTCAAGCTGGGTGGCAAATGCGTCAACCTGCTGAGCATCTCACCAGCCCCTAGCCTCCAAAAGAGACTTTGGACAGAGACAGATAGGTACACATACAAGGACAGCACCATCCCACTATGAAGGTGTTACCAAAAAGGGGTGAAGACGTGAGTCAAAGAATCCCAAGCTGACCCAAAAGATTCCAATTACAATTCTTTATCATAAGGGGCAAACTCACGAAACAGGAGAAATCCAACCTCAGGTGTGTAACGCTGGAACCAGAGAGAGAGATAAAGTCCTGGACAGGCTGGTGGTTTTTCTCTGGGTACCCAAAAGGTCACGTCCTAACCTTGTCCAGCCTCTTAAAGGTTACTGGCTGAAGGAGGTTCCCCAACTTGAAGGTAGAGATCCAGATGATGCATTTACAGGCAGAGGATTTCCAGATATTAAATGCCTAAATATGATATAACTAAGAAATATGTTCCAGAGAAACTTGACTTTGAAATCATAATGAAGACTGGAGGTTTAGGATTTACTTTACAGAAACACATTTTGCCAGGACTGGAGCAATGACTCAGCAGTTAAGAGCCCTGGCTGCTCTTTGCAGAGGACCAAGGATTTGATTCCCAGCACCCACCTGGTGGCTCACAGTCATCTGTAGGCGTGCACGCCCTGAACATACATATGTGCAGGCAAGCACTCATACACATGAAACAAATAATAAATAATTTTTGAAGAACAAACCTGTTTTGTAAGTGTCCCATGAGGAATCCTCGGTATGGGATGTGCTATCATAGGATTCCAGGACCCAAAGGACAAGCTTGATAGACTCATCACCACTGTCACAGGACTGCGCCAGTTGTCATTGTGTAAAGCAGGTCAGGCTCACTTAAGGACTAAGAGATTCAGGGGACGTAACTCCACCCCTCCAACTCCCCCCCCCACCCCGCTTAAAGGATGACTTCTCTTCCCCCATCACAACTCCTTCCCTCTCTCCCAGCCTTGGACAAGCTGTGCTAACAGTGTGTGGTAGACATGACCCATCCTTTGATGGAGTAGAGAATCTTTGCAGAGAAACAAGTTTTGAATGTTAAACTACATTTCCCAGCCTCCTTTGCACCTACAAAGGGATCCTATGCCTGAATTCTGAACAATGGAATATGGAAAGAAGAAGGATATGGCATTTTTCCATTAGCCTGGTTCTAAATTATATGTCCTTTCTTTTAAAAAGCTAAGTTTCATGTTTAGTTATGTGTCTATGTGTCCGTGTATGTGAGTGCAGGTACCTATGGGCCCGAGGCATGGACCACACATGCCTAACCACTGAGCCATCTCTCCAGATCTTCACTCAGCCTGGTTTCTTGGTTGGTTGTTTGTGTTTTGTTTTTCAAGACAGGGTTTCTCTGTGTAACAACCCTAGCTCTCCTGAAACTTGCTCTGTAGACCAAGCTGGCCTTGAACTCACAGAGATCCGCCTGCTCTGCCTCCCAGATGAGAGTGCTGGGATTAAAGTGGTGTGCCACCACCTCCTGACTCAACCTGGTTCTTAATGACAAACAAGATGGGCGAACTCACTTTAGATGTCTACCTTTGTCATGGCGTTTATGGCTTTGTTATTATTAGAAATCCGCTGGCAGATTAAGAAATAAAAAATAAAGTCTAGGATGGGAGAGATGGCTCAGCGGTTAAGAGCACTGGTTGCTCTCCAGAGGACCTGAGTTCAATTCCCAGCAAATACATGGCAGCTCACAGCCATCTATAATGAGATCTGATGTCTTCTTTGGGGGTGTAGGCAAACATGCAGACAGCATACATAAGACACTGTATACATAATAAATCAATTTTTTAAAAAAGGAAAGGAAAGAAAGTCTGTTGAGTGGCAGAAGACACAATTTTTATTCAAGCATTACCTTAGAGATTCTAATGAGTGGCTGGAGAGATGTTTCAGCAGTTAAGAGCACTCGCTGCTTCCAGAGGACCTCCCAAAGCCTCCATCAGATGGCTCACAACTGCCTGGAACTCCAGGGAATCCATCACCCTCTTCCAGCCTCTGAAGGCACTGGCTGCACTGCACATATACATAATCTTAAAAAATAAATAAAAATAAAATAAATGATACCTATATACATAATCTTAAAAAATAAATAAAAAAAATAAATGACATTTCTGCTAAGATAGGGAGGGGCTTCCAAGAGTGGAAAAAAACATATCAATGTTATCTGAAAATGTGTGTACCTCCATTTTTGCCAGATGACATGGGAAACCAGTGTTCTCTTTTGCAGTTATTAATTCTCATCAGTGAAAGAGTTTATGAATTGAGTCAAACGGAAGCTTGAAGACAATTTTATCACAATTAAAAAAAAAAACTCACAGGGCAGGCAAGTTGGCAGTCATAGCAACGGCCTTAGCAACGGCCTGCAGGAGGAGAAGAGAGCAGAAAAAGGGAAGAAAAAAATACTTTAGTTCTTGCCAGTTTCCAAAAGAAAGAGATACAAACAAAAAAGAAAGAAGAGAAGTTGTGCCTGATTTAGGCTCAGAAAGGTGAGCAGACCTAGCCAAACCTCATGGCTGCTCATAGACACTGTACCAGGAGGGCAGAAATTCTGGGAAGGAAAAGTACAGTATCTCATTAAAGGGAATATTATTCCACCCATCTCTTTAGCATGGTAAATGTAAGCCCCACCTTCCAGGGGTGGTCCCTCAGCCAGGTGATTGACACTGTCCTTATAATAGACCCTTAGGTTTCCACTCAGGCCAGAGACCTCTCTCAGCCAAAGGAGTCTTTTCTTAATGGTCCTGTATTGCTGCTCTGATAGCATGAATCCTACCACACGAAGATTATCCTTTTTCCTACATTTCCAAACATTCTGATGACATTAAGGAGAGAAAATTCTATTTATTTCTACCTTGCCTTACTGTATATCTGCATACCTTGCTTCTGCATGTGATGTTGCCTAAGTTGTGTTTGAACAGTTTTAAAAATATTTGCTTTCGTCGTTATTTTTGGACAGACTAAATGATATGAATTTATGTTTGCAGGTTTTATGTGACATTTCATCTTTTTAAGGTTTTTTTAATGATTTATTTATTTTTATTTCATATTCATTAATGTTTTGCCTGCATGTATGTCTGTATGAGGGTCTCAGATCCCCAGGAACTAGAGTTACAGGCAGTTATGAGCTGCCACGTGAGTGCTGGGAATTGAACCCAGGTCCTCAGGAAGAGTAACTAGTGCTCTTAACCTCTGAGCCATCTCTCCAGGTGTATGACATTCACCTTTAAATAAAAGTTTTGAGGAACATATTTAGTCAATTTAAAGAAAAGTATTAAACAAATTATTGATGTGATACAATGATATGGCTAAGATAAAATATCGCCTTTCAGAAAAATAGTTGGGAGCTACAGACCAGGAAGATATGCCAGGCTATCCCAGGAAGCCAGGACCTAGGAAGCAGAAAACAGAGACTCCACAAAGGCCCCAGTTCTTCTGCATTTGTTTCTCTCCGCATCCCTGCTTCTCTGGCAGCTCCTTCAGACAAGCTTTACTGTAACAGAAAGTGGTTGGGAACAGTTTCCAGTTTTACAGCCATGAGGGATGTAATTAACCTCCTTGCCTTCAGTTCCAATTTCACGTTCCAGGGACCAGGATTACCAGACATGGAGACAGGTAACTTCTTGTCTCAGAAGTCAGTTGTGAGATGCAAGAAGTTCTGAGGTGCCAGAGAGCAAACATTTACCGTTAAGCTGGAAACTTTCCTCTTAGAGAAGAGTTCCTTCAAAAAATAAATAAATAAATAAACAGTCGAATCACACCAAGTTAAGACATTTGAAATATCTCGAACTGGCCAATTATTGATGCATGCAATATATAAAGAGCCCCTATAAGTCAATTTTCAAAAGAAAGGAGCTCAATTGGAACCAAGAAGGTGAGGCACCCTTTCACAGGAGAAATCACCTCAGCTGAGCAGCACATGGAGCCGGACTCGAACTTACTAGCGATGACAGCAATGAAGTTCACAACAGCCGTGCAGTAATGAACTTTACCTACTAGTATGACAAACAGTGATGAATGCATAATTCCAAGTGCTTCCAGCCCATGGGAATACAGAGCTCTCTTTGACAAAGTCAGTCTGGAAAGCGAATTGCAGATTTGGCCACAGACCCAGTTAACACACACGAGATCTACAAAGGAACGGGGACTAGACAGGAACACTCAGGCCTGGCTTTGTGCGCAAGGGAGCGGGGGGGGGGGGGAGACTGAGTATGGCCCAGACGCCCATTGCAAGCGCATACAGTGCATACACTGAGCACCAGTCTGCAGGAGCCAGAATGCACAAACCAGGATGAGTGCTCATGGAAAAATCTCCATGCCATGAAAATGAGAGAGAAATGAGTAGCCAAATGAAATTAATGGCATAGTCCTATATGGCTTTTATTTAAAATGCATTACATGCAAAATAGCTCTACTTAGTTGGTTGAAATGAATAACTACCTGAGGCTATACATGAGACAATGTACAGCGGGTACAAAGTGGGGGGCAGGAGAATAATGTTACTAAAGGACCAGAGAGGAGGAAGAGAAATTTAAATGAAAGGACATGGTGGCTGGGCTAACTGTAAGAGGATGCCTGGCCACAATGCTGGGAGTGCATACATCTGAGGGATGGTTAGGAGGCTATTGGCATAGTTTGGGTGTAGCAGTAAGAATTGAACTAGGCCAGTAGCAGTGCAGGTGGAATGATGTCACTGGATCCATGGGAAAAATAAAAATGATGGGACCTGTGATGGATTGAACAAGGGGTGAGAAACATCAAGAATACTTTCTGTGTTCATTGCACTGAACCCTGGAGGAGTCCAAGGCTGGGATGAGGATGAGTTTCCCTTCTGTTTGTTACGACAGGAGTAAATCCCGGTGTGTCCGTGGTGAGGTGTGCAATGATTTTATTGAAGATAAACATTTAGGCGATACATTGGAGCACATTCCTTACAGAACAGCACACGGGCTGCTTTGCAGAGTCAGCCTTTAGAACATGGCTAGGGTGACTCAAATAAATGTCTGGACTTAAGAGGAAAGAAAGCAGACAATATTTATATCTTGGGGAAGGTTAGGATTCTGACAGACCCAGAATAAACATGAGGTTTTCATTCAGAGTTTAGGATTCCGGCAGACCCAGAATAAATATGAGGTTTTCATTCAGAGTTTGAAACAGAAATGTTGGGATTTGTTTTTAAACCTCTAATTATAAAGTGGGATTTGAGGGCAGAATTTTATTCCCCATCGACTCCAGCATGAGTAGTGGGACTGAAGGACTTTTGTAACACAATGCCGAAGTTTTTGGATGCAAATAAGTGATTCATGACCATAACGAAAATCTTATTTCCCAAAATTCTGATTCATGCAGCAGCTGGCCAGTCCAGGGACGGAGGGCTGGGTGGGTTTCAACTTGACTGTGACGACGCCAAGGTCAATGACACTCAACTTTGGATGGTGCATTGTAGTCCTCAGAGGTCTCGCAGATATTAGGAGCAAAGAGAGAGAAAGCAAGAAGGAGGTGGAGGAAGGGTGCTGGACCCACCACTGAGTTTCCAACTCTCGTTCTGCCACAAACGTCACAGGGCCTCGGGCACACTGCCTGCACGGACCTTCTGGAGTATTGCTGCTTAGAGCTGCTTCTTGAGTTATGACGTATATTGGCTCGAGAAGAAGGTCTCAGTGCACTTTCCCCACTGGGCTCCACTGCTCTCTGCCCTCTACCCCAGCTTTTCCACTTTGTAAAACGCTTATAAAATAAGACATACTGATTGCACCCCGTGTTTATATCCCTTTTGAAAAGGCTCTGTTAAGGATCTTGAGGTGCTCTTCGTCAGGTGTTTATCCAATAATGAGGGCCGGGTGAGGCTGGACTTCGTAAGTAAGGACAGTAAACACTATCCTGAGGCCGAGGCTGTGTGTCCTGGAAGTAGTGTGACCCGCTGTTATGGCTTAAATGTGGCATGCTCTCCATACATTTTGTATTTGAACCCATAGTCCCCTGGAGGCAGGTTGGGGGCCTCAGTGGAGGAAGTGGGCTGCTGAGAGGTGACCTTTGAGGATTGTCACTCAGCCCCACTTCCCACAGAGCTCTTTGCTTCCTGATGGAAGCAAGCTGAACCACATGCTCCACAACCAAGAGGGGAGCCGCCCTTCACTGTGCCTTGCTCACCGCAATGACTGCACCTGTCCCCATGCCTTTCTCACCGTGTTGAGTGCATCCTTGAACTGTGAGCAAATTAAACCTCTCCCTGCCGAAGCTGCTTCTGTCGGGTATTTGGTCATAGTGATGTAAGAGGAACTGAAACACCAGCTGTCTCTGCCTGCCTGGGATGGTTCAACAGCAGCACTGAAAATCCCGGATATGGTGTGAGTACGTGTGGAGTGCGTCCACTGAGAGTTTGAGCATTAGAAGTCTGGTCCTCAAATGGTGATGATGAACGTGTAGAAGCGTTAAGCAGGGACCTGGGCAAGGTGACTAGTGTTAGCATCCGGGCACACCGGGCCCCATCCCTTGGGGCCTTGTGTCACCTCTGTGTGCATGGTAGGCAGTGCCCTGTCCCTTTAAACGGCGGTCCTCTTCTTCCTCTTCCTCTCTCTGCATCTCTCTGCCCCCCCTTCCCACAAGGCCGCTCTGTGCTCCCTTTCTCTCTCTCCCCTCTCCCTTCTCTTCCTATCATCATAGCCACAAGCTCAAGATTTCAAATTCCGTTTGGTTGTTTTCTAACTATAGACTTAAAAGGTGCTTTTCATTGTGCTAAAAACATCTGTCACAGTTTTCGCCATAGAAGAGTGTTAATGCTTTCAACCAGAATCATTTCTGGTGTGAGTACACTGCTGTTTCTACAATGTAAATTTCGACACAGACTGTAAACAGTGGGAATGCTAATGTGTCTAAAACCTACCTTTTCACAAACTCAAAAAATCCCTGTAAGCTCCAGGAAGTCAACTTGGATTCACTTTGAACAGGTCAGATGCACTCAGGATAAGTATTGTCAATTGACAGCCTAAGTCTCCCCACCTTTCCCTGGCCTTAACAGTCCCCTCCCTCAATTACCAGGACCTAAAATTTTTTCCCCTAAATTTAACTTTTTCTTCTACTCTGACAGCATCTTGCCAGGTCCAAGAGACACCAAGACGGTTCCACTAGCCTGGACAGCAGTGAAGCTACTCCAGGACATGGCCAGCACCCCGGCTTTCTCAGATTCCCCGAAAGATGGTCGATACCCCCTAGGTCAGCATGAAGCAGTCTTGAGGACTGGAGGCCTCACCCCCACCCTACCTGGTATCCCCTTTAATTCCCCACCTTTTACTAATAAATAAAAGTAGGAATGTTAGGGTCCAGGCATTATGCTGGCCCACCCCGTTAGCCAGCAGGGAGCATCTGCTGGCATTCAGGCAAATACGTAGTCAGCCCAGGGCCCTATGACTGTACATCACTGCATCATGTGCTCGGTGGCTACGTCATGCGTTGTGTGTCCACATCATTCATTGCATGACTGTGTAAGGCTCTGTATGCATGCACAAAAGGTTCCTTATAAGCAAGTTCCACCCGCCCCTTGCTCTCTTACTCACCACGTCTCTTTCCCAGTATACCGTCATGAACCCCCCTTTTTCTCTCTACCAATAAACCTCCACATGGATTGGTTGTATATTGTGGTTTGTTCTCTCTCTGCTGCAGATAAACAACTACAACTAGGTGATAGGAATGTCCCTTGCAAGCAAATAATGCCGTTTTCATGGGACTGGTTAGTTCCTGAATGAATAGGTTGTTGTGATGGGGCAAGCTTGTCCCTCCTCTTCCTCCATCTCATCATATGATCTGTTTCTTTGGGGGGCACTCCTTGCATGATAGGGTCAGCCACATAGTGATATAGCCAAATACCCTCATGAAGTCAGCAGGTACAGGTACCATGCACTGAATCTCCCAACACTGTGATCCACAGGAGCCTACTTTCTTAGTATTGCCAAGCCTCATAGCAACAGAAGAAACTAATACAGTCTCATATCCTAGGAAATGCTTCTGTCTCAGATGACGGCCATCCCAGAAAAGTATAGTCTGAAATTTAAAACAGTGGTTGTAATTTTTCAAATCTTTCTCTCTTGTTAAGTTAAATATTTTACCATATACTCAGAAATGTGCTCTCCTCCCCCCGCCTCTCAGTATCTCCACCTCCTATGGACTCCTACCTCCCAGAAGACTCCCAGAAATCCTTGGAGCAGAGTTAAAGCGTCTCCACAGAGTCTTGCTGGTGGCTCAGCAAAGTGTCTACGTCTGTAGACAGTCAGACCGCATTTCCCAGTTCTCCTGATGACTAGGAATATTTAGTGATGGAATTCCGGCTAGTAGCATATGGGCACACCACTGTAGACCAGTGCCATGGGGAACCATCCTCCTTCTGCTATGTCAATCTCTTTCCCATCCTCTAGCTCCACAGAGGAAGTCTTATGAACCAGGAGAAGAGGGATACACATAACAGGCAAAGACCCTGGGCCCTTGAACCACTGCTTAGCTGGGAGCTACTGTGAGAAGATGTTTGGTGTCTTCTTCTGGAACAGAGGACAGATTCACTCACTGCCTGAACAGTAAAGACAATGTCCTCTTCTGAGTCATCCAGATTTACCCCACATTGCAAGAGCTAAAGCCTCCTCATCTTCTACGCTAAGCCGTAGTGTGGGTGTCTCTGGGTCACTTTGCATAGCCACCTTGGGGCTTGGGGAGTGTCCTAGTCTGCTTTCTGTTGCTGTGACAAGCACCATGGCCAAAAGAAACTTAGATGGGTAGGGGATTTATTTAGCTTGCATTTCCACATCGCTGAGGAAGTCAAGGCGGGTGCTCAACTAGGAACTGAGTCAGAAGCCGTGGAGGAAACGCTGCTTACTGACTTGTTCACACTCAGCTGGCTTTTTTACACAGCCCAGGGCCACTGGCCTTGAGATGGGTGCAGCCCACAGTGGGCTCAGCCCTTCAACTCAAGGGCAATCAAGGAAATAACCGCCAGGCATACTCACAGGCCATTCTAATCAAGGCAATTCTTCATTTGATATTCCCTCTTCCCAAATGACTCTAGGTTGTATCAATTTGATGATAAAAACTCACCAGGACAAGGGGCAAAGGAAACCAAAGTAAAGACAATGCCCACGTCCCTTGACCCTGACCTTGGTCCTGTGTCTTCTGCAAGTAACCACCACATGGGAGCTATTAATATTGTATGCTTTCCATGCAGATCAGATGTGACTGAAATATCTCTATCCTTCTCTCCTGTCCCCTCTCCCCACCTCTCCCTATCTAGGGGAATCCTCTCTGATCTGGGGCTGAAGCGGCAGTATAGAGCAATCCTAGTCTACACAGCTTCTGTTTCCTCCTAAGCATTTCCCCTGGGCTAGAGCAGATTCCCAAGCATTCAGGACTTCGGAAGTTGGAAATGAAAAGCTGGGCAGAAGCTCCCCTTTCTCCGCTTTGGGCTCCCATGCCCATCTCCTGAGATAGGCAGGACCCCAGAGAGGGATGAGGGAAAATAAAGGGATGACAATAACTAACGTGGAAGCAGGAGTATGGTGAACCAGTTAGTTTCCTGGGACATTCCCACCTGAAAACAAAAGAAAGCGCTTGTTAAGGATGGCCGGGGAGATGGGTGTTCCGGGTACCTGTGCTGCAGCCATCCACACAGGGTTGCACGTGATTAGTGTGCATGGGTTGGTGCATATGGACTCGCCCATCTGTCGAGGCTGCACACATGTCTCCACTTCTCGTGATTTCTTTGTGCACAACAGCTTTTGTTTCTTCTCCTTGTTTTGTGAAAGACCCCTTAATAAGAGACACACTCTCTTCATTTTGAAGGGTCCAGGATTACACTGTAGCCATGGACACCGTGCTGGTCAATCAACTCTGAAAGGGGTTAAAGAGGTGATGTGTCCTTCAGTATCCAATGTTCAGCCCAGATTTAATTCTTCATATAAAAATAAGCAAACACATCCATCTCACTAGCAGGTAAGTTTGCTTTCATTTTTGTAAATGGCAAGATTGTACATACGCCAAGTAAGTGTTTAAAATATTTTTTCTATGCAATGTCATCAGTAAATGTAATATAAATTACTATTATATTGTTTATATACATTATCTATTAGTAATATAATTATTTTATGTCTTTTAAATTTCTATCTCATTAATTAATTCATTTTTTATGTCTTGCCTGCCTTCTATTTGTGCACCACATGCATGCCTGGTGCCCTGAATGTGAGAAGGAGATTTTGGATCCCCTAGGATTGGGATTACAGATGCCTGTGAGCCAAATATGGGTGCTTGGAATCAAACATTTGTCCTCTGGCAAGAGCAACGAGCACTCTCAACTGCTGAGCCAATTCTCCAGTACTATACCTACTTTTTTATATCTATTTTCCACGCCTCTCTATGTCTAGGGTCATGTAAAAATTTCTTTGGCAAAAAGAGGTGGCAAGAGAGGTTATACCCTGCCTTCAAGAGTGCTATCCTTGAGACATTTGCTCAGCCTTGTTCATAGCAACGTTATTCATAATAGCCAGAATCTGGAAATAACCTAGATGCTCCTCAACCGAAGAATAGATAAAGAAAATGTGGTACATTTACACAATGGAGTACTACATAATGGTAAAAAAGATAATGATATCTTGAAATTTGCAGTCAAATGGATGGATCTTTAAAAAAACATATTGAGTGAGGTAACCCAGACCCAGGAAGACAAATATAATATGTCCTCACTCATAAGTAACTTTTAGACATAAAACAAAGAATAACCAGCCTACAGCCCACAATCCTAGAGAACCTAGACAACAAAGAAGACCCTAAGAGAGACATACATAGATCCACCTAGGAAGGAGAAAAAGAGCTCTCCTGAGTAAATTGGGAGCATGGGGGCAGGGGGGAGGGTAGAAGGGGAGAGGGGAGGAAGGGAGGGGAGTGGGAAAAGTGTATAGCTCAATTAAAAACTATAAAGTGTATATATAAAAAAGTGGTGTCCTTGGAACACACCATCTCCAAATCACATTCTCATACTGGATCCATGTCTTAAAGCTGACAAATGCTTAGACTCTCCACAGCCAACGCAGTTCTCCCCTGCGTAGAGAGACGGCGCAGTGTGTAGGCACAAGTGAGGAGCGAACGTGGGTTCAGTATCAAGGAAAACTCCTGACAATTAGCATTGTATGACATCTTCCTAACAACGCTAGTTGTGACAAAAATAACCCTCACCCTCACAGTCACAGACAATGAGATTGCATTTGAACCCCCGTGGTTCCGTGAAGCCATAAGCGGCCTTTGGAAAGGGTGGCTGGAACCTACGGCAGTGAAAAGGTCTGGTCGGTCTTCATCTGCGTATTTGGGTTCCCATTCCAAAGTCTGGGTTCCAGAAAAGACTGTCTTGGGAGGTGGTACGCTCTCAATCAGTAGATGCACAAGAAAGGTTGCCCGTGCCCCTGGGGAAGCAGGGAGAGGACATGGGATGATGGGAAGTAGCATGTGCTGCTTCTGTGGCCCCCAAGCTCTGAGTTCCCCGTTATAAAATCATGGGAGCCTGATCCTCCCCGCTTACGCAGTCCTCTGTCTATGTACTGCTTTCCCATTACCGAGCACACGCCCACTTTTTCTCATTGCCACACTTGATGTGACCACTTGACCTGACACTCTCAGCCGCACTCAGGGCCAAGACCTCACTTCTGTAACCATATGTCACGCTGCGCCGAAGGGACACGGGACAAAGAGCTACAGAAGCTAGGCTGTGGTAACCATCTGAGGTGTTAGTTTGGTTCCCAGCCACAGACAGCTACCTGCTGGGTGGACAGTGAAGCTGGTGTTGACACAGCGAGCCCTGGGGCCACTCAGAAATGGTGATGAGGGGTCTTCCCCTCTCCAGAGCTTCGGCTTCGTGCTCAGATCTGGAGGCCTCAGCACAGACACCAGGTGGCAGTAGAGCCGGTCTCGGTGAGGTTGCCACTAGATATCGGTATCCGGAGCAGAACAGGTCTCTTGAAATCCCCCCCAAGGCTCCAAGGCTCCGAAATACAGATAGAAAATATGTCTTCTCCAAAAGCCGGTGCCTGTGGCTTCGGGGCATATGTTCAGTTCCCACCACAACCAACACTTGCTTTACGGATGTGCCTGAGATGGAAGGAAGAACAGGGTGTTTGTTCTGGAAGTTTCTCTTTGAAGTGGATGGAGCTAGTTGATGCCCTGTCTCCACTGTGGATCCCAAGGGATCTTGGGCACGGCTCTTGTTCTCTGGGTCTCTACTTTCCCATCTATGGATAGATTTGAACTTCGAATATTAATTTCTCTGAACCTCATCAGCCTTAACTGTAAATTGGAAATCAACACCTTTCTGAAAACTATGAGTACCCAAAACACGCCTTGTCACCCCTCCTTGAACCTGAAGGAATTGTGAGGAATATGGGTTCCACTGAGGAGTTGGGGGGCTGGGCCCCCTCTAGAACTAGATGTTGGACATCTGATCCATGCCCAAAGGAAAGCCCCACTCCCCAAGACTGGCTGCAACTCCTTTCTGCCTTTGTTTTGACTAATGCCTGGCTCTGCAGTGATGCAGATGTGGATGTTGTTGCTAGGCAACTGAGCTATAGCACTAATCCTATGAGGCTTTCTTTGGTTTCACTTGCTTCTCATTCTGAAGCTGCTGACAGTGTTGACTTGGAAATGCCTGTAAAAATGAGAAGGGGGTGATGTCTGTGCCTGGGTATGTTGGGCGAGGGGATGTGTGTGTGTGTGTGTGTGTGTGTGTGTGTGTGTGTGTGTGTGTGTGTGTGTGCTGGGACAATGAGGCCGCTCACACTCATTCCACTTTCTATAGCAGCCTCTGGATGACTGCTGTTTTACCAGTGACAAAGCCAGGATATAGAGAGAAAAGAGGCTTATGCAAGTGTGCCTACATGGTAGGTGGTGTTGAGGGGTAAATCTACTTGCATCGATTTCAGAGAAGAGGGGAAGCTGGGCTTTGATTTCCCCCTGCATCATCCACTGTCCACTGCAGCGCAGTAAACATAAATCAGACCACATGTTCCTGCCAGAGCCCATCCCAGACATATGTGTGGGTGGGCTAGACAGCCCTGTGTGTGACTCCGTGCTGCGGACCTCTGAGGGCTGCACCCACTTTCCTCGTTCATACTCCTTGTCCCTCACTGGGCGTATGCTGCCTTTTCTCTAAGTGTCCTGCGCTTGCGGGCCTCAGCACAGGTGACACCTCCTTCCTCCATGATCTAGAAGTACCACCTTCCATTTCAGGCTTCAGCCCTGACACCTGCCTGATACTGCTGCAGCCCTCTGCAAACCTCCCAGTCTTTGAATTTCTTCCTGCCCATTCACACAACTAATTGCCCCATACCAGACCCTGAGATTCAATGCTGCTTCACCATATGACACTGTCCCAGTCCTGGCAACCTGGAGAAACCCAACTGACACCTCCTGAGTGGGTGTCTGAGAAGGGGGTTGTTGGGGAATATTATTTTAGGGTGTGTTACCTGCTGTGGAGCATTTGTTTAATGATGTAAAGAGGTGTGACTCTTGTTTATGTTACGTTTGTTTAACTCTGTGAAGCTGTGATTCTTTGCCTGTCTAAAACACCTGATGGTCTCATAAAGAGCTGAACGGTCAATAGCGAGGCAGAAACAAGGATAGGTGGGGTTGGCAGGCAGAGAATATAAACAGAAGGAGAACCGAGAAAAAAGAAGAACAACTAGAAAACAAGAGGAGGAGAATGTCAGGGGCCGGCCAGCCACGGAGTAAGAGTGAAAGTAAGATACACAGAGGAAAGAAAAGAAAAAAGCCCAGAGGCAAAAGGTAGTTAGGATAATTTAAGAAAAGCTGGCTAGAAACAAACCAAGCTAAGGCCAGGCATTCATAACTAAGAATAAGCCTCCATGTGTGATTTATTTAGGAGCTGGGCAGTGGGCCCTTCAAAAAGCCAAAAGAGTAAACATCACACAACAGTGGGCATCTAGTTGATGAATGCTTCCTGGAGGCTTTGATCTGATACTCGGAGGAGCAATTCATTGATATTTGACCTATCCCTGTCGTGGGCCTGGTGCCGCGCTGGGAACTAAAACAAGGCAGTAGCCCATTTTGTAGGTGAAGAGCTTGAGGCCCAGAGACAGGAAGCTGCTTACCCAAGGCAGCCTAACTTGTGAGATACAAGCCCAGGCTTGCTGGCTCTTCTGTTTGGCTATGAGGCCCGGGTTAAAAAAAAAAAAAAAAAAAAAAAAAAAAAAAAAAAAAAAAAAAAAAAAAAAAAAAAACACTGATGCTTGCACAGGCTCACACTGCTCGTGGACTTGAGAGAATGCGAAAGAGGTCAGGCAGGGAAGCAAGGGGTATGGAGAAGAGTCGTGTGAGAGTCGGGGAAGTGATGGGTGGGTCCTACCCAGCAGCCAGCCCAAGCCTTGCGGCTCTGCAGACCCTTCTGCCTTTGTCTCCATGACTCACCAATCTGGTGGCCCCATCCCAGGAGCTTGGTGGGAGCCATGTGACTGTGACAGAGCCATGTGTCCCTGGTAGAGGCACTTTCCCCAGAAAATGTCTCCTGGAGAACTGTGTCCCAGAAGACAGGCGGGTGGGCAGCATGGCAGGGGAAATGCTGTGCATGACAGTACTAGAGGCAAGGGGGAGTTCCTCTGTCTGTGACTTCTGGACTCTCCAGCAGTGTTCATAAGAGACTTACCGTCCACATTCCAGAGGACCTTGGGACTCATTCATTCATTCATGGTCACGTGTCATTTAACAATGAGGTCCCTCACTAGGCAACTTCATCACTGTACAAGTATCGTAAAGTGTACTTACACAATCCTAGATGGTACAGCCTACTGCATGTCTACATGGCAAGTGTACACACTCATGTATAAGCACATACATATACGTGGTATAGCCTATTGGTCTTAGGACCTTGATGCATAGAGCAACATGAAGTTAAGCCAAGCCCAAGAGAAGGCAACACTGCTAGGCCAGGGGTGTGAGGCTGCTGTCGGCACCACACAGTGTTCTGGTTTCCTCTGGACCTGTTCCTATTAGTATCAGGAATACTCCACACCAATTGTGCTCAAACGTTGGCCTCTCTATGCCAAAAACAAACTAAAGAATTGTCTTGGACAACACATTAACACAAACATTAATGGAAGCTGGTGAGCAAAATAAAGGTCTGTGTATAATTTTTGTGATCTCCAACAACATAGATGAGTCAGTAATCTTCACATAGGTATCTTAATTCTGCTCCTCATTCAGAGAATTGAAAGGCATCAAGTAGGTACCTACTGTATGATCACTAACAAAGAAAACGGACATGAGGCTGGAGAGATGGTTCAGCAGCTAAGATCTGCTCTTCCAGAGGACCAGAGTTTGATTTCCAGAACCCACATGGTAGCACTCAACCATCTGTAACTCCAGTCCCAAGGGATCTAATGCCCTCTTCTGGCCTCCGTGGGCACTACACACATATGGTGTGTAGACATATATGCAGGTAAAACACCCATACACATAAAATTTAAAAATTGAAAATGAACTTTGTTGGGGGCTGCAGACCCCTGACCCCTTCACTTTCTTTGCCTGCCTCAGACCCTTTGCCTGCTGGAGTGAACTGAGCAAAACAACTTCTTTCCCTGTGCCTGCAGCTGCTCTGAGCATGATACCCTCCTGAGTTCCTGAAGGTAAGGGAGTGAATTCTAGTGGGTTTTACAGCTGAAAATTCCAAGAGCTGAGGAGTGGCTATCCCTATATAAGCTTCCCTGGAGCACAATAAAGTTGGCATTCTTGTATTAAGGATGACCCGTGTCCCAGTGTCCCCATCTGTCTCTGTGTGTGTGTTTTTAAATCTCCAGCCTGGTTCCTGGCTTGCATACTGTAAAGTGTAGAACAGGCGTTGTGTTTTACAAAGCTTAAGTAAATATAATGTCATTTCTTGACATTTTATATAAAAGCCAAAGAAAAGAAGACAACATAAAACTAGTAAAAGAGCCAGACATGGTGACACATACCTTTAATTTCAGCACTTACGAGGCAGAGAGGCAGGAGGATCTTTGAACTTGAGATTGGTTGGTCTACAGAGTAAGTTCCGGGTCAGCCAGGGCTGCCTGCATAAGGAGACCCCCATCTCAAAAAAAATTAAAAATTAAAATTATTTTAAGTTAAAAAAAACACAAAAGCTGGTGGGATGCTCGACATTGTATTTGAGATACTGTGTGTAAGTGTCTGGTTTGATGGAAATTGTCACAGTGGTAGTGAGTTCAGGCATCCCAGTTCTATGTATGTGTAAGCATGCCCAGTCGTGGGTGTGAACAAAGTATGATTGTGAAGAAAGGGACATGTGTGAAGTCTGTGAGTGTGCCAGGACCTGTGACAACCTAGTAAGACCACACGTCAGAGTCCATGAATCCTGTCTGAAACTAGACAGGAAACAGCCACCAACAGATGAGGCGGAATAGTCTCCCCAGAAATGTCCAAATCTGTTTTGAAAGTCTTGTATCAGATTGAGAAGCAGGGCTACATATTCTTTGCTGTTCAGGATTTAGACGATTTGCCCACATGCACAAAATGCTCTGATTTAATTTGAGCTTTGCCACCATTTCACTTTCTCCGGGAGGCTGTTATGATTCAAACCATTGCGTTGATAGTTAGTTTTCACCTTGCAGACAAATATTAAACTCCTGTAAATAAGCAGTTAGAGCCACTAAAAATGCAAAATCTGGAAGCTGGTTTTCATTGTCAACTTCTGAATAGATTTGGGTTTTGATACCATAAACGACTCAATGACATGTCACAAATCCTAAAATCTTTCCAGCACTGGGCTTCGACTTAGCCATGCTAATGCTGAAAAGCAAATGTCACCATAGTCAACATGACACTTCTAAGGAGTTCTAGCCTGGAGATGAAACAACCCCTCGGCCCCTGTGAAGTTCAGTCTTGATGCAGCCAGCGTGTGTGATGGTTCCCTTTCTAAAGTTTTGTGCACTGAGTTTCCGGGCATGCTGCACCATGACACCTCATTAAACATGAGTTTGGAGTGGCAAGCGCTGTCTTCCACTGATTTACACGACTCTCTCTTTGACCAGTTCCAAGCCCCATCACTTACTGTACCAGACATAACTTACAGGGACAAAGAACATCACCTTAACATTTTTTTTTACTGTTTCGTATATATCTCTTGATTTCATTGTGTCTTTTAATGGTTGTTCAGCGACATGTTCCTACTGATGCTTCTGCTTGGTACTCAGTGCTGGCCCACATCACCACAGCACAGCTTTTAAAGTCAGCAGTTCTACACACCAAATCTATTTCAGCAGATTCCACAACCTTCCACACTCCTGACCATAGTCTTAAAAACGCACCCCTCCCCTTTCTCGGTGCATGACTGCATAGATTGCTCAGCAAACTCAGTAGATAGCTCAGCTTTTTTTTTTTTTTTTGACTAGCACATGAACAGCTCTGACAGTAACGTCCGTCTGAGGTGTAACCCCATCTCTTTCTTTTCTGAGAAGACAGACTTACTGTTAGAGCTGCTCTCTCGTCCAGAGCATGCGCTGTGCAGTGCACACAGGCTGGGCAGCGCATTTTACACCCAGTACCTTTCAGGTCATAATCCTTGAAAACTTGCAAAAATTCTCTACAAATTAAGCAGCACACTTTGTCCAACAAAAAAAGTGGCCGTCTGTTCACTCTCCATTGAGGATGTTCCTTTATCCAGAAAGTTTTTCTTTTGAGACCTTATAGAAGCCATACTGGAATTAAAAACAATAATATACTCTGAGTTCGAGGCCAGCCTATCTACAGAGTGAGTTCCAGGACAGCAAGGACTAAACAGAGAAACCCTGTCTCGGAGAGAAAAAATAAATAAAATAAAACAAAATAAAGAACTTACGGGCTTGATTCAACAATTATAGACTTTTAGGAGGGAAAGAGCCAGACATCACCCAATAGTCCACAGTTGTTTTACACATCTTTTCTAACAAGAGCCACCATTTTACAATTGGGAAAGAAAGGGGTGGAGAGAGAAATCGATCTGCCTTTGGCTCACTCACTTGGTAAGGTGCAGAGCCAGGGCACAAACCCACTTTGATCTGGTCATGAAGACCTCATACTCAGAGACACATTAGATAGAGTGTCCCTATCCCCACAAAGCTGTCTTCTTGGTTTGACAATCTAACATTTCGTGAAAGGGCTACCATCTTCTGCTAGTTAAAACATCACGGCCCTGCTGTCAGTAGTTACTTCTTCCAATGGAAACATCCCCCCTGGAGGGTACAGGGAGCCTCTCAGGACTCAGGAAGGCCATGAAACTTACAAGATTCACCAGTCCCTTCCCGAGATTCTATAATCAGTAAATGCTTGCTGGGGAGGAATGACTTTTTGGTAAAGTGACAACCAGAGAAAAGAGTTCCCAGAAGCGAGCTTATGTGAAGGTCATCATTAGAACAGGCTCTAGATTGCTGCCCAGCATTGTAGCTAAGATAACAGGGTCTCCCAGAGCAGCCTCTGGCTTCTGGCTGGAGGGCTGGGACCCTGGATACCAAAAGTTCTCTCCACTCTGGTCCACCATAGCCAATGGATGATTCAGTCTGGAATCAAAAGGAAGGGTAATGATCTCCAGAAGCCTACACTCTGCTGAGTTAGCCATACTGATCTACCAGAATCCCTGGTGGCTAGAGGAAGGCTGGAAGAGAGCCTTAGTGCTTCTATGATCTTCCATTATCCAAATAAGTAAGTGGTTAGAGGCAAAGGTGGTATGGATGTCCTTTACTATCTGTTACATGTAACAGAGGAAAGTGACGTCTTTGGTGAGATGGGATGAAAGGGGGGTGAGGGGACATTTGGATGGGAAATCTGAAGTTTCATCAGTAGAGTAACCCCAACCTTTCATTAGTGGGGTACCATCATGCCAAAGAAGAAAGGTTGTGGAATATTTGATAACTGTGTAAGGATGTGTTGCATTTGTTTAATTATGTAAAGATGTGTTGCTGTTTTACCTTGCCTCCTAAATCACCTGATTGAGCTAATAAAAAGCTGAACAGAGGTATAGGCGGGACTTCCAGGCAGGGAGAGTAAGTAGGAGAAGGAATTTAGACCTGAGGGAAGAAAAAAAAGAGATGCCAGAGAGATACCAGGGGCCAGACAGACAGACATGAAGGAAGCAGAACATACAAAATGAAAGAAAGGTAAAAGGCCTGAGGAAAAATATAGATGAATAGAAACAGGTTAAATCAAGCTAAAAGAGCTAGTGGGAGCCAGGTGGTGGTGGCACACAATGGTAGCACACGCCTTTAATCCTAGCAATTGGGAGGCAAAGGCAGGCAGATCCTTGTGAGTTTGAGGCCAGCCTAGTCTACAAGAACTAGTTCCAGGACAGGCTCCAAGCTACAGAGAAACCCTGTCTCAAAAAAAAAAAAAGCTAGTAGTGGGACAAGGCAGAATATTCATAATTAATAATAAGTCTATGTGTCTTTGGGAGCTGGTTGGCTGCCCAAAGAAAATTCCAACTACAAATAAACATCTTGGCAGGCATTGAAAAGTTTGGAAGCAGAGTCAACCCAAGCACATGCCTCCTTTCCTCAAGCCTTTCATTTGGTGATGCTGAGGCTGAATTAGTCAGAACCCCTGAGGGTGCTGACTTAAGAGAGCCATGGCTATAGAAGACAACCACCAGCCTATCTTACGGTGGGACAAAATGGTAGTACGTAAGTACCCTGGAAGGCTGGGCGAGGATTTAGTTACAAAATCTACAAAGCGGCTGCTGAATAAGGGACCCAAAAAGTTCTGGAAGCTGCTCCCTACTTCTAGAAGGGCACTTCCCACCGACCCTCAGCATTCAGTTCTCTCCTTTGCAGGTCTCATTGGACAAAAGGCATGTCCGACCTTTTGACACTGTGACTCAAGTTTGTCATCTACAAAATTCAAACTCGTGGACAACGTGATCAAGTTACAAAATGAATTGCAAAAAACCCTGATAGTTTTAAGTAAGCTATCCTTCGCTTCATACAGCTACACATGTACACACATATGTACATACAGCTACATGTGTACACACACATGTACTCCATTCAGAGAGGCAGTAATCTTGGAGGATGCAGGCTTGACATTCTAAATCTGTCTCTACCTTTTGCATTTTTAAGGAGTGAGAGCAAAGGCAGTCAGCTATTCCAAAGTTTAGTCTTGTCCCTCTGGCCAGGTGACCCACTCCATCTCTGCCATCTGCGGTGTGGGTGTTATTCATCTTCTGCAATTTTCTCTCATTATCATCTCTCTGTTTGTAGAGAGGGATTTATATTCTCCCAAGGCCACTGAGCCCCATGTTCCTCCTAAAGCAGCATCTAGGTTAATGATTAACTCGAATCATTAGCAGTGTGGTCAAAGTAAGCAATTTACAAATGTATGTGACACTCCTTTCTTAAAAGTTCAGTACAAATGTGCTTCCAGAATACAGAATTCCCCATCCATCCACCTGTTCCTTCCCACACGACCCCCTCTATCCATCCCTCTACCTCCTATCCACAATCTCCTTCTATCCGTCCATTCTGTACCATCCCACCTGTCCTATTGGTTCCTGTAACCGTGATAAATACCAAGACCAAAAGCAACTTGGAGGACAGGGTTTATTCAGCTTATAGGTTACAGCCCATCGTCAAGGGAAGCCAGGGCAAGAGCTCAAGACAGGAACTTGGAGGCAAGAACTATAGCAGAGACCGTGACGAGCACTGCCTACTGGCCTGCTCCCCATGGCTGGCTCAGCTACCCTTTTCCTACAGCCCAGGACCGCCTGCCTAGGGGCGGAACCACCCACATTGGGCAGGGCCCTCCCACATCAATCATTAATCAAGAAAATGAACCACAGACTTGCTCACAGGCTAACCTAGTAAGGGTATTTTCTCAATTACTATTCCCTCTTCCCAGGTGACCCTAGTTTGTGTCGAGCTGACCAAAGCTAACCAGGACACCACCCATCCATCCACTTATCCATCCATGACCACCCACCTATTCATCCCTCGTCCACCCATTCCCTAACCATCAACTCCAGGACTCTCTCCCACACACACACTATTATTGCCTCTGTTTTATAGATGAAGGAACTGGGGCTGAGAGCGTCTCTATTGCTCATCTACCAGGTGGTAGCTTTCCCTCTGGCTGTAGTGTGGTCTGAAGAAAGCCTCGCTGTTCACAAGTCCATAATAGGCACGTAGTACGTATTTGCTGTAGGAATGGACTCCAGGCTCTGTGCCTAGTGTTGAAGAATAATGAAACACTATTTTAGTGTTTGAAAAACACAAAATTTTAGACCCACATGCCAGTAGAGTGAAAGTCAACCACACGATACATCAGTGGAGCCTAGAGGAAGCATGCAAGATGTCCAGAGATCTTGGAGAGGACAAAATTTGAGCAGGATTTAAAATTCCATTTCATCAAGACAAAAATCTATGTAAAAAAATACATCCATTTAAAAGATAAGATTTAAAGACTCTTGAGAGAAGAGTACATCTGTCGATCTGATGCTGCAATAAGTATTCTGAGTTATTTCAGAACAATTCTCTAGTCTCTATCCTGGCAGTCTGTAGCCAGCTTTGTGTATCCTGGGATATCACGTAGAAAGAAATTACAATTTCTTTCACTTAGCACAATGGACTTGAGGTGTATCCATCCTGTGGAATCTTAGCAAAATAGCAATTTATTTCCCTTTGATATTACACAGCATTCCATTTTATGGCTATGCCAAAGTTAATTCGTCCATTTACCTGTTGAAGAAAGCATAAAGCTGCTTCTAGAGTCTGTTTATTACAGATAAAGCCTCTATTATCACCTGCTTATGAATTTCATTTCATTTGAGCAAATACCTGGGAATGAGTCACCGGGTCATGTGGCAAATATAAACCTCATAAGACACCACCAGGCTGTTTTCCACTGTGATGGCGCCATTTCTCTTTCCTGCCGATTGTCTGTGAACACCCTGGTTGCCCCCTAGCTTCACCAACAGTTTGTGCTGTAAGTTTAAAGAAATTTTATGGTATTTATTCTAGTAAGTGTGCAGTGATAGATTCTCACTGTGCCTTTAATTTCACTGATGCCATTGAGTGTATTTCCTTGATATGGACATTGTATATCTTCCTGATGTGTGTGGGGATGCATGTGTGAGTGCACGCATGTGTACACCTGTCTATGCATGTGTTTGGAGGCTAACAGACAACCTCAGTTGTCATTCCTCAGCTATCTACCCCATATGTGAGAGAGACAGAGCCTATAGCTTTGCAAATGGGCTTGACTGGCTCAGCAGTAAGTCCCAGGGATCCATTAGTCTCCGCCTCCCCAGGCCTAGGATTACAACCACGCTCCACCTCACCTGGATTACATATCCTTTGATTCTATTCAATCTTTTGCCCATTTCTACTACATTGCTTTTCCATTGTTGAGTTTTGGGGGGTTTTAATGTCTTCTGGATAAAAGTCCATTGTCAGCTCTGAACCTGCCAAGCACATGCTGGCCTCTTCATGTCCTTGACAGTATAGGAATAAAGTTAACTATTTCTCTACTGTTTTATTTCTCCTTGAAAATGGATCATACTTCCTGGTTCTTCATGCATTCATTTCTTTCATTATAGCCTGAAACTTTTCGTTATAGTGCTTCAGAAACAGAACGTTTGTTGCATTGCTCCCACACATGCTCTGGGCTTGTCTGACTTAGCAGACAACTAAGCACATTTAAGCTGTGGTCATGGCTTGTCTGTAGTTCAGCATTTTATCTCTGTTCTCGGGTCAGTGTTTTATGAATCTGTTCTCCACGTGCTTGGTTTCAGAATCTTCCAAATACTCCGACAAAGTTTCCACAAATGTGGGTCCTCTTGCCTGGGTCTCCTTTTTCCTTCATCTCCCACCCTTTTCCTTCTGTTACTTCTCTAGACACTGTACTCCTGTCCCTCAAGAAGACAGTGGCTTTTCTCTTTGGTTTCCCCTTGTAAGAGCCCAGACTATCTTCAGTCTAAAGCTGCAAAGGTAGGGGGCTGTTGGCACTCCGGTCCCTTCTGTACCTTGAGTCTCCCTCCAAATGCATCTACTTTAATTGTTTTTTTTTTTTTTTGGTGTGTGTGTGTGTGTGTGTGTGTGTGTGTGTGTGTGTATGTGTGTGTGGCTTTAATGCCCTCGGTTTTGTTTGTTTGTTTGTTTGTTGTTTTGTTTTGTTTTGGTGTCGGCTGCCCATATTTTTAGGAGAATTGATGTCTAGACATTAACTTGCCACACCTTAATCAGAATCCTAAGTGGGGATTTTAAAGATGCTCCTTATTTTTGTAGAAACAGTAGGCAAGAGTGCCCAAGACAAAGGGGTGAGTTTCATGAAGGTAGAAATGTGGCAAGCTCAGGCTTTGATGAAATAATTGCACAAAGAAGATGCTTGCAAACACATGGCACTGGAGGCTTGGGCATCACTGTAGCCTGTTTCCCCCGTGAGAGAAAAACTGAGGCAGTGAATGCTTCTAATTCTGAAAGAAGACCAAATCCTACCATATACACACTGCCATGCATAGCCCTTTAGCAAGCATCTCTCAAGGAAAATGACACAGTGTGGGCCCATTGCTGGAGATGAAGTCCGGGCCCTTAGTTCTAACATTCAGATACTGTCAACAAAGAGGCATCCTTTCCTGCCTCTAAGATTGCTAACATGTTTCTGTGACACATACATGACTTTATCCAGAAAAAGTTCGGCCGTCTCTGTCAATGACTGAAAGCTATTCTCTTTGGTGCCCCTCTCCCTCTCTTGTCTCATGGCCTTAGTCTAAGAAAGCTGTCTGAGCAGCAGCGTTAGAGAGGAAGTCCTCAAATGTGAACCAGGGCCTCTGCATTTCAATCCTAGGAAGCTCACTGATGCACCATCATGGAGAGAAAACCAGAAGTGAGAGCCAGTTCCATCTATCTGACTCACGCCTTTTGTAATTGGCTAATTTAATTTATAAAAATAATGTTTAATGGTTCACAACTTTTGATGACCATTTATGCTCACTAGAAATGGTGGGAAAATAAACAAACCTAGATGGCTATGTTTGCTCTATCTACACACGGATGTGGTGGTGGGAAACAGTGAACTCAAAGAAACGATGGGCTGGCACCCTAGACCAAAACATTGAACAGTAACCAAGCCCCAGTGTCCACTGCTTCCCTGCTTCCTGAATGCAGACTCAAGACTTCCAGCTGCCGCAGGCTCTGCCACCATGGCTTCCCAGCCAGGAGGGATTGTGCCCTCAGACTGTCACCAAATCCAACCCTTCCTCCTTTAAGCTGTTATTGTCAGGTATTCTGTCACAACAAGAAGACAAGCGAGACACTGTCCAGTCTCATCCCACATCTCTGTGGGGTAACTGCCATCAGCTTAGGTGGCTCCTGTTACCCCCATGGCATGTGGAAGCCAGGGTAGACAAAGCCCAGTGCCTGTCCTCAGGACCAGCCTTGTCCAGAGTCGGAGGGAGGGGCTTCCCTGACTGCTCTCCCTCAGACTTTCTCCCCTCTCCCCAGCCTCCTCTTTCCTGTCCCCTCGATGCTGGGGACTCCAGGGAGGATTTGGGGTTGCAGCTTAACCATCACTCCCTGGTTAAGCTTTCAGCTCCTCCCAAGCCCATAAAGGACCCCGCATCCTCTCAGGCTCCCTGGAGACAGCTATTTTTTCCCATTGGTGTACGTTCACTGTGCATGGGCCTGAGTTCCAGAAGGACGTTTACATAAGTATGCAGTGTGCATTGACTGCTCTCTCCCCCATACCACCCTACCATCCCTGTGCTAGCTGGTTTTATGTCAGCTTGACACAAACTACAGCCCTTTGGGAAGACAGAGCCTCAGTTGAGAAAATGCTCCCTCCAGATTGGCCTATAGAACATTTTCTTGGTTGGTGATTGTGAGAAGGCTCAGCTCACTATGGGCAGTGCCATCCCTGGGCAGGTGGCCCTCGATAGTATGAGAAAGCAGGCTGAACAAGTCATGAAAATCAACTGAGCTAGCAGCGCTCCTCCATGGCCTCTGCATCAGCTCCAAGTTCCAGCCTTGAGTCCCCATGCTGACTTCCCTGGATGGTGGATGGTTAACCTGGCTGCTTCTGACCATCGGGTATTATGGCGTTGGAGACCCCAGCTAAGACAATTCGCCTTTCTCCTCTGTCCCATTGGTCTCGTTTGTATTACACAGTCTCACCTCTGTGTTCATGTCACATATACATACATGATTGTGGGTCACCCACTTAAAATCTAGGAACTGCAAACGCAAGAAAGTACGGTGTTTGCTTTCCTGAGATGGATCTAATTTATTTAATACGATTGTGTCCATCCACTTTCAGGCTTCCCTCTCTTTCCTCAACATCACTGCTGGGGAATGTTCTGGGCAGTTCCTATGAGCCTGAGCTCTGGAATCCTGCACCTGTTCAGGTCCCAGCTCCACCAGCCACTGTGGTGTGCTGCAGGTGAGTTCCGTCACCCTCTCCCCCCCCACACTGCCAGCTTCCCTCAGTCTTTAAACACTGAGAATCCACAGCAGCCTGCAGGGCTGTTGGGGAAGTAAGTGTTGATGCTCCCTCAGGTAAAGTAGGCATTCAGTCTAAAAGAACTCCGGGTCGACAAGGCAGCTTACTTTCCTTCATCAGTGTAACTGTCTGGTCTGGGACCTGTTCTGTGCTGGGGTGGAGGTGGCCAAACTTCAACCTACCTCTTGTTTGCACTGACCAAATGTAGCTAGACCACATTCACCCTGATTCTTCAAATATTGCTGACATCCCAAAGCATGGCCACCTGCATTCTTCCGTATCATTGATTCCCAAGATCAGCCCTGAGCTGTTACACAGAAGCTGCATGGCTGCTGACCTCAAAATTTCACTACATTGTTATTTCCAGAAAATGTTGCCGGCCCCTGGCCTTGAGGATGAGTGACGTGCACGCAGGTGCTGCGACAGAGTCACCAGCTGTGGGACAGCCCGAGACTAACGGGAAATTTGCTCTCGCTGGTTTTGCTTTCTTTTGGCAGGTAGGCTTTTCCCCTGAACTAACAACTAGCGTTTAAATATGACACCTTGATTAGTAACTGCCTTGCGGCGTGACTGTCTGTGGAGACGCCCTGGTGAAAAGGAAAAGGGGAAGAATACTTGGAAAGAGGGAGGAGGCGGCCTGGGAATCAATAGCGCAGAAGCCGCCACGCCCCTCCAAGCGGCCTCGGGTCTTAGGCCACGGCCTCCCCGAGTCAAGCCTGGACTGTTGTAGCCTGGCAAGTGGGAAACACACGAACAGCTTTTGTTGGGAGAATGAAGTAGATGACTGGGAGGAAAGCTAACAACTGTGAAGCCAGCAACAGCTCGTATCTAAATTCCACATTTAGTCCCGTCAAAGAGGTCTTTGCTGCAGTGGGGCCAGGATCCTCACCCTGCGTCCCCGCCCCTCATAGCGCTGGCACGGAAGAACTCCCACAGTATGCCTTTGTAGCGTCCTCTACTACCTTTGCCTCAGCTAGAGCTTTATGGAGAAAACTGAGCATGCCTGCAGGAGTCCCCATCAGCCCTTTTGACCTTTTGAACACGTGTTCTCTTTCCTTCTTGAATTGTGACCTTAAACTGAGCATGCTCAGAAATGTGCTCCTTAACTGAGCACGTTCAGGAGGGGTGGCGCATGAGGCCCCTTCTTTTTTTTTTAATTTTAATTACATAATTTTTATTGATCCTTTGGGAATTTCTTATCAAGCATCCCAATTCCAGCCATCTCCCAGTCCCTCAACATCTGCCCTTCTCCCTTGTTGCATTCCCCCCACCCCAAGGAAAACTTAAGTAATAAAAACAAAAAATACAAATAAGAATATTAATTAAAAGCAAATAAATAAACAGAAACAAAACAAAACAAAAAAGACAAATAAGAAAAGACACTTTGCTGCTCCATCTTTCCCGTCTCTCCACCCCTCTTCACTCATCTTCTTGGCGGCACTGGGAGCAGCTGTGTGTCATGCGGTAGACTCTTGTCCAAACAGCTTTACTTGCAAATGTTCATTGTGTAGTGTGTTGTTGGTCAGGTTCAAGGCCTCTGGCTTCTGGTACACCATCAATGCTGGACCCTCACCAAATCTCTTCTTGAATAGCCTGCTGCTGCCCTGAGTCATGGAGATCCTGCTGGTGTGGTTCCACAGAACCAGCCCCTTCATGCACTCCAGCAGGTCATCGATGGGGTAGATTTTAGAGAGTGCCACCTCAAAGGCCTGGATGTGTGCCTGGGTGGTAGCTGAGTTGGTCAGTTCCGGCTGCTGAGACCATCCGCCTCAGGTGAAGGGCAGAGCCAGCTCTCTCCGTACCAGTGAGGGGCGGGCCAGCTTAGCACTGCTCTCGTAATTCAACACCTTGTTCACATGGACCCCTGTGGTAACATAAGCAACAGACATCAACACAGACCCCAGCTGTGTCTGGACCACTTGTCACCATGGCCCCAGGTGGCAGTGCAGTCTTACAGCCAGCAGTTACCCGCCCACTGGGGCGTGGCCTCTTATACTATATATGCCGATGTAGAGCATGGTCCCGCCTCTTTTCCAGCCTCTCTTCTCTGGTTGTGGGATTTGGTTTCTGATCTCCGTTCAAGCAGAGGATTCTGATTTGTAAGTCTACCCCTAAATAAATAACCATCTACTTCTCAATTCTAAGCTAATATGGGGTTTCTTTTAAGCATCCTTCCACAAGAATGGACCCACCAGTAGCATGGTCCCTGGACTTCAGCATGACCCCTAGCAGCAGCCCAGACTTCAAGAAGCTGCACAGCCTTACATCTAAGCCATAGGCATCAGCGTAGACCCTGGCTGATTGACTCAGACATGGCCCCCAACCTCAGTTCAGGCCCAGACATTATTACGGGTGTTAGTGCAGGCCACCCCAATCCGTACGACGCTGATGGCATCCTGACCCTCAGACACCAACATGGCCTCAGGTGTCGGCTCAGATCCTGCACATCCTTGGGTGGCAACAGGCGTCATGGACATTGACTCAGACCCTGGCTGTGGTAGAACAACAGACCTGACCTGGCCCTCGGCAGCAGCTCAGCCCAGAACACACCATGGCCCTGGTCGGCAGCGTAGGCCACCCAGATCGGCATGAATCCCCAGCAGCACATACCTCAGACTCCAGCAGGGCCACAGGTGGCAGCACAGGGCACTCAGATCTGTATGACCCCAGCAGCAGCCTGACCCTCAGACACCAACATGGCCCCAGGTGTCGGTCCAGACCCCTAGCATCTGCACGGCCTTTGGTGGTAACAGGAGCCCTGGACATCAGCTCTAACTCTGGCTGCAGTAGGGCCATGTACCCAGACATAGCCCTTGACCACAGCTCAGGCCTGGACAACGAAGTACCTTCTTTTTTTAAATCTCCTCTTTCATTTCTCAGCCCTGCTTGGCTTGAGCTTCGCACCAATACTCCATCCAGTGGCAAATGGAAGCTGCAGAGCAGTGAGTACCACCGAGAAGGAGAACACTCGTAGACGGAGCAGCAGCTGTGAGGCTCAGTGTCCACACATCAGCGAAGACATTAGCCAGTTTTACAAATGACAGACCGAGACCCAGTAAGTGAACTGCGGTCTATTTGTGCTTACGGTCTGTGCATCCCTCAAGGGTAAAGGTAAGCAGTTCTTTAGGCTTAAGATGTGAACCTTGAGTAAGAACATAAGGAGGCATTAACCGTTTACTAAAAGCTCCGCCACCATCATCTTCATCCAGTGAAATCATCTAAAGACATTAACTGAAATAATGCCACATGTATAGGCACGTGTCCAGATCACACATTCCAGGCTATTTTTCTGGGTTATTTTATTTTTGCTTTGTGTTTTGCTTTTGTTTATTTGAGACAGGTTCTTGCTATGTAGTCTACCCTAAACTAGAGATCCTCCTGCCTCAGCTTCCTTGATCTAGCCTAAACTAGAGATCCCCCTGCCCCAGCTTCCTTGATGCTGAGTTTAGTGGTGTGTGTCAACACATCTAGCATTGGGACTTGCCTTGATTTCTTTAATATCTTTTTAAAAGTATATGTATGTGTGTGTGCACCTCTATGACCTTGTGTTCACCATGTGTGACCCGTGCCAACAGAGGGCAGAAGAGGGTGCTGGATCCCACAGAACTGGGATTACAGGCGGTTGTGAATTGCCTGATATGAGTGCTGGAAGCCAAACCTGAGTCCTCTGTAAGAACAGTAAGAGCTCTTACCTCTGAGCCACTTCTCCAGCCCCTGATGTAGTATTGTGTTAACCTCATACAGCCATGCTATGCTCAGGAGCAGAGGTTCTCAGCCTTCCTAATGCTGCAACCCTTTAATACAGTTCCTCATGTTGTGGTGACCCCCAACCATAAAATTACTTCATTGTTACTTTATAACTATAATTTTGTCACTGTTATGAATCATAATGTAAGTATCTGATATGCAGGATATCTGATATTTGACCCCTTTAGGGGCCGTGACCCCATGCATGGGCTGAGAACCACTGCTCTAGAGACTCCAAAGGATGAAATGATCCCCAGGGCTGTGAGTCTGTAGGACTAAGACCACTAAGTCTCTCATTCTCTGCAAAAAGGCTTTCTTTGTTTCCTTCCGGCGAGAGATCCCCACTTAACGCTGTGGGGGTACTGTGATGGAGCCCCGGCGTTATAATATGACGCGAACAGTTTTCAGTGCCTTGAGTTCGATACCGCACATCAGGCCAAGCAGCTCAACTCTGAAAACTCTGATCATTAGTTTCTTATAACCATACACCCTGTTTTCTCAGAAATAGGAAAGGAGGCTTTGTGGGTAGAGAGAATGCTCTTTTCCAACTGTCAGCTGAACCAGGGAGAATATGATGTGAACGTTGCCTCTGGACAGTCAAGTAGATGGAGCGCGTGGTCAGTGCTTTTACATCTGGAAGGGTTTTGACTTTTAATGACCCATAACTGAAATACAAAAAGGCTTAGACAAGGCTTTGTTTTAGATTGGATTTCACCAAATACATCTGGTGCCACAGACAAGCATTCGATGACAATGTCTCGGGGACTGTCACAACTGGGCTGTGGCCCTCCCTGGAACCTGCTCCCATTCCTGACGGAGGTCCTGTGGGGCATGCCCCACTTTCATCGTTCTTAAACATTAAGAGAGAGAGCTCAGGCTTAGCTCACCAGCCTGCTGAGCCCTGTTGTTCTTCCTAGCGGTCTTAGCTTCGGGTTCCTGCTCTTTCCAAAAGGCAATGAGGCCAAACGTAATAGATTGCTGGGAAGCTAAAAAGATAAAAACCTGTCAACGTTTCACAGAAGTAAATGGCAGGGACGTCAGCCAACACCATAATTATGCTTCTCAGCACAGTTTATAGAATCTTTAAACGGTGAAGTGAAACCCGATGGGTTTCTGTCATCCTTTGAGGATCATAGCTCTCTGCCCCACTTGTCTGTTGATGGGCCACAGGTCTGTCTTTTTCTGTCCTCTCATCCGGAGGTTCTGCCTGGCTCCCCCTTAGGTCAGCTGACAGGCCAGTAGCTGTGCAACACCACTTCTTTCCCTCGTGGTCCACGTCTGCCTCACTGACTGTCAAGAGGCCCCTGCAATGCCACGAACACAGCACGGTGCTGAGGGTTGTACGGGGCTAGGGACAGGGGAGCCCGGTCAGCTGCCATTATAAGCAATTTCCATGTGTTGATCCTCTGCTCTGAGCAATAGCTTTGCTCTTATACCGGGACCCCTCTGAGGATCCTTTGCCTGCCCAGCTTTGTGGCCATGCCCAGGCTTTTATATCCTGTCCCTGCTGTATTGGCACAGCTTTAAGACCACTGTCCAGCCCTCCTGGGCTCGAGGGTGTGCTAGGATGCTCTGAGATCTCATTTTACTTCATTTACTTCCCGGCCTGGTACTGGTGCCCAATCTTGGGTCCCCTGTGCTACATATGTGTCAGATACTCACCTCTTAGCTACATATGTGTCAGATACTCACCTCTCAGCTTCCTCTTACCCATCATTCTCTTCCCTGATCTTCCCCAGCATCACCAAGAAACCCCACCTTTAAGATAGACAGGATTGACTTGCTCATGGGCACCAGAAACAGGTACTCTTCCTGGCTTTAGCTCACATCTGTTTAACCTCGCCATGTTCTCTTGTCGTACGCTCCAAACTGATCCATCCTCACAAAAGCTCTGTAAGGGAATAACTTGATTATTGCCATCTGATAGACGAGGGGAAAACAAGGGCTGAGGTCAGGTGTTAGAGCATTTCTCAGCACTGCAAAAAATACCTGAAGCTGGCTACTTCCAAAAAGTGTGTGTGTGTGTGTGTGTGTGTGTGTGTGTGTGTGTGTGTGTGTGTGTGTGTGAGAGAGAGAGAGAGAGAGAGAGAGAGAGAGAGAGAGAGAGAGAGGGAGAGAGAGGGAGAGAGAGAGAGAGAGAGAGATCTAGCTTACTTTGGCTCACAGTTTTAGAGGTATAAAGTCTAACAGTCTTGTCCGAGAATAGTTTTCTTACTGAAATAATCCAGGAGCAGTGCAAGACATTGCATGACAAGAGACAGTAAGCTGTGTGTGAGTAACCACTCTGTCTTCTTACAAAGCCACCAGGATCCGTTCATGCTATTGAGTCATCTAATCCTAGTGACTTTCTGGAGATTCCACCTGCAAACAACAGAGAGAAGTGCCCACCTACTTCACCAACATGCTCACATGAGGCTCTGGGCACCGAGCCAACTCTGTGAGCTTGGAAGGCAGTTGTGTTGACACCACAGCCATCTGCCATCAGCTTACGTCACAAGATCGGACGACTTTAGGAACCAGGTTTAGAATCTAAATGTGTGTAGCTCCCAGCGTGTGCACACACCCTTGATTGCAGCCTGCCTTGCACCTGAGAGGAATCTAGGGCAACCGTGAAAGCTGCTGGGAGTCAAGAAACCAACCCATCAGCAGCTGCGGTCCCCATGTGGCATGCTCTCATCCATGAGCTGTGCTCACCATGCATGAACTGCAGGTTGCATTTAATTATCCCCTTTGTTTGATCATAAAATTCACCCACTCCCCACCAGGTGGGCATATCAAATGTCTCACCAGCATCGATGTCTTTATGTTCTTAAAGCTACAGAGTGTCCTCAGAAATGATGTGTGAAATCGGTTCCACAGGTGGAATGGAACATATCGGGCAGTCACTGGCCACATGACACAGCTGTCGGGCTCTCAGAGCTTGTGTCGAAGAGCTGCCTCACTGCGTGAGCGCCTAGCAAGTGACTCCTCACGCACACGGTGACTTACACACCAGCCTGTGAGCCATTTGATCCAATGCTACGCACGAGGGCTGTGCTCAGACTGGATCTTCAGGGGGGCCCTTACAATACTCCCCAGCAAAGACATTGTAACCGTGTTCCAGTTTTGATTTTCAGTCGCCAGATGATATGGAAAGCCAAGAGGATACAGGAAGAGCTTTGGACTCTGTGACCATGTTGATCCTCCCATAACTGTCCAGGAACTACGTGGGAAGCTATGTCCACTTTATAGACGTGGATACTGAGCTCGGCTGGAGTTAGCCTTCCTTCCCGAGGCCTCACCTAATTCACTAACTACCTTTCTTCTCCCTATGTAATCTTTTCTGCTTTCTGCACACCACTCTCTTCTTTAAAAATTAAAATTTTTTAAAAAGCAGCAAATACTCATGATAAAAAAGTGACAGTTTCCTCGGTGACGTTGTCACTCGTGTAGACCAGGAACTTTGACCAGCTTTACCCCATTACCCCTCCTGCTCCCTCCCTGCCACAAGCCTCCTTCCTTTGGTCAAATGGCCCTCTTTTGCTTTCATCATACACACACACACACACACACACATTATATAAAACATACATTATATATATATGCATACTCATATGCAAGGGTGTATGTAAAAATTCTAGGTTCCACAGAGAAAAGAAAATAAATGACCTTTGTCTTTCTAAGTCTGGCTTATTTCATCTAATATACTGTTCTCCAGTTCTGCCCATTGTCCTGCAGGTGACGTCATTTCCTTCTCCTCTGTGGCCAAATGAGATGCCAGTGTGTGTTCCTACCATGTTGTCCTATCTGTTAATCTCCTGGCGACACCTGAACTGATGCTGTGGCTTGGCTGCTGTGGACAGAGTCACACTAAACTCAGACATGCAGGGATCGGCTGCTAGGTCCCCAGCTCACCCTGCGCTCACTCTTTTGACTCAGTGCCTGCCAGCTGGTGTTTGACCAGGTCTTCCCACCAGCTGACTGTGGCTCAGGCTGATGGGTGCTGTTTTAATTAGTCCCTAGAAAGGTCAGATCAAGTGTGGCATTCTCTGCTTCAGAAACCATCGTTTAAGGGAAGCAACATCCAGGAATGAAGTGCACAGCATCCTGGGGATGGGCAGACTATTAGTGAGTCTCCTTGAGTTTGGTTGTGGGATGGAAATGCGGAGAAACTTCAGTCTGACAAATCCTCCACAGGTCACTCATAGAAAAATGCAAATCCCCAGACTGCATCCCTGGGGCCACTCTGGGGCCTCAGCTGCAACCTGGGGATTACGCTATTCAGGGGGTGGAAACAAAGCCCCAGTGCGGGGATTGGCTGGAGGTTTACAAAGTGGGTATCTAATGAGCCACTGGAAACTTGTAAAGAGAAGAGAAAAGACAGTGTCTATAAAGAACGAGGCATCCTTTGTCTGGTCCTGCAGGTTGGAAGCCAGAAGGCTGTGCTCACACCTGACTCTAGACACGCCACCCAGGCCCTATGGAAGTACTGTCACTCGGACTGGGCAGAGGAAGTGGCTCAGGAACTTGTGAAATTGTGCAGATAGAAATCACCCAGTAGCCATCTGTTGAGTGACTCCTGAAGCCAGACACACTCCTAGGTGCTGGACATAGAACAAATGGGGACAAAGATCAAGTTGGCACTGTGCTTTGCTCTGTGAGAAAGAGCTTGGCAGATTAGAATACTCACCACACAGAAGGCAAAGGAATGAAGATGAATGGAAATGACAGTCTGAGAAGGGATCACAGGCCTCTTACTTCCTGGGAGGGGTTGTTCGCTCCACATAGCATTGTCCCTGTGTGACCTTGTCATCCATTTTCTACCCATGCAGGTAGGACAATCTGGTGCTCTGTTGGGTGAGATGACCAGCCAAGCAGTGGAGTCTAGGAGGGAAGGAACCTCTCCCTGAATCCAAAAAGGTTGGGGCAGGGTTGCCCAGGGACAATGAAGAGGGTGAGGAGGATGCATAGGGGAAAATCAGTGTGTTCTCTGAACTCCCAACAGGCACCAGCAACTTCCCCACCGTGTGTGAATGACTTGTTCAAACTGTTGTTAGCTTCTCTTCTCCCAAGTAATCACTGAGCACTTCTAACAAGAAGGGCGTGAATACTTTCACTGTAAACAAAGCCATGGAGAATTCTGAGCAAAGTAAGAAGTCTCTTTCCACATTCTCCCAGTCCATTTGCTTCCCCAGGCATCCCCTAGGAAGGCTCCTCTGTGCAGCCATGCTCAGCCCCAATGTACAGATGCCCCTGACTTGAGACGATTCCATTTAGGATTTGGGGCCCTTTTGAGGAGGGGAAAGTGATGCACACTAGGTCTAAACTGTGCTTCAAAATTGGGTTAGGTCTTCCCCAGGTTTGGTGATGCTGGGCAGAGGCAGTGAGCCACGGGGAGGGTGAACAGAGAAATGGCCACTCCTCACTGCACCCAGTCAGCCTTCTCCCTCTCTCTCTCTCTCTCTCTCTCTCTCTCTCTCTCTCTCTCTCTCTCCCTCTCCAGTATCTAACAAGCTACATGTGATGTACAACACTCTATTATAAAACATGTTATTCATCATGTGATTTTTGTCCAGCTGTTGGCTAATGATCACATTTAAAGGGGACTGGGCTAAGCCAGGATGCTTTGTGGGTTAGTGTGGTAAATACAGTCCAACTTTTGATGGGTTTCCCAGAACATAGTGCCACTGTAAGTCAAGGAGCAGGTGTCCTGTGTCTTAAACCAGAAATGGGATTAGGCATGCCTTTTGCAGCACAAGTGACCCCTTTTTTACTTTACAGCGTGTGAGAGGAATCATTTGTATCAATAATTACATGACAGTCTATTTTTTTCTGTGATAAATTCCATTTTTCCTACTGATGAAGTCATGCTGCTTGAACGAATTCATCCTTTTCATCAACATGAAGTAAATTCTCAAATTCACTTGCTTCCATAATATTAATTGATGGGTGTTTCTGAGTCAATAAACACACTGTTGTAAAGATTTATTTATTTTTATGTGTATGTGTGTGTGTGCCTGCATGAGTTTGTGTGCAGCAGATGCATGCCTGGTGCCCTCACAGACCAGAAGAGGATGCTGGGTCCCCCGGCACTGAAGTTCCAGCTGGTTGTGAGCTACCTTATGTGAGTGCTAAGAAGCGAACCCAGGATCTCTGGAAGAGTAGTCCGTTCTCATAAGTGCTGAGCCATCTCTCCAGCTCCAAATATTCTGTTTTAGTCGCTATAGCTTTACATACGGTTTTATATAAGTATCGTTCCTCTTTTTGAAAATTTCCCCAGTAATTTTTTTACACATTTTAATATCAAATTTAAAACCTTGCTAAGTTTCATTAAAACTCACATCAAACTATGATTAGGGTTGTATTGCCAATGAAAACCATGTGGAATGGATTATGATATTTTTATAATTTCTCTCCCTATCTAGTTTATGCCATGAATTTTCTTCCCCATCTTTCCTTTCTTTCTTCCTTTCTCTATCTTTCTTTTTTTCCTTCTGTGCTTAAATTCAGGATCTGGATCATGCTAGGCAAATGTTCTCATATTGCACTACATTCCAACCCACAAATTTCCATTACATAGGAGGATTTGAAATACTATTGTTCATTTTGTAAGGCCTAATAATTTTCTTTATTATGGGCCTAGAGAAACTGCTCAGAGGGTAAGAGCACTGGCTGCTCTTCCAGAGGACCCAGGTCCAGCTCCCAGCATCCGCACAGCGGCTTCCAGACATCTGTAACTCCAGTTTCAGGGCATGTGATGCCCTCTTCTGACATCTGTGGATACCAGACACACACAGTGCACAGACGTGCGTACAAGCAAGACACTCAGACACATAAAATAAAATAATCTAAAAAAAATTAAATAATAATTTTCTACACCTAAGTCTTGAACAATTCTTATTAGGTTTGTTTATAGATCCTTTACATACATCTTTGTTTTAATTACAAATAGGGACTTTAGTTACATTCTATAATTGTTTATTATATACCAAAGGAAATCGTTAACTTTTCAAATACTGTGTATGTATCTAGCTCCCATTTACTGATACCTCTTTTAGTTCTGTTATCTTGTTAGTTTTTGTTCTTTTGCCTGCTGGGGAATAATAACATGACTAGAAATACCACAGTTTTGTTTGAAATTTTACTCCTTTCATTCACGACATTTTTGTTTTGTTTTTTTTAGTTTATTTTTATTTTGTTTTTGGGGATTGTGTTCTTGGTTGTTGGTTGGTTGGTTGGTTGATTGGTTGGCGTTCTTTGCCTTCTTGCATTTGCTGGGTTCTAGGAGTAGCTACTGAGCAAAAGGGATGCTGAGAGCAAGACACAGCTCTCAGCACAGCTGGTGTCTGGGCAGCATTGAACACTAGGTTAGGGTTTTATCTTAAGACAAGTTTTCCTCTCTCAAGATCTTCTTAGCCATGTATTAAAGTACTCACGCATCATTTGCTTTTCTAATCTACTAAATTGGTGATTATATTAATAGATTTTTCTGATTGAAGGCAAAATAAGTTCACCTTATTCGATGTTTAATGCATACATAATCCAGAGGGCATCTTCCTGTGAAATTTTGCAAGATCACGCAGTCAACCTCCTGATTTCATACTCTCTGTTCTAGGCCTTTCTAATTCAGAACTCTGACCTTTCTAAATCTGCTGATATACACTGATCTGTTTGGGTATTTCTAGCTCTCCTTGAATCCTGGGCACCTGCTACCTGTTGAATCCCAATAACGAAACAAATTTAGCATCCGCAGTCAGCGGAGGAGACAAGCATATCAGTAGGAAGTTCTGGGGTGTCCTCAGCTGCACAGACATGGAGGGGTGGCAGGGAATTGCCACAAGCAGTGCAGGATCAAGCAGCGTGTTCAGCCAGGAGTTCCGTAGCTCACGGGAAGGGCTTATTCCATGCAGAGGACTCAACTTAAAGAAAGGGAGGTTGGAGAAACATGGGGTGTTCGGTTCACCAACTGAAGCCCAGGTTAGCTGCACTAATGAGCACATTTCTAGGGGATTGTGGCAGAAGGCCGACTTCAAACACACTACGAGGGACTCGTCTAAACAAAGTGGGTCATTGCGGCCAGATTGTTTGAAAGACTCTTAGCCTCAGTGAAAGGCGCCTAGGGAACGAAGAGCCAAGGCAGAGGAGGGTTGAACAATCCAGACTGTGACAATGATTCTAGACACACCTCAGTCATTGATGCTATGTTTGTCAGTGTCCCTCAATTTTCATCTGTTAGAAACCCAATCCTCAAACTTGTATATTGATGGTACTTTGTTTTGTTTTTAAGACAGGGACACTCTATGTAGCTCTGGCTGCCCTGGAACTCACTATATAGACCATGCTGACCTCAAACTTACAAGATCCACCTGCCTCTATCTCCTGAGTGCTGGGATTAAAGGTGTGGCCACCACACCAGCCTAGTGATGGTGGGTTTTGAGGTGCTGCTTTAGGGAGGTAATAAGATGAGATGAACTCATCTAGGTAGGACCCCTGAGGACACCAGTGCCTTTGAAGGAAAGGGGAAAGACCCGGGCTAGCACTTGCTCTGCCTTACCCTGTCTGAATGTAGCACAGAGGCCGCATCAGAAACCAGGGCCTTAGACTTCTCGGGTCCCAGAGTTTCAACCAAATGAATCTCTGTTCTTTATAAATTACCTAGTCTGTGGCATTTGGTTATGGCAATGGGAAATGGGCTAAGACAGCTGGGCTTGCTCCAGCCTTACATGGGTACTACATGCCAACACAGAACAGCCGAGAAGGCCTCTAGCATCCTCCGGTTCCCTCACAGGCACCTGGGTCCTAAACGCAGCTGCTTATACCAGGGCTGCTGTTTCCCATAAATGTGTTGGCACGCATAACCTCACAATGCACAGTACCCTGAGGATGGGGTTCTGTCGGGAAGAAGCTGCAGACCCCTCCCAACTTCTCACTGTCTGATCCTTTCACCACCTCAAATCTAGCTTTCTCACCCATAAAATAAGTGTGGGGGAGAGTTAGAAAAATGAAGCAGGCAAAGCCATTTTCTTTACTGGGCCATTTTTCTTGAGACACTAACAGCTAGTCAATTCTTTGACTGGGCAGTCAAGTACATCTTATTAGCTCTGGGTTGTTAGTTTTTTTCCCTGAGAGGAGAGCGGCCTTGGTCAGACATAAGGAAATGGTTTGTGTGTGTTCTGTTTCTGAGGAAATAAAACAACAGAAACCTGCCACCAAAGGGCTTCTGCCAGGCAGGCAGGCAGGCTGCCTTCCCAAGTGCCAGCAGCAGCCTGCCTGCGACATTGTGACTTTGTCACCTCCCCCTCACAGCCTAATGACATTCTCAAAGGTGGCAAAGGAGAGCTTTGGGTTGCCATGGAAACCTGATGCCAGGAAGAACCAAGAGAATTCTAGCCCTTAAAGGCTGTAGATTTATTCCCCTGCTGCTTAGGGAGCAAAATTTGCAGGGGAAGGGGGGGCGGGGCTTCAGTGAGAAACAAAGGGGTTTCTGGGACACTGGGGCATTGGGCAGTGCATGGGTAACAGAGCTGTTGTCCAGCGGTTCAGGGACAATGTACATTTTCCTTCTTTGAGGCTGAACTCAAATTTGAGCGAGCAATGAGAGGAGCAGAAAGGAGTGAAGGGAAAGGATGGCTCCCCTATAGCCACGGGCAGCCTGTGTCCACGTCAAGGGTCCTGAGCCGACCCAGGTCCAGCTGGCTCCCAGCTCGTTGCAAGCTGTCATTCCAAATCTCGCCTAACATGCCACCATTTCCACGAGCCCAATTCCCTTTCTAAACAACAAAGCCCCTCCCGGTGTGTAATGGCAAGATCTTCACAACGCCGTGCAAAGGGAGACAGATGCCTTGTGCCCTTTGCACAGAAGCTCATGTGGAGTCTAGACAGGCTAGTGTGGACAAGCAGAGGTGACCACAGAAGCCCGTGGAGCCTGCAGACTCAGGGAAGGGTATAAAACGGTACCGTGTTAACAGCTGTCTACACAGCAAGGGGAATTAAAAGGAGATCAACTGACGGAGGCATTGGACAAAGGGTCCCTGTGAAGATGACACTAAGCCCAGACTCTTCTTCCGTTGTTTATCCAGTGCTAACTGTGCCATGATGCCTCCATGCATACATACTGCGAAGGGCTTCAGAGATTCACTCTGCAGTCAAAGGCTGGTTATACCCACTTTGCAGATGTGGAAACTGGGCCCGGGAAGAAGTGGCTGGGCTCAAGTCATAGGTGAGTATGGAACAAGATTGAACGTAAATTGAACACAGGATCTACCCTACTGCTCAGCTTCCCGTCAGCCCCTGGGGTTGGGTCACACTGCCTGGGGGCTGATGAGAGAACAGATTCTCCTGAGGACGGACAGACACACACACACACACACACACACACACACACACACACACACACACACACACCAGCCTTTGTGTGGTGGATTTACCAGTCATGGTGATGAAGATACTGAGGATCATGTGTGTTCACACCCTACCTTAATGCTCTCTCTCCCCTGAGATGCCTCTGGCCCTACCTCCCTCAGCAAACCTCCCTTCCAAAACAGCAGGTCAAGTACAGAAGGCACGAGGACACCTCCTGGCATGGGACTCTTCCCCAGTTCTCAGCAAAACCAAGCAAGAGGCAGTGAAGTCATCCATTGGGCCTCTTCAGAGCAAAGATTCTCAGATCTCGTCCCCTGGCAATCTGTTAGCTAGGGGCTCAAGAACAATGTCTCAGTAGTGAACGGGGACAGGCTGCTGTGTACTGTGTCCTGAGCAGCAGCTGGACCCTAACGTCCCATTCTTACAATAATCTGGTGGCAGAGGCAGAAAATAAGCAAATAAGAAACCAAATAACCATTGTGACAGAGGCCACACTAGGAAATGAGGGCTGGTCATTTCAAATAGAGCAGTCGGACAACCATTAAATCTCAGCAGCTTGTGACTTAGGAACCCAATTCTCTGTTTGTCAGTCCAGTCAGGGTCAGAGCTGGGGGGCTTGGTTCCGCACAGACATGCAGAGACTTGAGCTGATGGAAGACTCAGCCTCTCCAACACATGCATCCAAACCATCCTTGATGCTGCCAATCCTAAGCAACGTAAACCAAGTGAAAAGTCATGGACCATGGACCAGGGCTGTCGAGAGCATGCGCCACTGTCAGTCACACTGCCTTGATCAAAGCAGTTATACAGTCTATAAGTTTGCTTGGGTAGACAGCACTCTGAACTACGTGGCTAAGACAACAGAAACGCATTGTCTCCTTGCTCCGAGGAATCACAGTAAAGATGTTGGCAGAATTGGTTCCTTCTGAGTCTTCAAGGACCAGGATCCATCCTCCTCTCCATAGCTCCTGGTGCTGTCAGCCCTTTGATGACCCTTGGACTGTTGATGGATCAGCCTGATTTCTGCCTTCATCTGGATATGTGTAACTGTCTCCCTCTGACTGCTTCTCATTTCTCCTTATAATAAGGTTACCAATTCAATTGGTTTAGAACCCACACTCCAACTTGACCCTCTATTAACTACACCTATGACAACTGCCTTTCCCAATGAGGTCATGTTTTAGGTGATAGGGGTTAATATTTTCAGCAGATGACATTTGTAGACAAATGTCAGCCCTAACGATGGTAGCACTCCAAAGCAAAGGAGGCAGGGCCGCTGTGTCTGGCAAGCAGGTAATGCATGCATAAGCAATGTGATACATAGAGGAGCTAAAGCAAAAGTGGCCAGGCCTAACCTGCACCAGGCTTGCACTTCTTAAGAGCAGAAACTCAGCTCGACTGCCCCTGTACCAGCTTGAGGCCCAGGTTTGCACAAATGCTCAGTAACAGTTGGGCTGAACTAAAGCCAGAGTTCACTGAGCAGTGAAAGGGGCACCGGTGGTGCAAAACTGGAGGCTGAGGGGTTAGATTGACTCAGGAACAGACCAGGGATGGATGCTCGTTGTGCTAACTGCCTTGGGATTACTGGCTAAGACTCTAAGCCGGTCTCCAACCAAAGGAAACAGCCCAGAAGGAAAGTCCAGTCAATGTGTGTTTTCCCTGTGAAGGTGTCCCTGGCCAAATGAGAAGGAACTGTGTCATGGGAAAGAGGAAAGGGAACATTCAGCCCCAGTTCTGTCTTTGTCTCTATCTGTCTCTGTCTCTCTGTCTGTCCGTGTGTGTGTGTGTGTGTGTGTGTGTGTGTGTGTGTGTGTGTGTGTGTGTGTGTCTCCCTCCTGCCCTCCCTCACTCCCTCCCTTTTTAGGGGTGTGTGTGTGTGTGTGTGTGTGTGTGTGTGCGTCTCCCTCCCGTCCTCCCTCACTCCCTCCCTTTTAGTTGTATGGGCTCACCATCCTGCTTGCCTCCTAGATTTCTGCATCTAACAACTCAGCTCCCCAGCATCTCCCTTGTTCATGCACAGAGATTTGAGGAAAGACTTCTCATGGCTTGAGAGCCACAGAAACAGTGGTGGAGAATGGACATGTTTGGCATCCTTCCCAGACTGCAAGACATCAAGTTGGGTATCAGGGAGATGGCTGGAAGCTGATGTAAGTCAGAGAGACAACTCTCATGGCCTGAGGGACCCTTCAGTGTCCAACCGAAAGGTCACATTCACCAGGAGGTATAATGAGAGTAACAACCGCTGTCAGTTTCCCAGGGCTTAACGTGAGACAGGAGCAAGCTGGGTATGCACAACCTGCCCTGGCCCCCTGGCCGTGAGTTATACTTAGGGCCTCCGGTCTCCCCATCACACCATAGCAAGAAACTTACATGTCAGAGAGACACCATGACAGGTGCAAGGTTTCCCACCAGGGAGTCAACCCAGATCTGAATAATCTAAAGGGACCTCTGAACTTGGAGTCCTGGCTCTGGCCTTCCCCGGGGTCAGCCACACACTTCCTTCAGCCTTTTCTCAGTTAGACTGCCATGACAGAATGGCAGAAACCAGTTGCTTGTCGCCACAATTTATTTCTCAAAATTCTAGAGCCTGGGATGTCTACAAGGTGCTGATGAGAAACTGATTCTGGCTTAACCATCTGCTCTGTGTCCTCATGTGGTGAAGGAGATAAGGGACTCTCCGGGCCTCTTGTGTAAAGGCCCTAAGCATGTCTATGACCACATCACCTTCCGAAGGCCTTGCTTCCTACTTCAGTAGAGCTTAAGAGATGTGACCTGGTGTGAGGTCTTTAGGTCACTGGGGTACACCCTCAAAGGGGATCATGGGTCTCTGGCCTGCCCTATCTTTTCTCGTGGCTTCTTGCTGGTAAACTCAGAAGATTTATTCCCGTGTGTCTCCTGCCATTCAGAAGCCTACCAGAGGTCTAAATGGTCTTGATAAGTTTTATTTTCATTTTATGTGTGTGTATGTGGTCCTGAGTGTACGTCTGTGCACCACATGTTTGCAGGTACCCTTGGAGGCCAGAAGAGAGTGCTGGATCCCCTGGAACTGGAGTTACAGACAGCTGTGAGCCACCATGAAGGTACTGGGAATTGAACTCATGTCCTCTATGAAAGAAGCTAGTGTTCTTAACCTCTGAGCCATCTCTCCAGGCCCTGAGAAATTTCATACAATGTATTTTAATTACAGTTACCCCAATTCCTCCCCCTAATTCCTCAAAAACCTGAATCCAAAAACCCTTGCCCTCCCCCCAAACTCATATCCTCTTTTCTTTTCTCCCCCTACCTTGGTTTTCAGACAGGGTTTCTCTGTGTAATAGTCCTGGCTGTCCTGAAACTCACTCTGTAAACCAGGCTGGCCTTGAACTCACAGAGATCCACCTACCTCTGCCTCCCAAGTGCTGTCATTAAAGGCATGTGTGACCACCGCCGGCATATCCTCTTTCTTAATAACCTATCAAGTCCAATTTGTGCTGCCGTTGTACTCCTGGGTGAGAGGCCATTCACCACGGTCAACCTAGCAGGGGCCACACCCTTAAAGAAGACTGAATCTCCCTCTCCCAGAAGCCATCAACTGTCCAGAGATCCTCAGTTAGGGATGGAGGACCATGATCCCAAATTTAAGTTGATTATCTCGATTAATTTATTATAATAATGGGAAGCTGACTGATGCAGCCACCAAATAAGACCTATCTAGAAGTCAAGCAACAGCACTAAGGAGACAGAGGCAGCAGGATCTCTGAGTTTGAGGTCAACCTGGTCTACAGAGTGAGTTACAGTACAGCCAGGACTACACAGAAAAAAACCTGTCTCAAAAAAACAAAATCCAAAAACCATCTAGCCGACCGGTGGTGTGCATCCCTTTAATCCCAGCACTTGGGAGACAGAGGCAGACGAATCTTAAAGCCAGCCTGGTCTACAGAGCTATATCCAGGACAGTTGGGACTGTTACACCAAGAAACCCTGTCTCAGAAAAACAAACAAACAAGCCATCTAGAGTCTAGGAGTGTGTTGTGGTGATGAGATAATTATGAGAACAATGAATGAAGTCAGGCATGGTGATGTATGCCTGCAGTTTCAAGAGTTTGGAAATAGAGGCAGGAAGATCAAGATTTCATCTTTGACCTCACAGCAAGATAGTGGTCAGTCTGAATCACACCAAAGCTTGTTTCAAAACATCCCCAAAAGCAACAAACAACCGCAGCCTCCACTCTTGAATCATTTAAGGAATGCCTACTCCGTGTTTGGCCTTGTCCAAGGCCTGGGGAGGAATGTATAACGGCTTCTGGAACACTCAGGGGTTTGTATTCTAAGAAAGAATGGCAAGACAACGCTTGTCACTCGCGTAAAGGAGGAGGAATCCTGGCAGAAGTCACTGTGGACTTCAGGGAATTCATGAATGGTTCAGGGAAGGACAGCGTGCCTGGCCTGCCCAATGGAAGGGAGATAATTATTCACCCTGTGCCAGCCAATTAATGTTGACCTGTGTTGATCTCTGTCCCTCTCTCTTTAAACACTGCCCTTGTACCCAAGGAAAGGTGGTGTATGCTTTCCAACCTGAGAGGGAAAAACTGGAACAGACCCCCAAGATGTCTTGGTTTTCTCCTTCTAAATGGGGGCTTCCGGGCAAGCCTGAGCTGTTAGTTAGTGTTCATAGCAGGCACTGTGTTCTTGGCTGAGGAACCATGAGCCAAGTGCTGTGGAGTGGCATCCCGCTCTGCAGCTGCACTAGCTCTGTAATGGGGCTTGAAGGAGAAAGATAGCCTCTGCCATCTGCCTGTCGACTGCACGAACGTTCGCTTTGTTTGGTAGCCCTGACTGCAGACTGACTTGGTGCTCTGGCATCTCCTGCCCCCAGGGACAAAGGTTGCTCTCGGCAAGTCAGTGGCGGCCACTAGGGTATCAGACTGGGTGAAAGGCGAGCCTCTAAGGATAGAAACACACCCACACAGCACATCTGGCTTCTCCAAACTCACTGTTGCCTCTTATTGCCATAGCAATAGTAGCTACTATTAATCTAGACCACTGTACACCCATTTGTTAGCATTGGGAGCTGACAGGCCTGGGTTCAAATCCTGTCTCAGCTACTCCCTACAAGTCAGCCTACTTTAGATAATTCCCTTTCCCTGTAGGTGCAGGTAAAATCACTTCACATGGGGATTATCATAAAGGTAGAACACAGGCTGGCCTGGAACTCTCTTCTGCTTCAGCCTCTTGAGTGTTGAGATTACAAAGATACACTGCCATGCCTAGCTAATGGCACTTTATTTTTTTGAGACAGGGTTTCACTATGTAGCCTTGGCTGGCCTGTAACTGGCCTCAAACTCACAGAGATCCACCTCCCTCTGCCTCCCCAGTGCTGGGATTAAAGAAGTGTGATGCGTGCCTGGCTCTAATGATACTTTTTAAAATAAGACAAATAATCAAAACTTGTTATAAATTTGGTATAAATACCTCACACTGCAAAGGTTCAAATATATACACAGCACTCACACGAGACATTTGCTGTGGCACCGTCTGATAACGATGCACTAAAGGGCCATAGGTGCTCATTAAATAAAACCTGCACTCTGTAGTGTACGTTATTCTACAGCTGTTTAAAGGAGCATGGTTTTCCTCTACGCTCTGAATCAGGCCTCAGAGTCATATCTGATTTTATTTTTTTCACTCCATTTTTAATGCAAAACCAAAGCTCTCAAATCCAATTAGGGAATCAGCCATGTAATGATTTGCAAAGGGAGAACCTTGACTGGCCTTCTGGGTCCCCTAGAATCTCCCACCAGTCCAGCATGCCCCCCCCATGAAGGCTTAAAGAGTGACCATCCACCCCACTAAGTCACACAGGAACTGAGAAACCTGGGGGCCACAGGACAGCTGTGGACGCTGAGGATGCTGCCAGTGACGAGTGGCCCAGCTACTCCGGTCCTCAGCACTGCCAGGGAACAGGCCGATCGCCACGGAAATGAGATTGTCCTGGGGTAAACAAATACGAACGAGGCCAGCTCTCCTGAGGACAGAGGCAGTGGTGGTCTTCCAGTCCAGTAAGCCCCGGGTTCAGCTTCCTGTCTGCTGTCTCAGCTTGTTGCCTTTGTTATCGTCACTTGTCACCTCTTCATTCTTCCTTCTCCTCCTCCTCCTGTGTGCGCACAGAGACAGCAATATTAACTCTGATAATCCATCTCGGTTTTTTTGTTTTGTTTTGTTTTGTTTGTAGTTGAGTCAGCATTGGAAATTTCAAGGTGAAGATCAAAGCATATCTGTTTCATGTTCTGATGGTCTGTCCCACGCTTGAGGGAGACACCCTAACCAACTCTGCAAATGTGGCAAGGTCACTTCTTATCAGAAGGGGCACTTGCTACAGAAAAGGAATCATGCCACTGTGACTAGTTATTGAGCCATGCCACACACTCTGCACACATCTTTTGTCCCCTCTGGGTGACCCTAGCTTAGCAGCACCTTCTCCTGCACCCAGGGTCTTTCATCTTGAAGCCACTCGACTTTCATAATCACTCCTGGTCATTATCTCATACTGTCACTTCCCACTATTTTTCAAATGAAGCTCTCAGCCCAGAACTCACGAATTAAGACAAATTATATGGCTGTTTGGATGGCGAGAATGTACCTCCTCACTACCTGCTCAAGAGCAGCAGAATCCAGCTACACCCTGTTGCCTGACAGCCGAGGGTTTGTTTGCCTTCCCAGCTCCCCTGGCTGCTTCTGTCATCTGCCTGGGACGGCTCGTGCTGTTCTCACAGAACACCTGAGGAAGGGTCATTTATAATGAGCAGAATGCCGTGACAGGACCACGGTTCTGAAGGCTGCAAAGGTTGAGGCCTGAGGGACTGGTGTCTGGTGAGGCTGTGGGGCCACAGGGCAGAATATGGAATGGCGACAAAGCAAGAGCAGAAGAGAGCTCACCCTACCCTCTTCTAGGGACCAATATTCCCAAGAACATAACCCCATGCTTTAATTACAGCCTTGATCGTTCCATGAAAGCAGACCCCTCATAGCTCTGGAGTAAATATTGAAGCTATAGGGTAGTTATCTCCCTCTCCTAACCCCATGTTGGAATAGTCCATCTGTGAGCAAGACCCATTAAAATTCAGAAAGTGGTTCCAGAAGCCCAGCTTTCATGGCCTCTTGCATTCATTAGGGGACCATAGCTTCCCCTGTTAGAGTCACCTACGCCACTGAGAAATTTTCTGTACCAGATGAACAGAGGAAAACCAAGTCTCAACCCTGCCAAGTCCACTTCTGATTATTGTGAAAGAAAAAAACAAAAAGGAAGGAAAGAAGGAAGAACAGATGGAAGGAAGGAAGGACAGATGGAAGGAAGGAAGGACAGATGGAAAGAAGGAAGACTCAACCAATGAACTTCTCCAGATGCACAAGTCCCAGTGCAGAAACAGAACAACATGAAGTCCAAGTCAGCACATCTCCTCCACAAGTCACTAACCTCAAAATAACAGCCTCTAATGAAAACAACCTAGAAGAACTTACAGACCAAGAATTCAAAGGATGATTAAGGCTGAGAGATGGCTCATGGGTTAAGAGCACTGGCTGATCTTCTAGAGGATCCAGGTTCAATTCCCAGAACCCAGATGGGATGGTGGCTCACAAGCTCCTGTAACTCCAGATTCAAGCACCAGACGTGCATGTAAGCAAAACGCCCACACACATCAAAATAAAAATAAATAAGAGTTTTAAAAAAGAATTATTGTTACTATGCTCAAACAACTCAAAGGAGATGTGAATATACTTCGAGAAAGCAAAAAAAAAAAGCTGAATGAAATAGGATGTTAATACTAGATATGAAAACAGAATTCAACAAAACGATATAATTATTGAAGAAAATCCAACTGAAATGAAGAAGGAAATTAAAAACTCAATGAGCCAAATCAAAACCTGTGTAGAAACCCTCACCAACAGTGGGAAATAATATCTGGGCTGAAAGACAAGGTAAGAGAACTGGATCACTTAATAAAGTGATAAAAATAAATTTCAAAGCATGTGAATAGCACACGGGAGAGCTCTAGGGCACCATGAAAAGACATAACCTTTTATTTACAGGCACAGAAGAAGAATATCATACCAAAGGCATAGAAAATAATGTCAACAAAATCACAGAAGAAAATGTTCCAAACCTAGAAAAAGAGTTACCTCATCCAGGTTAAAGAGGCTTACAGAACACCAAATAGACAGGACCAAAAAAGAAACTTACCATGTCATATTATATTAAAAACATAGAATAATGAAAGCTGCAAGAGAGTCAAGTCACTTATAAAAGACAGACCCATCAAAATAACTGCTGGTTATTCAAAAGAAATTTTAAAGCCAAAAGAGCCCAGGAAAGTGTATTCCAAGTTCTGAAAGACCACAACCATCAACCCTGAAAATTACACCAGCAAAACTGTCTATTAAAATTGAAGGAGAAATGAGAACTCATAAAAACATATCAAAGGAATTTATGGCCTCTAAACTATATCTACAGAGAATACTGCAAGGAATATTTTGTGCTGAAGAGAAGAACATCCAAGAGATTACAGAGAGTAAATTTTAAAAACACCAAGACAAATAAAACATAACAAAATCAACAAAATGACAAGAACTATTAACTCTTAATATTAGTGGTCTCAATTCCCTAGTAAAAAGACACAGACTAGCATGTCGGATTAGAAAACAGAATCCATCTTTTCTGCTGCCTCCAAGAAAAATGTCTCACCATCAATGACAGACATCTCTTTAGAGTAAAGGGTGGGAAAAGGCACTTCAAGCAAATAGTACTAAGAAGCTGTTGATAGTCTAATATCTGAATTAAAGTCATCATCAGAGTGGAAGGAGAGAACTGGCCTCCAAGAGTTGTCCTCTGACTTCCAAACATGTTCTGTGGCAAAGAACATGTTCTGAGAGAAAGAGAGAGAGAGAATTTAAATACATTTTAAAAGACAAGGTCTCTTGATTATGCCAACCTTAGTATTGTATTATGTCTTAGTCAGGGTTAGTGTTGCTGTGATGAAACACCATAATGAAAGGCAACTTGGAGAGGAAAGGGTTTATTTCGCTCACAGCTCCATATCACACAGCTCATCATCAAAACCACTAAGGGCAGGAACTCAAGCAGGGCAGGAGCCTGGAGGCAGGAACTGACACAGAGGCCATGGAGGGTGCTGCTTACAGGCTTGCTCCCCATGGCTTGCTCAGCCTGCTTTCTTATAGAACCTAGGACCACCAGCCCAGAGTTGGCTCCAACCACCATGACCCAGGCCCTCCCCTATCAATCACTAATTAAGAAAATGCCCTACAGGCTTGCCTGCAGCCCCGTCTTGCTGAGACATTTTCTCAATGGGGGCTCCTTTCTCTCCAGTGACTCTAGCTTGTGTCGAATTGACATAAAACTAGCCAACACACACTCTCTAAAGGACTGTTTGCTATAGAGGAGTAGAAATACTGAACATAGTTGTATACTGAACACTGGACCTGGGCGGTGTGGTCAGAATGTGAAATGTCCCCCAGGAGCGTGCGTATTTAGCACTTGGTCCCCAGCTGGCGGAGCTGTTGGGATAAGATGTAGAAACTTTAGGCAGTGGAGCCTCGCTGGAGGAAGGGGCGCACTGGGGGTGAGCCTTGAGGTTTTCTTGGGTTTTTTGTTTTGTTTTTTTTTTTTTTTTTTTTTTGGTGCATGTTTATTTGTGATGAAAGACAGACAAGGAAACTAGCAACTTAAGACAATGCAGGCTTTTATCTGGGAGAAAACACAGAAAGCATCTCTGCAAGAAACAAGACCCGCAGTCCAGGTTCAGGGCAGAAGGTGGGGCGGTGGGGAAAGAGATTGCAGTCAGTCCTTTCTGGTTCCAGATGGGCCATTGGTAGGAGTAACCAGAGGAAGGTGAGTAAATAAACATCAGGGAATAGATAAGCATCTCTCCGGATTAGCCATTTTCAGAGGATCTGCAGGGACCATGGCAGGAAAGCTAAGAAACTAAGTCTACAATGCTGATTTCTATGGTTTCCAGAAATTGCCATCGTTTAATCAAAATGGAGAGACTTCAAAATGGTGCCACCAAGGCTAACAGGCAAGTGTATACATGCATGTGGAAGCCGGAGAACAGTCTCAGACACTGTCCATCATTTTTTTTTTTTTTTTTTTTTTTTTAGAAAAGGTCTCCTCCTGGCCTGGGACTCACCTGGTTAGGCTAAGCTAGATGGCCAAACCCAGGGATCTCCTCCATGTTCCCACCACCCCAGTGCTGGGATCACAAGTGTGTAACACTACACAGGAGTCCGTGCATAGGTTCTGAGACTCGTGCTTGGTCTTCATATGCATCGCAAGCACCATATTGGCTGAGTTACCTACCCCCAACCATCTCTGTATTTTTCTTCTCAGTTTGAGACGAGGTCTCAGTAAGTTACCTTGATTGGCTTTGAACTGGCTCTGGGGCCTGAGCTGCCCTTGAACTTATGCCCTTTCTCCCTCGGCCTCTTCAAGTCCCCGGGATTGCAGGTCTGTGCAACAGAGCCTGCGTGAGATGATCAGTCAGGGTGTGGAAGATATGTGGTTTCTCCCCCACGGTCCACCCTGAGGATGGTCCACGTTCGCCTCCAGAGATAACCCTGCCCTTCCTGGTAGACAGGAGACAGGGCACCTTTACATCAGAAGTCTTGCTTTTGGGTAGAGAGTTTTTCTGCTTCGTCTTTTGTCCTTCACAGTGGGGAAGATACAGTTAAGTTCTTATCCACACCCCATCGCCCCCCCACACCCCTAGCCAACCACAGGAAAGAGGGCAAGGAGCCCAGAGAAGGAACGCCAGCGGTGACATTTGCTGCTCTGTGGTCCTTCCCCTCCTTCTTTGCTGGCCTTGGTTTAATGGGGAGTCATTAATGAGAATAAAAATTGATTGAATTTGTGAAAGAGCTAAAAAGCTCAAGCCTTGCCTGGAGGAATAAGCCACAAAAATAGGCCTAGAGCCGGCTGGTAAAAATTGCCTTTGTAATCGTAATATTTTAAATGGGCAATTCCTACAGTAAGAGGCCGCCAAGGTTGTGTTTCCTGCTTCCTTCTCTCCCCCGCCGGCTTCCTGCTCGTTCAGTTTATCTGTAAGACCAGCCACAATGTTCACAAACATGTAAGTGCGTAGTGGGCTCTTACACAGAAGACAGCAGCTTGTGCTCTGTTTTATTTGTGCTGTTCTGTTCCATGGTTTGTCCATCTTGGCTCATAAATAATGTTCTGGCTCTTTAAAAAAAATGTATTAAAATGCAGGACTCTGAGCACAATTTGCATAAGCAGTACCCTATTAATGGGAACTCACATCGTTTTAAATCTTCTCCCCCTCTCTCTCCCATTTCCTTTTTCTTTTTTCCTTCCCTCTTCCTACTGTTTTTCTCTGTTTTCTTTCCTTCTCTTTTCTCTCTTTTTCTCCTTGCTTTTCCCTTCCTTCTCCCTCTCTCTTCTTCCTCTCTTCTCTCCACTCCTCTCTCCCCACCCCCACTCTTTTGACCCAGGCCCCTCCCCTGCTGAGCGTGGACTCCACCATCACTGAGCCTCAGCCCCCGTCTGAGTCTGTCGATGCAATGCAGAACCTTGTCTTTCTCAGTCCATTCCCCAGTGCTGTGGCCTGGACACCGTGTGACCTGTGCGCAGAACAGTTTCCTCTGCTCTAGGTTGTGGAGGTTTCAAGGGCTCAACGACAACAGCTTGAGATGGCTTTCCTATTCTGACGACACAGTGGAAGAAGGAATTGAGTCAGACGCATCCCCTATTCTCAGCACCCCCCTCTGCTCCCACAATGGCAACTGCTCATGAGGGCAGTGCCCTGAGAAGTCCAGCCACCCCTTATGGGTCCCCCCTCTTATTACTATCATGCTGGCAATTAAATGTCAGCATTCAGGCTGTAGCAGGACTCGCGTGACTGTGTACAACTGTGGGAGCAGAAGTGTGGCTCCCACAACCATGTGTGTGGCACTCGTGACTCAGACCAGAAGCCACCCCTCATTCCCTGAGCTCAACCCATCTTATGCTCCCGCCAATAACAGTGTGGGGTGCCTGGTTCCCACAGCTTCATCAGAGGATGCTGTTATTCCTCAGTTTAACAGGTAACAAGTAGACTTTGGGGACAAGTTCCAGTCTTGCCGCCTGACCCAGGTGTGTTTCGCTGCCTCTGCCTGTTTCAGCTACTTTTCTCTGTGGCTCGTTCTTTATGGGAGACAGCTTTTGGAACCGCTGTAGCTGGGGTGGAGTGACACACACACACACACACACACACACACACACACACACACGCTGGCTGGCAGGGTTGGGTGGCCTGCCTTCTTGTGGGAGTAACTAGGAATTGCTCCTGACTCCTCAGCTGAGAGCTACTGAGAAGCAGCCAAGCCAGCACCGAGGAAGGGAAGCTTGCAGGCTTCACCCAGCTAGATTTCAGTCTCAGCTCCTTTCCTGCCAGAAAATGAATTGCACCTCCCCCTCAATTTATAAGACAGAGTCCTACCTGGAGCAACTCAGACTGTAATCTGTAAAGCGTGAGAGCACATGCTGAATGAAAGGGAGCAGACTGATCTAACGCACATGTCCCTGGACAAGGGCGACTGTGCACACAGAGCCTTCATAGAGAGAAAACCACGTGAGCGGCATGGGGAGGCCCAGCAATCTTGAGCAAGTGCTGCCCTCCCGCTACCTAGATTTTGGAAGTCTGATCTCTGGAACCATGGGATGAGCAATTTCAGCCACTCGGGCAGTGGAAATTGGTTGGTGCAGCAGGAGCTGCCAGATACACCCCCAGAATGACTGGTGTCCTGAACAAAGGACTTCACCCTGGGCAAGTCTTGCCACATCCGTAAAATGGGGAGATGACCCTTTTTGCCACAGGCCTGGCTATGCCTGAAGTTCGCCTGCAGGTGCTTAAGGACATACAAATGGTCCTCACTGAGTCCCTGGGTACCCAGAAGTCCTGGGTTCTGGCCGTCTGGAGATATTTTCTGTTGTAGAATACAATTTCAAGGTATGTTACATTGTTTAACGATTGTTTAACAAAGATGTGTTGCTTTGTTTATGCTGCATTTGTTTAACTCTGTGAAGCTGTGATTCTTTGCCTGTCTAAAACACCTGATGGTCTAATAAAGAGCTGAACGGCCAATAGCAAGACAGGAGAAAAGATAGGCAGGGCTGGCAGGCAGAGAGAATAAATAGGAGGAGAAATTTGAAAAGGAGGGAGGAGCAAGAAAGAAAAAGGTGGAGGATATCAAGAGACAGCCACCCAGCTACACAGCCAGCCGCGGAGTAAGAAGTAAAGAAAGGAGCACAGAATAGAGAAAAATGGGATAATTTAAGATAAGAAAAGCTGGCAAGAAACAAACCAAGCTAAGGCCAGGCACTCATAACTAAGAATAAGACACCACGTGTAATTTATTTGGGAGCTGGGTGGCGGGCCCCCCAAAAGAGGAAAGAGTAAAAGCAACCAACAGTTTCCCAGTGTCTCGTATACCAAGGGCCAAGGTCAAATAGCAGAATGGGCTTCTGTCATTCACTGTCAATCACTTCTTCTGTCATTCACTGCTGTCATTCACTGTAGGCCCCTGAACCTGTCTGGACCTCAGTTCTCTCACCTGTTCAGTGAGAAGAGGTGTCAGTACCATGATATCTGACAATACTTTGATTCTGGCATCTTGTGATGTGCTTTGAAAAAAGACAGTCAGATAAATGTGTTCATTCTCTGCAAATAATGCCGACAAATGAGCCCATTAACTTTCCTAATGCTTTCACCTCTTTGTAAAGAGATGCTCCCCAGAAAGCATTTGAGAGGTAGAAACGATCTATAAAAAATCAATTCTTTGCCAGGGCTGTTGCACTTGCTGGAACTGTCCCCGAGTCCCATTACACAGTGGCAGGTTAAGAAATGGCAATCCTGTCAAGTGCCTCCGGGCCAAAGTGTTGAGGTCACTTCGGCAAGCGGATTCCAAACATCTTCTAAGAGATGACGCTGGGTGCTGTAGTTACTCTTCAATTGCTGTGGCAAAATAGCATGACCACGCAAATTATAAACAAAAGCATATAATTTGGCTTACAGTTTCAAAGGGCTGGGGTCCACAGTGGCAGAGTAAAGGAATGGCTGAGAGTTCACATCTCAATCTACAACCACAAGACCGAGAGAGGGAGAGAGAGAGAGAGAGAGAGAGAGAGAGAGAGAGAGAGAGAGAGAGAAAGAAAGAGAGAGAGACCGAGAATGGTTTGAGTCTTTTGAAACCTGAAATCTTACACCCAGAGGCAGGATTGCCCTGACCAGGCCACACCTCCTAATCCTTTCCAAACAATTCCACCAACTGGAAGCCAAGTGTTCAAATATATGAGCCTAGGGAGGCCATTCTCATTCAAACCATGACACTGGGTATAAATTCATCCTGGCCCAACATAGTGTCCTGGTTCTGCCCACTTGACTTCAGGTGACTTGCTCTATAATTCCAAGTCTTTATTTGCTAAGTGACCATAATGATGGCATCCAGCTCACAGGTCTGTGGGAACCTGCCTGAGATCACAGTATACAGAGAAGCTTAGCACACCCTAGGGCAGTGGTTCTCAACCTTCCTAATGCTGTGACCCTTTAACACAGTTCCTCATGCTGTGGTGACTGCCAACCATAAAATCCTTTTCATTGTCACTTCATTCATAACTGTAATTCTGCTACTGTTATGAATTGTAATGTAAATATCTGATAGGCAGGATACATGCTATGCAATCATTGTGAAAGGGTCATACGCCTCTAAAGGGGTCACACCCCACAGGTTGAGAAGAGCTACACTAAAAGCTAGTAGAGGGGAGTTATGTATTTCCCTCATTGCTGCTGCTAATCTACCAAATACCTGACGCTGGCTACTTACATAGAAAAGCTGCTTACTCAGCTAGGATTTAGGGGCTGAACATCCAAGATAAGGATTCTCCCCATTCAGTATCCAGTGAGGGTCCCCTTGGTTATTTCACACTATCATGGAGGGAACTCTTGAGGGGGGGGACAAGCTCTCATGATGAGACAGAAGCCAGAAACCATGGAGGGGACAGCCTTGCTCCTTAAACACAACTTCTCATCCGAAACAGTTCATTCCACAGGACTCATGCTAATTCCTCCGCTGACGGTGGCCTGTCATCTAGTGACCTCACACTAGGCTCCACCTGTCAAAAGCTCGGCCACCTGTTGACACTGCCACACCGACAATCGACTTTGAACCCACATCCATCGGGGCAAATGACAGCCAAGCCAGAGAGAGCCCGTATGGCAGGCACGCTGCCTTTTCTCCAGCACCCAGCAGAGCGACAGAGATCAAGCGTATCCTCTCTGGCAGGAAAAGACTGAATTGGTGACTGGAAGCAGTTGATTCCATTTCTGGCTTAGCCCGTGAGTCATTTTCAATTGCCCAGCAGCCAGAGACCTCAGGAGCCTGGCAGAGGGAAGAACCCCTTACAATGAGACATGCCTGCTGCCCGAGTGCTTTTGTCACGCTGCAGAGGACACAGAACAGAAGGAGCAGAGTCTGGACGGAGCCTCTGTTCCCTGGGACGGGCCACCTCCTCCCCTCTGGGAACAAGGGCAATGTCAAGTGTCAAATCCATGAGAACACCCTGGAATTTTAGCTTGTGTATCTGCACAAAAGGCTTAGAAATCAGTTTTCTAGATGGCCATGGTAGGACACGCCTCTAATTTCAGCACCTGGGAGGCTGAGGCAGGAGGATTGAAGGTTTAGGATGGCCAGAGCCACATGGGAAAAATCCTGCCTGAGGAAAAAAAAAGAAGAAAGGGGAGAAAGAGTAGAAGCAAAGAAAGAGAAATTTTTAGTTGTGATAAAATACCATAACCTTCAAATAGCCGGCTTCAAAGCCAATTCTGAATGGCCTGTTGAGTGGAGGTGTGTCTGACAGACAGCAGCACACGCTCACACATTGCTGGGAAGCTATCACCGACATGCATGTGCTGAAAGCTGTCATGTTCCCAAAGCCAGTGCCCACTGGGGAACAACTTCCCTCCCTCCACCCCGACCTCTAGTCACAGACAGTCTACCTCCGTCTCAGCTCAGCTGCTCAAGGAGCCTCGGACGAGTAAGACCACACAGCCTTTGCTCTTAATGTAAGTTCCAACAGTTAATCCAGGTTGCAGCAAGTATCAGAATTTCATTCCTTTTTTTGGGGTTGGGTAATATTCTATAGTATGCATGGGACACAATTCATCTCTGCATTTATGTACTGATTGATACATTTGTCTCTACCTTTTATTTTATTGTTGCAAATAGTGTGGTTATGAAGTCTGCTATTTAAATATCTATTTGAGTCCCTGCTTTCAGTTCTTTGGTATCTGTACTCAGAAGTAGAATCGCTAGGTAATTCAGCAGTTAATTCTTTTGATGTCTTCCCTCCTCCCCCTAGTATGAATATGCATGGTTGTGGACATGACAACATGGGTGTTGGCCCTTGCCTTTCTACTTTGCTTGAGAGGGCATCCCCTCACTGCTGGGTTAACCAGCGAGCTAGCCTGTGAGTTTTCTGGAACAAGGCTAACTGACCCTGCCCCACACCTTCTGGGAAGTGTCCTCCCTCTGCCTCCCACTGCCTCCCACTGCCTGTGCTGGAATTGCAGGCTTCTGAGTTCAGCTCTTTCTTTTTCTTTCTTCCCCCACCCCGGTTCTGTTTTTTCTGGCTTCTCCCTACCTTCCCCCCACCCCTTCTTTCTCTCTCTATCTTTTTCTTCCTGGTAGGTTCTTGCCATGTAGTCAGGTTCTTCCTGCCTCTGCCTCCAGGTCCTGGGATTACAGGCAGGTACCACCCTGCCCAGCTTCCCGTCGTTAATTCATTAGGATCTGCCATGATGTGTTCTACGGCGGTTGTGCCATTTCACAATCCTATCGACAAAGGGGGTCTGTTTCTTCCCATCCTTGCTAGCACTTTCTTTCTGTAGAAGCTCCTCTAAGAACACAGGATGAAGATTTATAAATGTCTGTCCCTCTTTGATCTGTATAAACATCTCAGACCACCAACTCAAGGGCTAAGTATGGCTCTCTTGAATGTCGTCTAAATGTTGACTGTCTCCTTGGCCACTCTGCGAAGCGTGAGAAAGGTGATTGCACTAGCTCGGGCCCCTTCCTGACACTGAGGCTGTTCCTCAGTCCTGAGTTAACTGTGCAAGTGTGGACAAGGAGGGAGATGACATGCTTGCCTGGTCCTCCATGTCACACACTGAGCACACATGTTGCTGCTGAGTCATTGAGCTGCCGGCATTCTTCCTTGCAAATGATACAATCCAGTCTAGCAGCTGAACTTAAGAAGGATTGTGAATGTCTGAAGTTGCACAGAACCTCAGGGAGACTGAAAACAAAGTAGAGGTCTCTCTCATATGAGGAACAACACAGCCGAGATAGACACCCACCACCTCAGGGCACACACTGTGAAAATGCCGAACAGCCAAGGCACCTCAACCTGCTCCCCCCTACCCTCCCTACCTCACCCTCCACCCCTCTCTACCTCAGTCCCTACCCTACCCCACATCCCACCCCAACCTCACCCTACTCCCCCCACC
>PVIU01000214.1:19613-392153 GCA_004026605.1 Ondatra zibethicus | reverse complement strand
TAGCTGACTTTTTTTGGCTAGAGACTCAGCCAGAGAAGCATCTCTCCACTTGGCCCAAACCAAAAAGACTGCAAATCCCTAAGTCCCTCCCTACTCCTTCCTGTACATCTCTCTATGCATATTTTTGGCTCCTCTGTCATCTCTATAACTAATTTCTGTCAACTAGCCACTGGCTTTGCCCCCGATCTAAGAGTAACTTCATTAACATAGCCTTGGAATTTTACACTATGATCAAATATCCTGAAAACAGAAGCATACACAAGATACAGAGGAAAGCTGCATCCTTGTCCTGTCCACCAACTTCTTGTCCTTCTTCATGGGGAGGATCTTGTCCCAGCCCCACTGTCAGACAGGTCAGACATAAATACTTCTTACAAAGATAACATGTACCTTTACTGTGGGCATTTATGTGTATCTGTATCTTTACGCCTCGATACAAGACACTTTATGTATTATTTCTAGCCTTGCTTTTCAGGAGTGCCATTTTGAAATATCACAAACTGCAGAACCAGTGCCTTGATTCAGTTTGTTTTCAGACTATTTGCAAAGTTCCTCATACTTCAGAATATTTATGAGCTCTGAGCTTGAAATGACATTAGCAAATTCTGACCCTTCAGCTCCAATTTCTCCAGACTGATGTTTTCCCTCCTAGCAACCAAAATTGATTGTTTGATTTTTATAGCTGAGAGGTTTTTTTTTTCCTTTTCACTTGTCAATGAACTAAAGGAGGCCCCAAAGAGAAAAACAAGACTGGGTGGACTATACAAACAGTTACCAGTTAATTGGAGAGGCCTAGTTGAGGGTGGGAGAGAGAAGACCATGGCTCAGTAAGAATGGAATCAGCACACTTGTGGAAAAGAGTCGCATGGCAAGAGCAGTTTAAGAACACTTTGAGATTTGAAAGGAACAAATGTTTATTAATCTCATTCAGTGTATTAGGGTACTGTGGCTGCAGAACTCAAAGCCAATTGTTCTGTGTCCAGATTGCCTCCTCCAGCTTGAGGATCAGAAATCCCTGGGAATGAACAGCTTGATGGAGCATTGACTGCCAGTTTTCAATCCTAGGGTGCCGGTGGGGTTTGCTGTGGAAATAAGAAGGCCAATTTAGCCTCATCCATATGTGCTGTGCACTCAGGGTTAATGTATTTTGACATGTGTATTTCCTGTAGGATCGCCTTTCTCAGCAAAGCACACGATTCTACAGAAGTAATTACAAGGATTACATAGGCTATAGAATATTAATTAATGTTCCTTCTGAGTGGAAATATTGCTCCTTCTGTGAGTTCTCTCTCAGTAGCTGGCATACTTTTGTAATTCAATACTTACTTTCTATCTGTGCAGAATATATTCTACTGTCCACCATGATAGCTCTTAGTTCCCTAGGGTGGGATGACCTCTCAAATATCCAGGGTTGTATGTGAGCTTTTGAGTTGTCAAATATCATCTTTTTGTAAGTCAAGTTTCAAATTCCCATTTAGTTGCTAGGTGCTTGCAATCTCTAATATTAATTCTCATTAATGCTCTGGGCTGCCAGCCACATCTGCTCAGGATCTCACTAGCTATTGGCCTGCCATGTGCTGGCATGAATTGGAGCTATACGGGAAGTGTGGCTGCCCCTTGTTTGCTCCATGGACCCTGGGAAGAGACATGGCTAAACATATATTATGAAAGGTCTCTACAAGTCATCGAATCATTTTTCCAGATTAGATTTCCAAATGTCAAAAGATACAACAGCTCATTAAAACTGCAGCTGTAAAATCCACCAGCACCACATGTAGAAAAGTGATTATGGAGCAGGCTTGATTAATTAGGTGTGAAAATTTAGGACCAGTGCGGTAATAAATGATAGAACTCACACAGCAGTCTGCTTCCCTTCCACATTGTTTCTCTGAATGGCCAATTTTCCACCTGCCTGTTGTGCAGAGCTCACATTTCAGAGCTGGTAAAGTTTATATCTAAATTATGGAACCAGCAGAAGACCTTCGCCCAAGCAGCAGACAGACCCTGACTTAGGCTTCATTGTCCTTTTCTTGTGGCCTTGATATGTGGCTAGATTATTCTAAGTCTCATTTGTTCCATCTGTGGAAGGTGGCCATCTCTTCCTGTATACCTTTCTTCTGTAGAGAAACATATATGAAAAATTGAACAAAATAAATGACATGATACTGTGGTGTGACTTTGAGATCCTTGTGGGTAAGAGATCTTACGATATGTGAATTTTGTGCTCATTGGTCAACAAAATTTAGAAATCAGATGTTATAGTTTATCAATCTAATCTTTTGAAAGGAACAAAATAAATTGTAGAAGTACCTAGCTTGGGACTTGGGACATAGAAGGTATTACATATAGTTAGTTGATGAATCTCCTGTATTTTAACGGAAAGTGATTCAAAGAATGGCAGTGGAAAATAATATACTTATCAGAATAGACTTACTGCTGAAAGCACAAAAATATGCTTCTTTGATTATTCAGAAGGTAGTGTTATACCATGCTTCAAGGTTATGTGAATCAGCCAATACATGTTACTATAGTGCTGACTGAATATAGTCCACTTCTTTCAAGCCCCAAACAGTCTGTGACTTCCAGGTGAACACACAAGAAAGTCTGGTTTCCACAGGCTTCTATTCCAGAACACCCATTATCTGGTTCCAATATTATTTCTTGCTATTTATATCTTGAGGTTGAACCAGCTAAAATTCTATTACCCCTTAAGCATTTCTCATAATTCCTCACATCCAAGCATTTGCAACCCATGAAATGATGTGTTGCACGTTCACTCAGTCCCAAGAACTGTGCTAGATCATGGTGAATAGGAACTTTTGAACATGTATATTCCTTGAATGCCAGTAGCTCTTTGCCTACTAGGAACAGGCATTTACATAGACATTTATAGTCTCGTGCTATTACTACAAAGATGAATGCTCTACTTTGCTATCTAGAAGTTTATGGCTCCCTTTCACCCAGTACTTTGACCTGTACTTCACTTGAACTATGCATTCCAGATGACCATAGCCGTTGTCATGTTTTACCTACACCAGTTTCCTTTCCAAATGTGCCTTTAAGTGTGCCACCTGCTCACTGTGGTTTTTCTTTGCTGCGGCATTATTAAATCTCACTAACGCTGTCATTATTTTGATTCCACTGCTTCTTTCTATATTTACATGTTTTCTTTTCAAGCTTGGACTCTTCTATGAACTGTATATTAAAATTTCAATGACTGTCTGGACAGTACCCCAAACGCTCTGTTATTCTGCCATACCAATCCATTCTCATTCGTTCTGCTCGCTTATCTTCTACGTGGTGCTGAGGACATCAAGTCAGGAAAAGGACACTATAATAATCACATTCTTTCAGTTCATTTGTGTCCTTGTTACTGCAGAAATCATTTCTGAGTTCCACGTTGCTGCCAAGTGTCTATTTCAGAATGTCTCAAATGGCAGGCCATAAAGGACTGTTCCATGTTAAAGAGCCTGAATTTCATTCCTAAGTAATAGGTTGTTGGTGGATTAGTGAAAGTCTTTAAGGTATGTGTGTGTTAATGGGGACAAGAGGAGGCAGAAATGTAGAGAGGTGACTATTTTTGTAACTCAGCAACTCAGTTCTCTTCTATCTGGAAGATATCTGTAGGTGAGTTTGACGGGACAAGACTAGAGTCTAGGCAAGGCTGATGAGATACCGAGAGATGGTCTTATAGGGGTGACAGGAAAGAGGGAACACATTTAAGAAATGAAGAATAAATAAAGCCTGCAAACTCTAATTGAGGCAGAAATTCAAGAGGAGGTAATTTGTAAGGAGGAACCCATGATTTTCGTTGCCAACACGTTGAGGTTTAGTTGCCTGTAGAATAGTAACATGGGGCTCTGATATGTGAATATGAAACACACAGGATGAACCCAATACTGGAAATATAGATTCAGGAGTCATTGGCGTAGAGATGGTAATGAAAATGATGAGAAGGACTATGGTTCCCCAGGGAGCATGTGGAGTGAGAGAAGCAGTGGGTGGAGGGCGGACCCTGCAGGATGGCAGCCTTTGCTGAGCAGATGGGAGAAGATGAGCCCATGGTGGGGCCAAAGAAGGAGAGCCAGGGAACGTGGTGTCATGGGAGATTCAAGGAGGAAGGAGTGATTAATTATTTCACAAGTAGCAAAGATATCCAGTAAGATTAAGATTTGAAATTGCCCATTACATGTGACATTTAAGAGCTCCTAAGTGACATTTTCTGAGAAGACATTCAGTTGAAGGTGGAAGCAGCAGCCACATGACAGAGGGCTCTGGCAGAGGAGAACGGTTTAGTGAGAGTGAATTTTTCTGGAAGATGGCCCATGAGGGGGCATTTTGGTGGGCCAGAAGACTACCACCTGGGTAACGTTACTAGGGAACCAGAGGACACTATCGCTGAGACCACTTTGTAGGAAGAGTTGTCATCATTCACTGCTTCACAGTCTCATCCATGGACACTTCTCTGCTCCCTCCCTCCCTCCCTCTCTCCCTCCCTCCTTCCCTCCTTCTCCCTGTCTCTTTCTTTCTTTCTTTCTTTCTTTCTTTCTTTCTTTCTTTCTTTCTTTCTTTCTTTCTTTCTTTATTGTTTTGAGACAAGTTCTTAGTATAGAATCCTGGCTTGCCCGGTGATTCCTCTGAGGCCAAGGAGGACTTTGAATTCATGGTAATCCCTCTGCATCAGTCTTCTAATGTTGGGCTTATAGGTGTGTGCCAGCCTGCTTGGCTTCCATAGGATAACTGAATGAATGAGATTTCTGAACCAAGGGAAGTGTTATTTTTTTCTATCTCATGACTCTCCAACACTAGTCCTATAGTTTTTTAATGATATGATCATCTCGTTTTATTAAAACCCAAACTACAGTTATCTATTTATATGATAGATATTAATTACTTTACTAGGTCTTAAGTTTTGTACACTCTATAAGTATAGTGTATTTTTTTAATATTTACTTTTCTGTATTCTACCTGCCTATACTTCTGAATATAAAGTATACAGCAGAATGCTGCAAGACCTGCAGGAACTCAATAAATAATTGCTGAAGGAGTACAGAAATCTCAGTACCAATCACAATTGTGTAAAAATATTTTGGAACTTGAGTTAACACTGAATTTTCTTTTAATAGAATCAATTAACTGAAGGTGACCTGGAGGTGATATTTTTACTCTGATTGTTGACAGATGTCTCTAGATCAGGTTTCTGTTATACATAGGTGTTGGGAAAATTGAAGCTGGCTTTCCTATCACACTCTGCTGTGGTGGTTCTAAATTGTTGCCAAGTGAACTTAATGGGAAGAGCTCAATTTTGCTTCATCTCTCATGTCTCTGATGATAAAATTCTGTACCTTTCACAAAAAATTTGTAAGTGCTAAGTTGAGTCCATTGTAAGGCCCCTGCTCTCCAGTTTATGCCATTTAAAGGGAAATGGGTGTCAAGTCCAGCCATCACGTTTAATTGCTGTGAAGAACTACATGTATTCTCATTCTCATATGACTTCTCCAGAAACCTGGAAGGAGCTTTATCCCCAGGCCCTGAGAATATGGTGAACAGGGATAATAATTCCCATGTCTCCCTAAAATCTAGCATTGAGGTATTCTTCTCTTGAAAAAGAAAGAATTCTGGAGATTGACTGGGCGCCTGAGAGTTCAAATATTTGTGCTTCCTTGAAGGCAGTCAGTTGGGCCTCTTTTACCTGGAGCAAGAAGAAACACTATACTCATGTTCCTGGGTAAGTACGGTAGCTTTCATACTTGAGTGTCTCTGTTGACGGTCACTCATCCTGGCCCGTGTTAGCAATGTGGCAATGTCCCTTCACCTTATCTGTCCTTTCAGTTAAAGCAAGAGCAGGGCAGGCTTCCTGGGTTTGTGGACCATAGATAGACCATAAGTATAGATGAATACACCACGGTTACTGACATGAAGTTCTTATAAATTGTGACATTTGTGCTAAATGCTGACCAGAACTGGGCTTCATTTGTTTCCATGACTGGAAGACGCTCCCAGGAACTGCTACAGGTTTGATTACTTCATCTCAGGGACAATGACGGAGAGAACAGGACTGGCCAAGTGCTATCTGCTGTTACTCTAGAAACAATTCCTAGCATCCACAGACAAGAGGGATCCTCTCTGTATATGATAAAGTGAACATTTTATGTGCCTAATGAGACTGTTGGCGAGTCTGTTCCAATTACTTTCCTGGGGGAAAAGAACAGAACGTGCTGGCATGAATGAATAGCGGCCGAGTGTTCATTTAAAAGGTCAAGTAGAGTTGGTCCCTCCACTGCTAGAGACTCCTCCCATGGCTCTATCTTACTTAGGGTGATTTTTCAGATGGATGCACCCTGGGTTTGATAGGGTCAGTACAGTGTCCATTTATTTGGGTTAACTCTTCCTTTCTTAGGGCTCCTTTCCAAAGAACTTTCTGTAGAACAATGGAGAATGAAGCTTGTGCTGCAGTGTGCCACTGGGAGGTGGGAGGGAAGGGGTTAACTGGACAAAAGCCCCCTCAAGATCGCGAACTCAAACAAGTGAGCTGGAGCCCGCCTGGGGAGCGACTGTCTCAAAACAGTTGTGACAAAATCTCATACAGATGCAAAGAAGCTGTCCAGAAGCCTGCAGCCACCCTCCATTCTGGATGCCCATCACTGACTGCACATCTCTGTGGCGAAGTTAAGAGCTGCCAGTAGTGACATGAAATGTATGGAGGAAGCATAATTTGCGGGTAGACAGGGATGGCGGAGCAGAGCGTCTTGATTAAGTTAATATGTATTGATATTTTGCCTGTTGTTTTGACTTCCCAGGCTGTTTAAATTCAGTCTTGTCACAACAAAAAAACAAAGAGGCTGCTGTGACATTGATTTTTGAAAGCCTTGCCTCGGAAGGATAGTGGTTTATTCTCTTTGTTGTTGTTCTGTTCTGTTTTGTGTGTGTGTCTACACTCTGGGGATGACAGTCAAGAAGGTAGGGATGTTAAAACTGCTCAATTGTTGGAGCATAAATTATCAAGGGGAATGCATTCTGATTGTAAGCGCAAATCAATTTTATGTGTCCCCAAATTGCCCACTGTTTGAGTTTGCTGAGGTAACCTATTTTTGGCAGCCACGAGCACAAGGAGAGAAAGAGAAGGTCTGGTGCCCTTGGACCCCAGGAACCTGCACCCATCGACTCATGGGAGCAGACCACAAGCCCTGGGAGGGGTGTTTATGGAGATGTGCCCATTTCACACTCTGTACCCCCAGTTACACAAGCTTTAACTCGGGAGCCTTACTTACAGCAAAGCTTTCGCCATCAGATGTAGCCTCTTCATTTAGTGCGTCTAATAACTGCACTTATAATTCAGAAGCAAATTTAGCTGCAAACTTCCAGCCTATTCTTGCGCCATTAAATCTGCCTCATCATAATTTTAAAAGACTTGTTTGGTTTTAGCAGACAGACAATACACTATCATCTAGCCATCTCTCTATTATCTACACAGAAAAGAACCAATAATTTCTACCATCAGAATATCTATAAACCAGCATGTTGGTCTCTGGTGTTCATTTGTGGTACTTTTGAAGTGGTGGCGGGGGAGGCGTAATCGCATCTGAATTCAGATGTTGCTAATCTGGGAATTTTCAATACTCAAAAATCACTGGTGCTTCTTCCGGGAAGCCCTCGCCAGAGAACAGTGACAGTCTTCTTTAGTGCTCAGATTGCCGGCTGTGCTCAGTGGTTCCTTGTCTCCCACAGACTGTGTCATCTTGGATGGAAAGCATCAGGTGTCAGGAGCCACTTTCCCTTTCTTGTCTCATTCTTTTCTTGAATGTTTTTGAGACAGCATATAGACTAAATTATTTTAGCTTTAAGAACCTGCCAGTTGGAGCTGAGAGAGTGGAGACCAAAGGTATGGTTGGGGCCTGTGCTACTACTCCCTCTTGACTACAGAAACTAAGCGGGATGACACATGACAAAGCTAAACTACCCAGGAAAAGCTGACCACTCATTGCCATCAATAGTGATGCCACTTCATTTTTGATCATTGCTGTGTATCCTGGGACACAGGGTATACAGCATGACATTGACAACACAGGGCCCAGGGGTTGGCTGTTGTGGGTAGCATCCTGACCTTTGGAAAGCTGTTATCTTCCTCTTTGCCTCAACTTCCCCATCTCAGCAAGGGGAGAATAGTGCTCATCTCAAAGGTCTGTTAGATGAAATGGTATCTGTAGGAAAAGGTTAGAAGAGGATATGCATGTGGAAAGCAGTGCACGTTTATTCTCGATGTTCATGTGTGTATGCACACCCAACAAAAAGAAACACTCATCCAGGGAGTCAGAAAATACAGTAAGGACAACTTCACACCTAAACCCATTTCCATCACTTGTTTGAAAAGGAAAGCTCTAGTATTCCATTTATGAGTGGGTTTAATGGCTTTTATTTCCCCCTTTTGCAGAGCGGGGTAGACATTGTAGACAAATCTCTAAAAATGTTAAAGGACTCTTTAAAGTAAATGAAGATGTGCCGATGTCCCCTCCACACACACAGAGTAGCAGACACACTTGTGTCTAGGACGTAGCCACCATTCAGTTAAACTGAAGGCAAATTTGTCTGAATCAAAGCAGATACTTCAAAATGCTTCTAAAAGTGCAGGTGCCTGTGGAGGCCAAAGGCATTGGATGCCCTGGAGCTGGAGTGACAGGTGATTGTCAGCTGCCTGGCATGGGTGCTGGGAATTGAACTTGGGTTCTCCAGAAGGGCAGCAAGTACTGTTAAACATAGAGCCATTTGCTCAGAGCCTCAAAAATGCTTTTAAAGGGAAATAAATACGAGATGAAATCAAAAGTTTAATGCTTGGAAGATCTGAAATTGACATTTTTCGAATAATATGTTCATGTGCAAAGAAGAGTCAAAAGAATCAAGCCAGTATAGTAGAAGAGGCTGGTGACACCTTCAATACAACATCACCCTTAAGAGAATACAGGCTCTCTATGCTGGTATTAACAAACTAGAATATTTAAACAATCAAAGGAGCCACTTGGAACACCAGAAACCTAAAACAAAGTATATTGTTAGAGACAAGGAATACCGTAGATATCTATGGAAAGCCCTAAAAAAAATCCATTATTAGCTATATGACAATAATCCAAAATATGTTGGGTTGGATCATTTCAGACTCTCAATTGGATAATTTATTATAATAAAGATGTTAATTTTTCTGAATTGTTTTGTAATTCAGTACCTTTTCAATGGAACTACAATCTGGATACTTTTGAAAAGGATTTAATATGCTTCTAAAATTAAAGGTAGAAAATTCCATGCAAGACTAGGCCAAGATTGTGAAAGAAGAGCGTTGTTCTTCTGGTGTGAGATTTGCCATGAAGTCATGGAGTTAAAATAGGTCATCCTGAGTCTAGGGGCAGATACATAGATCAGAAAAACAAAACAGAGTCATTCAAGATAGATCTCCATGAAGCTAACCATTCTGTGGGTAGCACTGAAAAGTAGCCAGAAGGTCAATAGCTCTTTAGCAGGTACCATGACATGAACTGGCTTGCCACATGAAAATGAAACTAGATTCCTCATTGAAGCTCTGAGCAATGTTGGCCTCAGCTTAATTACAGATGTTATAAAGTTACAGAAAATAACATTAAGACACAAAAAGTACATAAAAGCAAAAGTATGAATATAGTCATAACATCATGGATAGAATTGATAGGGAAGAGTGAGAATTCATACATATAAACAAATACATACATATATATGTATCTTCCCTCACTTTAATACTTAAATATTAATTTTACTAAAGATTAACAAACACTCTTATAGCTCTGCAAGAGAAAGACATGAGTCCTGCATTAGGAACTTTTCGTTGCTGTGATAGACACCACAACCAAAACAACTCATGCAAGGAAAAGCTCATGGTTCTAGAAGGAATGAGCAGGTGGGGAGGCATGGCAGCTGGCATCCAGAGCAGGAAGCTGACATTACATCTTCAACTGCAGACAGGAAGCAGACAGACAGTGTACTGTTGGCAGAGGTTTCTGCCCTGCCCGGTACCACAGCTGTTCAGCCCCAAAGAAACACACAGAGGTCTACACTGATCATAAACTGGTTGGCCTATTATCTCAGACTTCTTATTAACTCTTACATCCTACATTAACCCATAACTCTTGTCAGTGTCAGCCACGTGGCTTGGCACCTTTTATCAGCAAGACATTCTCATCTTGCTTCCTCTGCATCTGGGTTACAACTGATGACTGAGCCTTTCCTCTTCCCAGAATTCTCCTGTTCTCATTGCCCCATCTATACTTCCTGCCTGGCTATTGGCCAATCAGCATTTTATTAAAGCAATACAACTGACAAATCTTTACAGGGTACAAGATCATTGTCCCACAGTAGTGGACTGGAAGCAGGGTGAGGTTATAAATTCTGAAAGCTATGCCTCTGTGGTATACTTTCTCCAACAAAGCCATACCTCCTGAAGCTTCCCTAACTTTCCCAAATGGCACCACCAGCTGTAGACCAAGTATTCAAATACCCTGGCCTGTGGGGAATATTGCTCATTGAAGCCACTATAAGCATCCATGTATCAACTGGATATGAGTAACAAATTTAAATCAGATGGAGCTCAGTGAAATCCAAGCAATAACAATACAAGGAAAGCCAGAAATGGATTGAAATATTTTAAAAGCTACTATTTCATAAACAGCAATGATTTGAGTACTATATCAATTGGAGGTGTATGTAGTGAGGTGTGGAAGTTCAGGAAACTTCATATTGAGAGCATAGGTCAAACTGTCTGTTTCCAAGAGCAATCTGCTAGTATTTGCTTCTATTAAGTACATTCACACGCACGTGCACGTGCACACACACACACACACACACACACACACACACACATCAGTCAGTTTTCTTCTTGGTGCATATATCCAGCAAGTTTCCCCATATTCGTCATAGCACTGTGCATGGCTGTGGAAAAAAAAAGGAGAAATCCTGAATGTCCCAGTGGAGAAATGGATAAATAAAGCTTGATGGAGTCACACTGTGAGTTACAGAGGCACATTTAGAAGCAACAGAACAGACCTGTCTAGCACAGCATGACTAGGTCTTAAAATGACAGTGTTTAAGGTGAAAAGAAACTGAGTAAGGTCTGATGTACAAAATCAAAGGAGTGAGGAAAGATACATACAACAAGTCAAGTCACATGCTTTACAAGAATAGGTTCAAAGGGATTTGTGTGTATACATGTGCACATCTTTCTATTCTATGTACTTATTTTGTGCATCCATATTGTATAAGTCCCATTGTCATCCTTTCTCACACATGCGAAAATGGTGTCCAAGTGAAACAAGAGAGCAAGTGAAACACCAGTGAAGGATGGCAAACAATGGAGACACAAAATGAACCCTTGGTGTAGTGTGACCATGAGTCACACTTCAGATGAGTTCAGTTCTCTGCACCAGAGGGCAACATTCACCCTTTCTCTTTCTTCAGCCTCCTCCTCCTCCCTTCCTCCCTCCCAGCCTCTTCTCTACCCCCACCAGACTCCCACTGAGGACCATCTATGAAGACCACCTTAGAAGCAACCATGAGACTCAGGATGAGTCTGTTTCTCTGATATCCCCCTGCACTGAGGTTTATTTTTGGCATAGAAGCCACTTTCCCACAAGTGGACTATCAAGGCGCCCCTCTTCACCACTGCAATTTGGAATTTCATTTAGTTTCATTATGATAAAACTTCACTCAGCCTGAGGACATGATAAGCAGCTCCGTTGCATTTCCTGTATCCACGCATCTAAGGAAAAGGCAAGTTGGGCTCCAAATGTATGCAGATGCTAGGATTCTAAGATGGAAAACAGTGTGTGGGGGAAACCGCTCCGAAGTCTCAGATGCTAAATAACAGCAGCAAGGATTCAAAAACTATTTCCAGATTTTTCAGAAAAATCTTTAGCTTCATCAAGGGATAAATTAATTTGCAGGTGCTATTGACAGCTACTTAAGTAAGAGGATGGAGCCTCTTGATTGGGAAAAGGAATTAAAGGGGAGAGCTAATTAACCCTTTATAAGTGTATATTCCAGGCTATTTTCATAGGCTTGGCATGCTTACTATCTCTCTAGGGAATTAATTATTGGAGGGCACTATTTTTTTCAATCAAATCTTTTCTGTTAATATCCTCGAATTTACCAGCAAAGAGAACAGATAAAGACATAGATGGAACCAAATCCTTCTTCAGTCTTTCTAGGAACTACCATTTGTGGTCCCTCTGCCTGCCCATGTGCCTACCGATAACAAGTGGTACATAATTATTTATGTACACTGAAATAAGGGGTAATTGAGTTCAAAGGTTAATGGACTTCCATAGTAGCATTTTTCCTCCCCAAAGCATTTCCTATGGAAGTGATTTGTGCTCATTATTTTTATAGTCTCATTCATTCCTTCTCAAATCCTTCACTTGGTCCTTTTTCCATGCCAGGGATGTGCTGGACTTCGCTATGTCTGTCTCTAGCTTGCTCACTCATGGTAGGCACTCTACAACTAGAAGAATTCAGGAAGGGAAGGCTGGAAGAGAACTCTAAAGAGCTCAGTGGTCCTTTCTCTAGATCCATTTGGAGGAGACTGTTTTTCTCTGAAGACTACGGGTGTCCTTCCCTCTTCCTCAACCCTATCCCCTTTCCTTTATTCTATATATTATTATAAGAAATAAAGAAGCTGGTATATTTAAAATCTTGTGATAAAATGTAGTTCTTCTCATTATTCTTCAGCATCTAAGCCAAGATAATGAGTACCAGCATAAATGGGCACTGTTGTCAGAGTTTACATGCATTTGCCACCACCCTGTAAGGAGACACTCAGTCCACATCTCTTGGGCTAAGCAACAACTAGTCAAAACTGCTTCTAGATTTTCAGAAAATCCTTAGCTTTATGAGACTCTTTAGACTATGGGGGGACATCCCCCATAAGTTAACTTGCAAGTACCATGGTTATGTATTATGATGGTAATTATTAACCCCATTTTCCAATTACTTGAAGCTCAGCTAGTTTAGGTGAAGAGCCTAAAGGTTGGCATGTGAAGGAGACTGCATCCCGTCATGGAACATCTTAAATGAACTCAGAACTTTGCCAAATGAAGAACTGTTTCCTTAGATTTGACCCTGAAGATGGAGGGCATTGCCTGGTTAAGATCTGCTTCAGCACAGATGGAGCAAAGCAGGCTCCAAAGTCAGTCATCTCGTGTTCTGGAGGGAACGAGGAAGGGGAGAAGAAGACTGGGATGAGGAAAGAACAGACCACACAGAAATAAAAGTACCGATGAAGGGAGCAGAGATATCTGGCCATTAAGAACAGGTCTTGGAACAGATCTTGGAGCTGGACATGGTAGCACATGACTTTAATTCCAGCATTCAGGAAGCGGAGGCTGGTGGATCTCTGAGTTTGAGGCTGGCCTGCTCTACGGAGCAAGTTCTAGGACAGATAGGGCTACACAAAGAAACCCTGTCTCACAAAAAAAAGAGAAAAGAAAAAAGAACATGCTTTCTTCGGGGGAAACATTAGTGCTGATCTGAATAGTGTAGCTCATGAAAGTGTGAGTGTGCAAGCTGTCACACAGAGAAGGGGAATCCTAGCCCTCCTAATATCTTCCTTTGCTGTTTAAATGCAAAACCCCAAAGTCTGCTTTCTTCCCTTTCCTCTCCCCTGCCTGGGATTTTAGCGAGGGAACATACTTCATTTCCCAGTTTTCTAAAGGCGGGCTGGTTAAATTGTACCTCCCAGAACTGCCCATGGTTTGTTTCAATGACAGTGGCGATGGCACTGAGAGTCCTATCTCCCCACCCCTCATCCCTTATGCTTCCTCTTACCCAAAGCTCTCTTGGATGTAGAATAGCTCTCGTAAACTACATTTTGACGAAATTAGAGGCATCCATATTAATGCCACTTGTTTTTCTAAATTTCCCGGAGAATGGTCTTGAGATGTTGTAGGTTCTGTCAGACTCACATGTCAGAGAGGAGTGCTTAGGAGCTTAACTTATTAAGTGAATAGCCCCTCACTCTCCCTCACACCACCATTTATTCATACTTTTCAGTCACGCTTAGAGTCTGCTAAGCCATCCACAGTGCCACTCTGTCAGGAATCCTGCCTGTATCTTTGGCTCATGGTTGCTGATTGAAGTGTGTGGCATATGTCCCCTATATATAGAAATGCACACATCTACACAGGGCTGTGTAGCCACAGATAAGCACACTGGCACTCCCACATGTGAATCTCTGCAATTTTTTTTTCTTGACTCTTTCCTCCAACCCAATGATTTCCTAACGATCTGTTACCCATCTAAGACAGATTGCTTTTCATGGTTCAGCAGTCCCTGCACAGACATTCATTTTAATCAATAGAGCAGTCAAAAGAAAGAATAGATTTGCTTGTTTTTTTCTTTCTTTACATTTAATTGAAAAATTTCAAGTGATTTCCAACTTGTGTGGATCTTAAAGTTTAGGAAGTCCTCACAGGTAGATGCAAGAGAGCGAAGGGAATCTAAAATTCCCTCGGTCAGGAATTACATGCTCAGTGTCAGGCTGGGGGGGGGGAGTGCTGCAAACTTCTGCACAGTAACCCATCTTTTCCTCTCTGTTTCCTCATATCTCACCACTAAGTGCTCCCAACACTTAGACACAGCGTGTGTCCTTCACCCTCACTACTAGTGCCTTCTCTCAGGTCTGTGTCACCAACCCCTGGGCTGCCACACAGCTGGTTTCCCACCTTCATTGTTCCCTTGACCTTTGAAATTGTGTTTGAAAATAAAATCCTGTCCGTGCCACTTCCTTGGCCACTGTGTCACTTTGAAGTAGTAATTGAGTCTGTTGGATTTGATTTGCTTATTTGTAAAATGGAAATGCTTTCGCAGAGCACAGAATTATCCTCTATTGAATCAGCTAGCCTCAGAACATGCCTCACTTTTCCCCAACACTCAAAAGAATTAAGTGCCTCCTAGTCCTGGGTTCTCCATGTCTATTTGCTGGCCACCTGATTATTGGTGGCATTCACACTGTAGACTCCGTTATCCTGACATTATGTCTCCTCTTTCTACCCTCTACAGAGGTACAGAGCTATGTAACAAGTATGAATAAACATGCAAAGAATAACAGCTGGAGATAATTTGGTTCAAACAATAACATCTGGAAATTGCTCTTCTTTGTTTCCAAGTTTGATTCTTCTAGACAACCTCCACCCAAAGCTACCCTATTGGTTGGTGGTGAGCTGACATGCAAAGGTTTCCTAAGTCCTCATAGACATAGTATTCAAAGAGAAAAGTATACTGTGTGTGGGCTAATCTTGGAAGATTTTGGCACATTTCTGAGTTTTTCTTCATGCATTTAAAATGTGTTTATCGTTTCATTCCACCATATATTCCTCATGCATCTTGTTTTACAAGATTATATTTATATAAGAGGCATATTCTCACTCTCATTTCATAAAGGGAAAAACTGAGGCTTTTTAGGGCAGTTACTTCCCAACAACACTTACATGAAGTATTATAAGGGAGAATATGTTTTTAACCTTTAGTGCTTTTTTGAGAATTTCATATGTGAGTACTGTGTTTACATCATTTTCGCTTCTCCCTCTCCACAACTCCTCTTGGTTCCCCCATGACTCCTATAATCCATGACTTCTTTATTGTTGTTTTACACACACGCACACACACACACACACACACACACACACACACACACACACACGTGAGTATAAAACATGTGAAGCTCATTTGCTTATATGTTGAGAACTGACCATGTAGGATTGGATAGCCTATTTGGGGACTTGTCTCTCAAGACTACTGAATCCCCCTCTCTTAACAGTCATTAATTGCCTTTAGCACCTCATCAAGGGGTAGGGCCATATGATATTCACCTTCCATGTCATATTGGGGGTGACAACACCAGTTGGCGTGTCAACTAGTGTTGTCATTGTGCAGGTTCTATTTAGATGACCGTGTTTTTGAGATTTCATGGATACCGCTCCTTATAATATTTAGAGGACACCATCTTTTAAATTTTTTTATTAAATTAATTAATTTATTTTTCCAGGTGGGTCACAGTTTCCCCTACCTCCCTCTTCTCCTACCAGTCCCTCCCTGCAACCACTGCTATCGCCTCCTCCCCATCTATTCCTTTTCCTTTCTCTTCAGAAAGAGGCAGGTCTTCCATGGATATCAGCCAGTCATGGCATATCAAGTTGCAGCAAGACTAGGCACTTCCTCTCCTGTTAATGCTGGACAAGGTGACCCAGTAAAAGGGAAGGGTCCCAAAAGCAGGTAGCAGAGTCAGAGGCAGCCCCTGCTTCCACTGTTGGAGCCCCACTAGAAGACCAAACTACACAACTGTAATTTATGTACAGAGTGCCTAGGTCAGTCCGATTCGGGCTTCCTGGTTGTTGGTTCAGTCTCTGTGAGCCCCTATGAGCCCAGGTTAGTTGATTCTGTGGATTGTTTGGTGATGGCCTTCACCCCTCTGGCTCCCACAATCTTTCAGCCCCCTTTCACAGGATTCTCTGGAACTCCACCTACTGTTTGGCTGTTGGCCTGCATCTGTTTCTGAGAACAAACTATCTTAAAGCAGACAGCCTAGACTTCTGGCTTCTCCAGTACTTCTGCCCACTCCTCCATGATGTTCCCTGGGCCTTTTGGATGGTGTTTTCTACATATCAGTTGTGGTTGGGTGCCTGGCATTTTGGCCAGTTGTGGTTTCTTTGATGGTCTTCTGCTACAAGCAGAAGCTTCTTAGATGAGGGGTTGGAGCTCTATTGATATGTGGGTATAAGGATAGGTATTGGGACAGAGTTGGGGAGTTGGGAGTTACACTGTAAAGGAAAGTGGCAATAGTGGGTTCTCCTCTGGGGTTCATGACCTCACTAGCCATGGCGGTTAGGGTTACCATAGCAGCCATGAGTTCCCTCCTATTGAATGATGCCTATTAGTTACCCCAAATATATAAGTATCACTACTTCACTGCAGATCCTACTGTGCTGGTCACTATCATGGTTCATAGGCTTTACATCTGAACAAGAGAGAGTTTTAGAACTTCCCCTCCTTAGACCAATTTTACCAGAATATAGACAACGGCCTTGGAGAATATTTTTTCAATGTCTCTATACTATTCCAGTTCTAGCCAGACTGTTAGTACTAGTCTAGTGCATTTGGATTCTGTACTCAGGGCGGTGGTGAGGTGGTGGGATGCACGTCTCCAACTCACGGGACTTGTCCTGCGTCTTTGTCATGACATCACTCTCTGCATGGAAGAGTCCAGTTCCAAGCCAGAGCAAGCCTGCTCCCTCTGTAACTGTGCATCAGGTCTTCTCATCTCATCTGCCTTGTGTGTCCCTGGAGGCATGGATGATGCTCCTGTCACAATGTTTCTGTGTGAAGCCAATGAGACAATTCTTTATACATGGGAGCATATTTTATTTTCAAATCAGAGGGTGACCAATATGACCCATCTAAGATTTTAATCACAAAATTCGATCCTTGGGAGGTTGAAGGGCAAAGGATTTAGCATCATCTCCTGCACACCACCTTCTGGGGATGGCACTTTGCAGCTCAAAGATATCTGAAGCTATCTAATCAAAGTCTTGCTTTTGCCAGAGTGTTCTCTTAGTATGTTGTCCCAGTCAGCTTTCTGCCTCAAAGTGTATGGTAATTTGCCTACCCCCCGAAAAGAGACCAGGCACAGCCTGAGTGTTCTGGAGGCAAAAATCATACTTAGAGAGTCTCAGGTTATCAGAGTAAGTGGTAGTTGTCTGATTATAAAGTGGGAAGATATTATTCAGGCATGGCTCTATCTGTAATCAGCAATGATGAAAAAGGAGGTATACAGGAAGTACACAGTAATTAAAGGAGGTTTAGTGGTCTTGGGGTGGAGGCATATGGAGTCCCTTTTATGCCTACAAAATGTCCCACTGCTGTGATGTGTAGGGTTCCTAATGGGCATTGCCTTTCTTATAGAGTGTGTGGAGGGGAGTGTATACTTGATTTTGGAAAGGATTTGGCCTTAGCATTCTTGAAATCATCTAGTATGTCTGCTTACTGTTTAGAAAAAAAAAATCCTATTTTCTAGTGGTTACAGATGAGCATTAGGCTAAAGCTGCCCTCCTATCATAAGGCCAGTCTGAGAAGTCTGAGAAAAAGGAGCCAAGATGAACCAAGCTTCCAAGGGAAGGAAGACAGAGGTTCATTGTGCTTGTGGGAGTCTCCATCTGAGACCATAGAGACCCACCTTGCCTGTCAGCTACTGGTTTCTGAAGCCACCCTTCTGTGTTCAAGCCTGTTTAGCTCTTTCGTCCCTGGACAGGCACAAGCTGAGGATCGGAGAAGCAAATGTCATTTAACTGCACTGAACTCTGACACTGGAAAGTTAACACATAAATATATGTCATTGCTTGTAAGAGAACTCGGCTTTCCTGTTCCCAGGCTGTGACCCCTCTGGTGAGAGTCACAGGGCTCTGAGAGATCAGGACTGATGTCTAAACAACTGACTCATCCTGTGCAGAAAGCCACCTGGAGCCCCCCCCCCCCCCGCTCCTTTGGCATGCACCCTGGCAGTGAACTGAAGCTAGTCGCTGAAGATCGTTTTCTTTCACCGGGTACAGAAGGAGACAACCTCATTTCATATGCAAATTTCAGAAAATATTCCACCTGTCTCAGTGGTTTCCAAGACTCAGAAAATCATTCATAACCATGTTACTCTCTAGGGGGACATTCAGGGGTCCTTCTCGTCACTTCAAATGGATGTTATTAAGCTTGGAAATGGCATTGCTTCCACAAAAGCCAACACTTGAACACTTGACAATTAGAGTCCGTTTCCTTGGATGAGTAAGAAGGTTTAAAATAGTCCAAGAAGACCCCTGCAATCCCTGCTCAATGAGATTTGATTTCTCTTTAAGCTGTTTTTAATAGCTGAATTACAGAACATTGCTGTTTACCAGCTAATAGGTTTGAGCAGGCAGCTCGCTCTGTGCTTATGGTGACGGCTCTTAAACCTGTATTCACCATCTAACCTCTTGAGTTCATGATCTTTGCACGAACAGAAGCTGAGCTTATTCCTCACTGGAGTTATCCTCGCTGTGTGTCTCTCTCTTTCTGCTTCCCTGTCACATTTTGTCCCAGGCTCTATTTTTTTTTTACATGTCTTAATCTTCTGAGTTTTTTTTTTAATTTTATTTTGGGGGTGAAGGAAGGAGTCAAATCCTGTCTGTAGTCTGTGTGTTTTGAAACCGGGTAATGGAGGAAATGAAACAACCCTAAACAATTCGACTGTGATAATTAATTAAGAGAAATGTAAGCCCCAGGCAGGCTACATTTGGATAAATTCCAAGAGCCCAGGTCTTCCTTTGTACATTTATTATGTGATCCAGATCACATATGAATGCCTGGGAGGAAGAGGCAGCTATCAGAGAGGCTTAGGTCCCATAAGAAGAGGCAATTTGCTCTCTAAACCTGTGTCTTCTGTCCCCCAAAATATGAAGGACAATTAAAGTTACTGCTACAGTTTGGATAAGTGTCTCTCAGAGGCCTATGTTTTAAAAGTTTAGTTTCTCATCTTGGTTCAGTAGAGCCAAGGAAGGTGGAGTATAGTAGGAGAACTTTTGATCAGACAGAATGTATGCATAAAGGAAAATTTGAGATTCCATCCTTTCTTCTTATTCCTGGATACCACGAGGAGTATAGCTTGACCCCATCACACATTCTCCACCAAGACTTGTTGTTTCAACAGAGACTCCAAAGCCCTGAGGACACTTGAATGTGATGGTGGCTTGAATGAGAATGGCCCTCATAGGCTCATATATTTGAAAGCTTAGTCACTGGGGAAGTGGCATTACTTGAGAAGGATTAGGAGGTGTGGCCTCATTGGAGTAGGTGCAGCCTTATTGGAGGAAGTGGGGTTAGGCTTTAAGTTTTTAGTCTCTCTCTTCCTGCTGCCTGACGACCGGATGTAGAACTCAGCTCCTTCTCCAGCACCATGTCTGTCTTACTGCCACCATGCCCCTTGCCACGATGGACTAGCCCTCTGAAACTGTAAGCAAGCCCCGTTCTTTCTCTCATAAGAGTTGCAGTGGTCATGGTCTCTTTACAACAATAGAAACCCTAACCAAGACACACCTGAACTAAGCTCTCTCAAACTGTGAGCCCAGAACAACCTCTTTCTCTCTGGTACTCCCACAGTAATTGGAGTGCTGACTCAGCTAGGTACCACAAGTAATACTGTAATGGTAATTACTTGCTGCTAGTACTATACTGAGGCCGTGAGAGTGCACCAGGTCCTGAATTTTATATTTCTTCTCACTTGCTCCTTGCAACTGCTTTTGAATATGGATGCAATCATCTCCCTTTTATTGTTGAGAACCCAAAAAACTTCATTGATCTGAGCCTCCAGACAAAGCTGGCAAATGACTGGACTGGATCTGAACCCCTGTGGCTCAAACGAGATTCATGGGAGACTGCTGACAGCAAACAGGGCACAACATTAACTGAGTGCTCGGGAGTTTTCTGAGCCCCTTGCCTTTAAGGGACTCAGTTAATTTCCACAACAATGCTGTAAGAGACACATGTTTATTGAGACCTATATTCCAACTGAAGAGACTGAGACTCAGGGAGCTGCATACCTTCCTTCCATCCGGAAGGATGTTGTGAGGGGTGGCCCTTGAGCCAGAAGTGGTGTGTGTTTCCAAAGCTGCTACTCAGCATCACTTGTATGAAATTACTACATGATGCCAGTCCTATTCCCTCCCAGGGTCACTTGTGTGTGGGGGTGTGAGGGGCAGTCGTCTCAATGGGCTGTCCATCCCCCTAGCATATCTTTTAAGTTGTTTCTGAAATCGCTGTGCCAAAAATGAAAATTGTTAACTGTGAGGTGGCCTTTGTAATGTCATTATTTTGGCTGAGTCTTTTACTACCCAGGATGCATTTCCTAAGACCTCATGTCTTTCTGAGGATGGTTCTGATCCTTGTGATAGTGAGCAGAATACACAGAGCCCTGGATACCAGCAAATGCAACCATCTCTCCACCATCCATCCATCCATCCAACCATCCATCCATCCATCCATCCATCCATCCATCCATCCATCCATCCAATGCATAGGCTTCTGCATATCATGTCAGAGGTACCATGTCTGAAGTATAGTACATACTAGATGTGAAAAAATATCAACAGAATGAGAGGCTTTATTGAAAGGAAAGGGGTTAGAAATGGTTATAGAGAAGGTTCTGTGGTCTCCGGCCATTTTCTAATAAGGTAAGATAGCAAAAAGGTTCACAGATATCTAGAAATTGTGCAAAATAGTGGTGCTTCATTTTTGCTCTAGCTTTCTCATACTAGCTCATCCATCAAGACAGCCCCATTTCTCCTTTTACCCACCTTGTCAAGTTTTCCTTCCTCATTCACAGTGTGTCGTTGCAATGTGAGAAACAACAGACACCTCAAACAGTGTGAAAGCATATTAATAAGTCATTTTAAAGTATTAAAATTGATATCAGGTTTTCTGCAATATTTTATCATTTATAATTTATTAAGCATGTTATTTGTCACCTGGTTAAGCAAGAACAACCAATATTCTATTGGGAGACCTGATTTCTCAAAGCCTTAGCCATCATGTAATGGAAACAACAATGTCTTTCATGCAGAGAGGTAGCCGGGTACAGCCAGCCTGCAGGTCAGTAGGCAGACTGAACTTGTGCTTTTGGAGTCTGTTTAGAGATAGGAAAGGCAGTCCAAAGCTCCCTGCACAGGCAGGATAGACAGAGACTTGGAAAGTGCACATATTTTCCTTGCCTCATGTGCCTTTCCTCTGTGGAGCGTGCAGTGGAAGGGTGAATCCAACTCTCTAGTTTCCCATGCTTGCTGCCACTCCCCAATGGTTTAGAGGCTGCTCTGGCGGCACTATCGGAAGCAGTTGAGATGTATTACTAAGCAGAACAGACCTCAAGACCCTGCTCTTGTAGGGCTGATCTGCCAGCAAGAGGAGATAAATAACCAAAAATAAATGCAATAAATATGCTATTAAATGAGTAGGTGGTAAGTGCTATGTCTTTACTTGGCCTTTTTCTTTAACAAGTTGCCACAGACTTTGTAATTTGTTACACAACACATACTTCTTCTCACAGTTCCAGGAGGAAGTAGAAGGCACTGGTTGATAAGGTGTCTAGTTGTCCATTGAGTGCATGGGTTCTGGTTTGCAGATGACCATCTTGCTTTATTCTAACATGGAAAAGGAAGAGAGGGGAATGGATGGAGCAAGGGATGGAGGGAGGAGAGAGAGAGAGAGAGAGAGCCCTTCTGAGGATTCTTCAAAGACCTGTATTAGTTCTAGGCCACCCTATCTTGTGCTGTCCATCTGTGCTGTGCCCGTGGTGTAGAGGACTGTGCTAGCTCCAAGGACCTGCCCTCCCTTGCCCTTCTACAGCAGGACAGAGAACATCAGGACCATACTTGGCAGTGGAGTTGCACAACCAAGTCACTCATCCTTGGCCAGAGAACATCAAGTGAAGTCAGACACCAGGGCTTAACAGTTGTCATCCAGGGAAGTTGGGAAAAATGCTTAGCAAGCCTAGATCCCAAATGACTGCATTTGGGAAACTGTGACCACTTGGCTGTTTCCTCCTTAGCCAGGACTGACCATTCCTCCATGATTGCCTGTGGGGTCTTTTCTGACAATTGTAAAACCAGATATTTTATTCATGTGAGCCATGGATGAACCTGATAGGGGGGACAGTGCAAAGGCCAGTCTCTCGGCGAGAGTTCAGCTGATTCAGACCAGACTCTGAAGCATCTAATTGTTTTCTTCTAAGAGTTAGGCTGTGCTGGTTAGTTTTAACTTGGCACAAGCTAGAGTCGTCTGAGAGGAGCGAGCTCTAACTGAGAAAATGCCTCCATAAGATTGGGCTGTAGGTGAGCCTGTAGGACATTTTCTTAATTAGTGATGGTTGCGGGAGACCCAGCCCTTTGTGGGTGGGAACACACTCCTGGGAAAGCGGTCCTGGCTTTATAAGAAAGCTGAATTTTACAAGAGGAGTGAGCCCATAAGCAGCAGTCCTCCATGGCCTCTGCCTTAGCTCCATCTTCTCTGCCTGGTTCGAATTCTTGTCTTGACTTCTCTCAATGGACTGTGATTCAGAATATGTAAACTAAATAAACCCTTTCCTCCCAAAGTTGCTTTGCATCGTGATATTTTGTCACAGCATCGTTAACCCTAGCTAAGACACAGAGTATCTCAGAAATTGGGGAGTTGGAACAACTGGGCAAACCTGCGAGTCTCATGTTTATTGTCCACTAATGCCACTTAAGAGAGAGCTCTGGGGACAAGGAGCTATTAAGGATCAATGAATGAGAGAAGGAAGAAGTTTATAATTAGTATGTAGAAATTTGTACTGACATAAAGTTCCTTATCTCATCATAGATTTAGGGGTAAAAGTCTAGATTCCCTGGTGGAAGTGTGTCATTCATACAAATGGTCTGTACCGTGTATGTTATTAATTGACAGTCACTGACTTAGGAGGAGGAAGGGGGTGGGCTAAGGAAAACTAGGTATTTCAGAGGCAGCTCAGTGATGCCAAACATACTTGATCCTAAGAATCTTTTGGGGCAAGTGATAGAAATATTCATTTCTAGTCGATATGATGGTGAATTTCTACATTCCAAGCAGCACTCAAGAGGCTGAGACAAGTCTGATTGAGGCCTGTCTGGGCCTCAAAACAAAACAAAACACCAGTAAAAGCCATTCTTAGATCCCATGCCCTCAGATTAGCCAAGCAGTTCTGTACAGAGAAGCCAGTGGATGTGTCTTTTTAACCGGTGCTGGGGATTCTTACAGATGGAGGTTGTAGTTCTTGAAACAACAGGTTAGAATTAAACCACGGGGTTTTTGAACCTGCCAAGCCCCAGCCTGTGGAATCTGCCCCCATTCATCTGGGCAGGGCTGTGCTGTGCATGTTTTGAAGCTCTGCAGTGAGTCTGGTGTGCGATTCAGGTGAGGCCCCTGTGTGGACTGGGAAGTTCGGGTTTCTGCGCACAGGAGCTGAGCTGGAGTCCCTTCCTCGCTCTGTGTCTCTGGGCCCCTGCCTTCTGCCTGTGCACACTCACTGCAGGCTCCACTCAGCCTCGTGCTTGGCTACTGTGTAGGGCTTGCTAGAAGCTGACTGTGGACACAGATTTCCACAGCCATAGGCTTTGTGGAAAAAAGTGGCCAGTCCTAGAGAACTTAGAGGCCAATCATTTCTCTTTCCCCAGCCCTTCTTTTTCTTGGAGGCCTGTCCCTGCCTGGATGAGAGATGCAAAGAGCATGGGGAGCTTCTGTTATGCCATGGCCTGGCTGATTCTCTCTGCTGCTGTGTGTCCCTGGTGCCTCAGGTAATGAGGAGGGCGGCACTGGGCAGGCAGCCTGCATTAGTGCCGCCCTGTCCACCCCCACATTATCCTGACTTATTACATTGTAATAAATTGAACCATTCCACTTCATTATTTCATATTTGAGGAGATTTATAGATTGTCCTGGTGGCTGAAGAGGCGGTGATTAAAGAAGCAGCGTGCTAATGAATAAGACTGCACACAAAGCCATTTTAATTAATGCACAGCCCAGGGGCTGTAAACCACTTGCTGATAACAAACCTGCCCATTGAAGAGTTGAACTGACAACTTCCCCCAGAATAAAGGAAGACAGGGTGACATAGGTATGCCATTCAAGAGGCAATTAGGGCTACTGAACTGAGTCTCCCTTCCCACCACTAGACTCAACATAATAGAACTGTCCAACATGTATTCATCTTTCCAGGCGAAAAGTTTCTAGCCTCTTGTTCCCTGGCACCCCACTGTCTTCCGTCCTCCCTCGAGTAGCATCTCCACTGGATGCGAACACAGGCTCACACCTGAACTTTCTGAAGTGTTGGTCCTGTGTGGCTCAGATTTCTTGAGTGGAGTACAAACTTCTCAAACTTTCTGCTAAGCGTATTCCCTCCGAAGTTCTTTTCAGAGTTCTAGAGACAGAGCCACATCTTATGCATCTTGGTTTTTCATCTTTTTCTTTTTCATTCTTGGTGGAGAAATAGCATTGGCGGTTACAACCCACCATCTCCTCCAGAGCCTAGCTGCCCACTCTTCCCATCTGTAGCTGCCCAGGGTCTCTTGAGAGAAGCCTACGTTGTCATCTCCCTTCCTGTCACATTGTTCTGTACCCCTGGGGGCTTTCGGTAAATGCCATTTTCTGACAAATGAAGTTCAAAGGGTGACAGGCAACACAGTGACCTTTCTCTGTTAGCTTAATGGTTTCCTGTCAGGATTTGATGTTGGAAACCAAGAACACAGTGATAAGATTGGGCAAGTTGATAACCATGGTGTTTCCTGCCACAAGACAGTACATGGTTAGGAGAAAGCAACACAGGTGATGGTGATTCTCCTACCAAAAGGAATGTGGCTGCCTAAGAGATAAAAATCCCGGCCAACAGAGTGATGTGAGGCAAAAAAAAAATACTTGATAATGAAGTGGAGTTTATTGAATTAACTGTTCCATTTAGCACACATATCGGCAGAACCAAGGCGTGGAAGAACATAATCAAGAGTGTAACTGGTGATGGAGCTGAACCGGACGTGGAGATGGGGAACCACAGAATCGATTGGGCTGCCATCTCTGTGCTGCGCTGCCTCTCAGCGAAAAGACCCCTCACATCACAGAGTGGTTTTCAGATGGCTTCCATATACCCTAGAAAACTTTATCTTGACAGTAAGTCATATGGCTTCTTTTTTTCCCGCCTGCGGGCCCTTCCATATGGGAAGGTCAACCTTTCCCAAAGTGACTCAGTCCTCCCAGATCTGAAGTCTTGGAGAGAATTAGTACTGAGGCAGACTGCTAGGTCAAGAGTAGCAAAGTCACAGTTCAGCTGAGTGGCCCAAAATGTAGAAGCAAGTGGCTGAGTCATTTATCTTGTCCTCTTGAATAAAGTGTGTTATTAGTGCATGTTCATACCCTAGCCCCACACTCTGCCATCTGGAGAATGCAACCTCTGTGTGACTTCAACTCAGCTCCTGGTCTATGATATCACCATGCGTCTGTCTGTTCTGCTGCATCTTATTCACCGGATCCATCTTCTTAGTTCTCGTTCATACCCACTGCTTAGGTTGTCTCCACGTTCAGGAATATTATTCTTTTTTCTCCTGCTGAAACAGCTGCAGGACTTTGTTCTTCTGTATGTATGAGCATGTATATATGTGTGTGTGTGCATGTGTGTGTGTGTGTGTGTTTTCACATATGTGCAGGTGTATGTACAGGTATGTGTGCAGGGATGTCAGTGTGGAGGCCAGAGAGCGACCTCAGGTGCCGTTTATCAGAAGCTTCCCATCTGGTTTTTTGAAACAGGATCTCTCACTTTTCTTGGCACTTGCTGGTTAGGGTACTGGCCAGTAAGACCCAAGGATCTCACCATCTCTTTCTTCCTGTGCTGAAATTACAAGTGAGCCTGTTTTTGTTTTGTTTTGTTTGTATTTTGGTTGAGAGGGTTTCGAACTCAGGTTCTTAAGATTCTATGGAAAGGACTTTAGACATCCTCAGACACGGCTGGTATTTATATGCAAACTAAAGTTAACACCAAGAAACTCTGGGTGAGTTAGATGATTAGTTTTATAATAGAATGTATGAGTGGTATATGGACCTCACAAGTGGTACTACATTGATACAAGTGTTTGCATTTTCTTTTGAGGTTCGTGGGCTGTGGCTGTATCATATTATCTACCTTTGTTCTTCATGTTATCTGCATTGACATGTAGAAGCATCTAGTAGGCACATGGCTAAATCAGGTGTCAGTGATACAATAGAAGGAAAATTATAAGACCTGGTTCGATGAGAAGGCGCAGTGGAAAAAGGCACTTGCCACCAAGCCTGATGACCTGAGTTTGCTCTCCAGAGTTCACTTGTTAGAAGGAGAGAACCAGCTCTTGTAGGTTGTCCCCTGATCTCCACATGTTGGCCTCAATATGTGCCAATCCCTTCATGCACACAAAAATGTAAGGTTTTTTGTTTTTGTTTTTGTTTTAATGTGAGATTCCAAGTAGGAACTCATTTACTCATGAGGTTTCCCACCTTGTTGACATCTGCATTGCTAACCTGAGTTTTGGAAGACTGATTAAGTACCTCTAGGTATTTCATGATCAAGATGAGGAGAAGCCTGAAGCTGAGAGGTTGGGAAGGGCGAAGATGGGCAGAATTCTGTAATTATCAGCGCGATTATCCTAGACCCAACTTTTTGCAGCATCCCCAAACTGTCAGTCATCTGTAAAATATATTTTTGGAGTTAAACTGAGCAGTGCACACCCAAGAAATAGAATTCTCAGTTCATATTTTAGCATAGTTTTTAATGGTGGGGAATGTTGTATATGCAACATTTGTAAATACTGAGGATTGAGCAACACAAAAGATAGGAATTTCAGCCAGCAGACCCTATCCCATAGACCTTCTAATTTTATATTGAATTAAGGGAAATGATTTCTTTACTCAAGTCCCACCTCCAGAACTCATGGTGGCTCAAATATGAAAAACAAGGCTGAGATGAACCACCCTCTCCCCTTTGCACATACTATCTCAAGAATACTGAGTAGGGAAGGCTGGCTTTCACATTGTAAGAGGAGCATTGCTCTTGGGAACTGCTATGAGGAAGGAAGAAAGGAGGAGAAATAATTTTATTACAATATGGAAATTATTACCCAATATCTACTTGGAAAGAGCAACTTTTTGGCCATTGAGATTTTCTAAAGATATATAAAAATGGTCTCTTTACCCTTGCTTACATTTACACATGCCAGCCAGAATGTCAACTCTTTTGGCCATCTCTTGTTGTCAGTTTCTCCCATGTATTCTTTTTAGAGAATAGGCTTATTTATTCTCCCCTGCTTGGTATACTCATATATGAGGCCCACTGGCTCCATGGAGTCATGAGACCAGAGAAAAAAGCAGGTTGACATAGAACACTACAGTGTGTGACTTATTGGGAATTTGATGATGGAAGCATGGTTTTCAGGGGGCAGGAAGATAATAGTTTGGGACATTAAAAAAGGATGTACTGATGGGTTAAGACAAAAATAACTATTCTGACTAGACTGTCTCTTTTGCATCTTAAGACATACATACCTCTGTTCTTGCCTTTTTCCTTATGGCCAAACGTACCTCTCTGGAGGAGGTTGGTCTACTTAATACACTTCTTAGCATTTTCTTTGGTTTCTTGTCTCATTGAGCTAATCAGAGAAACTAAATCAATATGGCATCTGCTTAAAAAGGTATAGGAACCAACATTTAGAAGGGACTGTCATAGGTTAGTCAAAAGGGGTATCACACTCACAACTCCAGGGGACAGGCATTTTATATCAATGAGCGAGATGATGCCATCTGATAATAGTAAGTGGCTCATACTGAGAGCAAGTCTCACACTGTCCACTTTCAATTACCTTTACGGTGCACTTAGAGGCCAAACCAAATGGCTCCAAACCATTCAGATGGCGGGAACTTAAACCAAGGGCAGTTAGTTTGTGACAATGGTGGCCACGAGCTTGTGAAAAAAGTTCACAACTAAATTGCAGAAGCAATTTGGCTTCATGAACAAGGGAAACAAAAGGGTGGTACATTTTTCTGGAAATCCATGTTCTAATTTGCACAATGAAAGGCCCCAAAGCTTGGTGCTCAGCCCGTGGCAATATCAGGAGGTGGGGCACAGCAGAAGGAAGTTAGATTACTAAGAACGTATCCTTGAAGGGATAGTGACACCTTCACCTGTTTCTGTCATATTTTTTTCACTTCTCAGCCACCATGAGATGAACAGGTTTTCACTACAACATGCCCGCTGCCATGATGCTCTGCCTTTCCACAGACCCAGAGGTGACAGGGCCATGGGCAGAACTCCAGATAATTTGAATCATAATAAATTCTATTTCCATTTAAGCTGACTTCTCTCAGATGTTTGCCATAGTCACGGTGACCTGACTAACCCGATCACAATCCGATGTATATCATTTATTATCTTGCCTCAATCAACTTTGTCTGTTGCCAATTTTGTTTTCCTTCTTTTGTTCCTGTTCTCTTTAATATGTCCTCCTCTTCCTCTCTGTTTTTCTTCTATTTATTTTTCTAATGGCATGTTTAGACATGGGAGGCCCCACCAGAATCATTTCTAGCATCTAAAAGCATAAGTAAAGAAATCCAGGGATCTCTACTTGGGATGACCTCAGGTGGACAGATGGGACCTGTATGGAGAAAAGGAGATTATGTGAGCTTTATTAATGTCTTCAACCGCTAATGCATTGCATTTGAAAAGTGACTAATCCCTTGTCCAGGTCATTTTTATTTCACTTTAAATAGTTCCTTTTTATTTAGACATAGCAACACTCTACTGCAATTACTACTGCTGTAATTAGTCCTCATACATCTAATATCTGTTAACTTTCTCTGGAGGCTCTATTTCCTAAGTCACAAGTGAGTTACCTAGGAAGGAGTCATAGACGGTGATACAGAAGCCAGAGGCTAATTGGAAGTCCTCTTGGGTTCAACCCCTGTGATGATGGAGTAAGAGAAGCAGGGTCAGGTAGTGGAAAACTTGAATGACTATATAGTCATAACAAAGGGCTTACTTGATCTTACAGAGAGTTCTAAAAGCTGAGATGGCTCCTTCAGAGTGGTCCCTCGAGGGGAGCTAAACCAATCCAAGATTTTGTTTGAGACTCTGATGAAAGGACAAAGGGAACTTTGGTTCTGTGTCATTGTCCAGGAGTGGACTTGACCAAGCTGTTCCAGGGCTGGAGCCAGTGCCTCCTCAGAAGAGTCAAGATTGAAACTTTTGGGAATCCAACTCTTCCCCCTGAGATATTAGTATCAGTCTATATGCAGCTGTATCTGAGGTATCCCATGTTCTCTTTGCTGACATTATATGACCTTGGCTTTCTACTGCAGCCCCTGCAAAAAGTATAGATGCTGTTCTTTTTAATGAACTTGCTTGGCATATGTCACCAGCTTATGGAAGACCATTGGTCCCAACTATTGCTTTTTTTTCTGTATTTCTCCTCCCTAGTCCCCTTGCCCAACATCTTATGGTTTGGGACCCTTATCGTGCTGATTGGGAACAGTCTCTAACTGAAGAAAAAGGTCTAGGCCTTTGTATAGTCATCTTCAGTCTGTGGAGTTTTGATTTTGGATTTTTTTCCTCCAGGTTAGTCAATATGGTGTTGATCCTCCCTTGAGAGTGTCATATTAGGCAGTAGCATTCAGCTCCAGCTTCCAGTCAGTCATTGATGGTGATAGAAACAGCAGGAACTCTACTGTTCATTGTGTTGCTAAGCTGTGATGTTTAGTAGGTTAGACACAGCTTCTAAAGGACCTAAAAAAGAATGTAACCCCTTAATAAATCAAGGAAGTTGTGTACTGCCGTATCGATCCATTAGCAAGGCTGTTCCCTTTGGCTGAGGGAAATTCTTAAGATGGAGATCAGTTGTGAGTCAACAAGCTATGGTTTGAAGCGTGGGTGCCTCTGTCTCCATAGAATGAAGGCAAAAGAAAAGGATCTGGTAAGTTTATGAAAGAAGAATCTCAGACAATTTTCCTCTGGTCAGCAGAGATTAAATCTTTGAATTGAGAGTGAGGGAGAATGAAACACCAATCTACCTTTTAGTTATGAATGAAACTTCCTTCCTTCCTTCCTTCCTTCCTCTCTCTCTCTCTCTCTCTCTCTCTCTCTCTTCTGTTGATGGAGGTTTCTGTCTCACCCAGTCCCACAGCCATTCAGTCCCAAAGAAACACACAGAGGCCTACATTAATTATAAACTGGTTGGCCTATTAACTCAGGCTTCTTATTAATTAACTCTTACATTAACCTGTAATTCTTGTCTGTGTTAGCCACATGGCTTGGTACCTTTCATCAGAGAGGAATTCCCATCTTGCATTCTCTGCATCTGGGTGATGACTGCAGACTGAGCCTTTCCTCTTCCCAGAATTCTCCTATTCTGGTCTCCCGGTCTATACTTCCTGCCTGGTTACTAGCCAATCAGCACTTATTAAACCAATGCTAGTGATAAATCTTTACAGGGTATAAGACCACTGTCCCACAGCACTATAATTCTGTCCAAAAGGCAGAATTATATGCTATTCTTATGGTACTAAGGGATTTTAAAGAATCTTTCAATATAGTTACTGATTTGCAATATGCAGTAAGAGTTGTCTTGCATATTGAAACCGCTGAATTTATACTAGATGATACAGAATTCACTTCATTATTCATTCAAGTTCAAGATATAAACAGGAATAGGCTTTGTTTCATATAAAGGGTAATGCAGAAATTGATTGATTATTGATTGGAAATGTGCTGAAGGCCTCAGAATTCTTAAAAAAACATCATGTCAATAGCACATATTTAAAGAAAGAGTTTCCTATTACATGGAAACAAGCTAAGGAGATTATAAGGTGTTGCAGGGGAAGGAGCTTCTTGTTCGTCCCTGCTGCCTAGATAGCTTAGTCCCAAAATAACCACACAGAAACTGTATTCATTAAAACACTGCTTGGCCCATTAGCTCTAGTTTCTTATTGGCTAATTTTTACATATTAATTTAACCCATTTCTATTAATCTGTGTATCACCACGTGGCAGTGGCTTACCGGGTAAGATTTGGCATGTCTGTCTCTGGCAGCTCCATGGTGTCTCTCCTACGCCGCCTTTCTTCCTCCTAGCATTCAGTTCTGCTTTCCCCGCCTACCTAAGTTCTGCCCTATCAACTAGGCCAAGGCAGTTTCTTTATTCATTAACCAATGAAAGCAACACACAAACAGAAGGACTTCCTAATTGTCTAATTGTCCTAATTTGCTCTTTCTATAACCAAACACCACTACCTACAGAGAGTACTCAAAGGAATGAAATCACACATTTATTGGAAGTTATGGCCATCATGACCATATAAATAAATACAGATAATGCACAAATAAAGACAGATAATGGTCCAGCATATGTCTCTAAAAAATGAAACAGTTTTTTGCTTATTATAATATAAAGGATATTACAGGTATACCAAACATTCCCACAGGGAAGGCAGTTATAGAAAGTTCAAATCAAACTATAAAGGATATGTTAAACAAACAGAAAAGGATAGAAAATACACCCAGAAATAGATTGCATAATGCTTTTTTTAACCTTGAATTTTCTTAACGCTAATGAGAAAGGAACAAAGGCAGCAAAGAGACATTGGATAATAGAAAAAAACTTCTGAATTAAATCAGTCAGTGGATTTCAAGAATGTGTTGACCTCATAATGGAAACCAGGAGATCTGCTACATTGGGGAAGGGGTTTCTCTCTTGTTTCCACAGGAGAAGAAAAGTTATGGATATCATTGAAATTAATAAAGATTTGATTTGAAAGAGAGTAGCCTCTTGAGAAAGAGAAATGACAGCTTATCCACAGAGGTGGCAATCATACAGGTAGTAAGAAAATCTCATAAGGGCTAGGGCAGGGTTCTGTTCTTGTCTTTGCAGGAAAATACTCATCTTCAAAAAGTCAAGAGACCTTGGACATCTAGATGCCTAAAGATGAAAAGATAGCTATCCAGAAAGACTCACCAAGCAAAGAGAAATCTAACTTATGATGCTGTATTATCTGCACGATAAAATTAGATTATCTGAACATGTATATATCTCTACTTAAAAATCAAAGCTGGCTTTGGAGTTGGATGATGGCTATCAGTCTCTAAATCCAAGCATGTTGTTAAAAGAAAAATTCTTTTTCTGTTTCATGTCAGGAGCCAACTAACATGGGACAGAAAGAATTTAAGAAAAATTTTACTTTTCCCATACCTGTTTTTGTCTCTATCATACCTTTTGTTGAATGTATGTCTATATAAATAATGTTTAAGTTTCCTACAATGAACAATAAATTTACCAGCAGTAATCTTTGAAATTTTCAGGAAGAAGATGGGGCCCTACAACAACGACAGTGAATACTTGTGAGCTATTATTTATAGGCAGTTTACATTGGTATAGATTTTTGTATATTGATACAAATTCAAATTATTTTGAATATGCTCCAATTTCTGTTTGCAATATTTGTATACCTAGGCAAATTTATTTTGTCATATTGTATGCATATATGCCTCTGCCTCCTTCAGCAAATCCTACGGGTGCCAGTCTGTAGTTGGAGGCTGCTTGTTCATTTCCCGGCTGCCCAGACTCCCAAAACAATCACACAGAAATCTGTATTAATTAAAACACTGCTTGGTCCATCACTTAGGTGTATTGCTAGTTAGCTCGTATATCTTAAATTAACCCATTTCTATTAATCTGTGTATTGCCACTTGGCTGTGGCCTACCAGTAAAGTTCCATCCGGCGTCTAGCATTTGTCTCCTATGGCAGCTCACTGACTTCTCCCTGATTCTGCTTACTCTCTCTATATGTTGCTGCTTGGATTTCCCACGTGGCTTTACTCTGTTAGACCATTGGCCAAAAGCAGTTTTATTCATTAAGCAATAAAAGCAACACATATACAGAAGGGCTTCCCAAACTACTTTTCTTTTTATATGCTCTGTTTTCAGTCTTCTTACATACTTTTTGTACATTTTTGTGACAATATGCTCACTTCTCTCCCCACAAAACCTCTGCTGGCTTCCTGACAACATATTTCATAACCATTTCTAAGTGATATATAGATTCTGTTCCAGAGAAAACAGAAAGATTTGCCACTGTATTTTGGGGATCTATTGAGAATCTTCTCAAAGGCTACACCAGGGCAAACAGCTTAGAAATGCTTCCTTGCTCATGATGCAGATATTTGCAGATGCACAACTTAATTGTCACCCATGTCCAGAAGAGACAGGATCTTCTGTGAAAGTACCACCTGACTCTGAATGTCTGCCACCATCCCCCCCTCCCAGTGCACACAGGACACCTGGTTCCACCTGTTGTCATGTGAGGGAAGTACAGAAACGAGCCACAGTGCATTAAAGAAATCCCACAGAAAAAGAGAACACAATGCAAGGCGAGGCCTGTGGTCTGTGGTGTTGATGATATTTACTGGTGATGGATGAACATGGTGAGGGAGGTGGCGTGGACTGAGGAGGGTGGACTGGCTGAGCAGGGAGTGAATCAATCATAGGGCCTTCTCCACCTGCCCACTGGGTTCATCAGTTTCACAGCCCCTCTCAACAGGCTTATAAATTACCCCTGATGGAGGTGGGCATGTTGGGCCTGGCCATGGGGACTTCTCCAGCAGAGATCAATAGGCTCTGGGGAATAGAAAGTACAGAGGTCTGGTAAGATGGCTGTGATGCACTCCAGTGTGATTTGATCAACTACACTTTTTTAAGTCTGTAAGTTCGGTCCCTAAACCCAAAGGGAAAAACAAGCAGCAAGAACAAAATATCTAGGCTTAATTTCATATGTATACATATATGCTTCAGTGTTTAGAGCCGGGATCCCTGGACTATGCCTTGCCCCCACCACTGCTTGAATGACTTAAACAATTTGCTTCAGTAACCTCTTCGTACCTTGGATACATCCTTCAAAATGGCAATAAGAGAAAACAATAGCACCTGTGTCCTATAAGATAACAGTTTTGGGCCGGGAGGTGGTTGTGGGTTCCTTTAATCCCAGCACTTGGGAGGCAGAGGCAGGATGATCTCTGTGAGTTTGAGGTCAGCATGGTCTACAGAGTGAGTTCCAGGACAACCAAGGCTACACAGGGAAACCCTATCTTGAAAAACAAAACAAAACAAAAGAATTAGCAGTTCCTCCCAGTTTTAAACTAGTTGGTATTTACCAGTTAGTATTTAATGACTTACATGCTCAATTCTGTGGCCTGGTCAACTGTACCTCCCTTTTGTTTCAGAAGATTTACTTGTCTCTTCCTTTACAGATAGTACACTATCCTGTATATCGCTCTAAACTGCATAAATCCACATCTGGTCTCATTTCCTTCTTTTGTCTGAATGATGAAGGGTGTCTTCTACCCAGAATAGCCCTCTATCAGGGCCCTTACTCCACCCTGTCCCATGTCTCTGCCCTAGTTCCACAGCTTAGGTTCCCATCTACAGTTCCTTCTCCTTAAGCTTTTGAACACAGTAGTGCCTTTCTTTTCTTTCTAACGGTCCTGTATGTTTTTTATTTACATATATACGTCTCTCCAATTAAAAAACAATGTGCAAATGAAGTAAGTCTCTGTTGATCCTGCATCCTACTCTGGTACTTTTCCTCTCGTGTTTATGGTAAAGCATTTGAAAAGAGTGTTCTCAACTTTTTCACTTTCTACAAGTATCTTCTACCAGTAGCATCTTAAATCTTCTGCTATGCCCAGACTGTGGGGACCCCAAAAGACTACCAGGGATACCGACTCACCGAAGTGCAAAAGCAAGGTTTATTGTGAGCACAATACAAGCTGGAAAGGACCTTGTCAACACAGAAGCGGGAGGAGGTACCCTGCCTTTCTAAAGGGCATTACTTAAAGGCAAAAAACAGAAGTTGCATTAGCAGGGTGTGGGGTGATAGGTTCGTGTCTAGGGACTTTTCAGAAATTTTATTTTTGAACCTTGCTGTTGCTTGTCAAGTTTTCTTATTGGCTGATCTTCAGGTGGTGACATCCTGCGATTACCTGTACTCTCCAGATGGCTATACTGTTACTTTTGCCTCTAGCCATTTCTGAGGACTGGAATGTTTTATGGGAAATAGCTTACACAAGACACAAGATGGAGGTGGAAGACAAAATGGAGGAACTTTGGTTCTTCACTTTTATTAAAATATTAAAATAGCCTTGTCTGCTGGAATGGTTTTTAGCCAGTTCACCAACAACTTTTTATTATTTTAACTGAAAATCTAGAGTGCTTGTTTTGGTAGCTGTAGCTGGTGTTGATAATTCCTTCTTTGAGTACCTTCCTCCCCTAACTTTGGCAACACCTTCTTCTGCTTCTGTAGAAACTGTACCAAGTTCTATGTTTTTAGTAGAGTTTCCTTCAAGTCCCTAATATTTTAAATTATTTTTTATAGCTATGAAATCTTTAGAATAGCATTTTTCAGTTTCATGAGTGTATTTCTTTACCTGTTTCTTGTTCTCTGTTTGTTGCGGATAGCTAGTTTTACTACCTTTGGGTCAGAAAGTAGTCTACATATTTGGGAATATATTGATGTTATTTATACTCAAACTATGATCATGCTTTTTATCAATATTTTTTGAGTATTTGAAACAAAAAGTGCATGCTCTCTCATCCCATTCCCTCAGGTTTTGAGCCTAGGCTGGCTCAAACTTTCTCTGTAGCCAAGGATGACCTTGAGCTCCTCATCTTGTCTCTACTGTTACTGGTGTCTGTCATCTGCCACTGCATGGGCAGGCGGCATTCTCTTTCTATGTGTATACATACATAAAGATCTATAAAACATCCATTCGATCAGGCTTATCAGTACTATTTAAGCACTTAATACAGTATAACCATTATTTTTTAATATTTCCTACCATTAATTACTGATTATCTCCTAGGTTTTCCATTTACATATTTTATTATGTATTTCCAACATTTTTTTATATATTTTTTAGTTCTATTAGTCAACACATGAGATGTATGTTCATTACAGTTATAAATTCTTGGGGCAGTGAACCTTTTTATTTGTACAAACTATCCCTATCATAAATTGTCTTCTTCTGGTCAAGTATTCCTTCTTATGTCTTCAACAAGAGCTAGCTGTTTCACATGGTTCTGTTCTTTGCCAACCACAGTCAGTCAGCCATCTGTATTCTCTGATATACCTCTGCTCTGTGGTGGTATATCAATACCAAATACTGCCTATAGATGCTTGCAATAATACTCATATTTAAACTTTGAGTTAAGAAATTTATGCAAGTTTCTGGCTACCTTAATCAAGTTTCTGGATTGTTCTACCTTAATAACCCACAGGGCCTATGAACTCAACATACCGCAAATTGTCACCATTCCTTTCATCCATCATCACCTTCTCTATATGTATTATCTGGGCCATTTCATACCCTGCTGTCTACCAGTCACTCAGGTATTAATAAAAATCAAACGCTTCATAGTTAACAAACTTAGACCCATTGTTTCAGCAGGTATATTTTTAAAAAGATAATTTTGAGGCAATTATGCTTCATATTTTGGAGAGAGATTTCATAGTAATACAAATGAAAAGTAATGGTCACCCCACCTCAGTCACAGTGATGGTCACCCCACCTCAGTCACAGTGATGGTCACCCCCACCTCAGCACAGTGATGGTCACCCCCACCTCAGCACAGTGATGGTCACCCCACCTCAGTCACAGTGATGGTCATCCTATCTCAGTCACAGTGATGGTCACCCTACCTCAGCACAGTGATGGTCATCCCACCTCAGTCACAGTGATGGCCACCCCTACCTCAGTCACAGTAATGGTAATGCCACCTCAGTCATAGTGATGGTCATTTCACCTCAGTCACAGTAATGGTCACCCCACCTCAGTCACAGTGTGATGTTCTTCCTCCTCAGGAAATCAGCTCTGGTTCTGGGAAGGGTTTGGCTACAGTTGTCAGCTGTTTGTAAATCAAAGATCTGGGTATACTATCTCAAGTTCCAGATGCAAGAGAGTAGCCAGATGACCTTGACTTACTGGCTTCTGGGAATTCAAATTCTTTATCTTAAAATTATTAAGAAGATTAAATAACTTGATATAAATGGAAATTATTTCCTTTTTGAACATACCAGAAAAATGATTCTGATAGCTCATTGCCTGATTTTGAAATTTAATGAACACATGGGTAGACTAGACCTAATACTGAAACATGCAAGACTATCTTTGATGTATCTTTTTGTATCATGGGACATTGGCCCCTGATTTCCTTAAAATCATGACTTCCTTATTTTAGATGTTTGGTCTCTCCTCATTCCTCTCTCCTTTTGATAAATCACCCACATTCATTTAACCTTTTCTGAGTTTTCACTTTCCACGCTTTAATCATTTTCACTGCTCAAATGCTCTGTCTTGGACCTTTTCCAATTTCTCTGTGCCTTTTGGAAAATTAGAATCCCCAAATTGAACAGAACTCCCCAATAAGGGCCAAGCCAAAACCAAATATAGCCCATGACACTCTTTCCTGTCACTTGAGTGACAGACAACACTGCCAAGTCTTCTCAGAAGCTCAGCAGTTAAGAAGTCACATAGCCACGCTGCACACCCCACGACCGAGCTTCAAGGCTGTGATCAGCATGCACCCATGGGAGTAACTGAGAGCTGTTATTGATGATCTCTGGAGAATGAAGAGATGAACCTAGAGATTTTAGAGGATGCAGCCTACGGTGTCTCATGCACAGAACTGACACATCTAGCATACATTTAGAATTTGGGAGAAAAGAAGTGTGATATTTGGACTTAAACATTTTTAATAATAATAGGGACAATCCTGCTAACCATTTAGATCTTCAACACTTTTAGGTCATCGTAATAGAGTTTCAATGACTCTCGTTATTCAACTACATGACTACTTCAAGTTCTCTTCTTCCACAGAAAGAAAGCATTTAACTTCCTCAGTTGAAGAGATGAGGGATCCACGGGGACTATTGAAAAATGAAATTTGGAGCAGGAGGCAAATTAGGGCTGATAAGTGGTCCAATTGGTGTCCTGGAAAGTCTGAAATATTAGAGACTCATTACACAGCGAGTGTGGCGATTCAGCGAGGTGTGGGACAAATGATTTAGAGAAGGAAATTAATTCAGGAGTAGGAGAGGCAGAAGATCTTGGCCTGGAAAATTTTAGCAGGGTTAGAAGTTTAGAGACATTTGCAGGGAAGACAGAAAGTACTGACTGCGAGTGAAGAGAGTGTTCAATTCGGCAGAGAAGCAGCCTGCAAGTGGGCCTTTTCCTCCAGTCTTCCTCCTACGGGAAGTAGCTGGACCACGGAGATCCTCAAGCCTGCCATGCTTGTATTTAGCAGCACAGGCATGCATGTGGGCCTTCGTATAGCACTTGAGGGGAAGCAGGCTTCCCAGATCGTCACTTGCCATCGGATGTCACAGGCAATTATTGGGTAAACTGTTCCTGTCACTTGGTTTGTGACAGGGACAGAAGCCCTTTCTCTGGGCTCTCTTCCCTTGGAAGAGAGTGAGTCCAGGAAGAACTGGTTAAATTTCTACAGTTTAGAATGATGGAGAGTGCATTGTTTTGGCTGGAACTAAATGAGGACAGGTGGTGCCACCTGCCACAAGTGATTCCTTTCCAGTTGGCTCTGGAGCTGCCATTCTTGGTATTTTTGCAGTTTTGTGGGATTGGGGTAGGGGAGAAGAGAGAGAAGGTGGTGGATGAGGGAGGAGGTTGGAGGTATTCTGGTGGGCTTTCACAGGATGGCAATCCCTTGCATTATTGCAGCAGATGCACTGGCATTGAGAGATGGCTGGAAGGACATGTTTGAATTATTGATGTTCCAGGATTCCTGTGGTGGCCTTTTTCTATTGCAGATGCCTGAGACCTTTCTGTGCTTCATCAAGGTGACAAAAATTACTTGTCCTTTTTAGAAAGGTGAGGTTTCTTGGTGCCAAGAGTCCTGACAGGGGGCCCTCTGAGAGCCTGCCTTCCTGTGGCTTATCTTTCTTGGAAACAGCTCCTCTACCACTGAGTCAGGCCAGAAATGAGCCAACAGCTACCTCTGGGTCTTCAATAAGTTCAACCACAGCCAGCAATCTTTCTCTGGAGGAGGAGGAGGATGGAAATGGGCCTCTAAAGCTATCTTTGTTAGCTTCTGTATGTGACAATATACTTTTTGCAAGTTCTACTGGTGTCTGAAAGTCCATATTTCCCAAGAGCAGCCCAGTGTTTGAATACAGACATGCTCAGGATTGGAAGGGATCTCTAGTGGAGCTGCTGTGCCTGAGAACAGCTTGCATACGCCAACTCTCTAAGTCCCTCTCCCTTTACTGACTATCGGAATATCCTGGTCACACGTGAGCAGGAAAAGTAGGTGCAGATCTTTCCGATGTCTTTGAAGTGCTCAAAGTTGGAGTGGCCTGCTCATCATGTGTCCTTATGGACCACTGATTAACCTTGGAGACTTCCTTGCTTTTGAGGACTGTGCTGTTGCTAGGGGGCTTCTTGGCATTGCTCTGGCCAAAGTTCCTGGAAATGACATGAATTCTGTTGTTCTTGACTGCCTTTATACGCCTCAACCTGTCTACTGCCCTACATGACATGGAGAGTGAGACAGATGTGACCATCTCAATGCTTGTCATTTATCTGGTTCTACCATGAAAGTATATAAGCTAAGTGTTTTGCATAACCTTCAATACCCACTATGTCCTTTAGGGTAAATATCATTCCCATACCATCTTGGAGAGAGGAGACCTCAGGATAGGGGTAAAGGTGAGACAAGCAACCATGAGAGTAAAGTTATAAGGGCAGAATAGCAAGAATACTCCTAATGGGGATAAATTAGACAGGAATGGCCAGTGTGCATTGTATGTGGTCTCAGGGCTTTTGAGGAAGATGCCTCTGCCTGGAGTATGAATCCAAATAGGTTTTGTTTTTCTGGCTAATTGGGCACTTGCTCATAGTGTATCCTCATTCACAGAACTAGGCAACAAAGAAGTCTGTGGTGTCCACGGGAGGGAAACAAAGCAAAATGAAGTCCAGACCAGTGCAGTGCTATTAATTCAAATTAATGACCCTCCCCTGCAAATAAAGCTGGTGCCTGACAGATTGCTGGCTCATGGAGGGCGGCAGATGAGAACAAACGAGGGGCCCTGCAGTCTGGCGAGGGAGCGCCGCCTCTTCCTTGTCCCTGGCTAGCCACGGTTACCTCTTACAGGTGTTCTCTGTCCACTGCATATTTTCCTGCCCGGATTCTCTACTGTTCTAGGGGGCCTGTAGTTCTTGAGGTAGGCCCTGGGGAACTGCATCTTAACAAAAGGCTGACTGGCAGTCCCCAGGTGCAAAGTCACACTGCATAGCAGAGCTAGGAGGTCATTCAACTGAGACTTGTCTACATGGGTGGCAGCTAATCTATGGGCTTCACCAAGGGGGTGCCTGATTGTCACATTTCTGTTCCCATCTGCAGGCTCTTATTTATCTCTGCCAAAATAAAGCTGTATTTGATTATGAAGGTCTCTTCCATTGAGCTGCTCAGTCACTCAGGGCCCAGAAATGAATTGTTCTTGTTCTTGAATTATTAAGAGTTGATTCATACATGCGCATGCGCACGCACACACAGACACACAGACACAGACACACACACACACACACACACACACACACACACACACACAACAAGCAAATCCAGGAACCTGTAGAGATGATATGATTCTTTGTACTCGGGGAGGTTCAGAGATCTTCTGAAGATCACTTAGCAAAGGCGTGGCAAAGACAGGTCTCAAATGCAAGTCTGATCATTCTAACGATTTATTTTAACTTTACTGGAATACCTGCGCTGTGTCTTTTTCCTTTGCGCTCTTTAGCATAAAGGCTGAAAATTAAAATAACTGATTTTCAAAGGATCAAAAGAGCTAGATCTGGAGTAGTCCTTACAAATCACCCCATATACCTCTCTGAATTTGAGACAGATATGGACAGGGGCTATGTTTCCTCCCTGGCTGCTGCTGAGGGCCTGTGAACCCTTCCTTCTCTTGCAGCCTGTACAGATGCCCAGAAAGAGAAAGGTGGAGGCTTGTGTATCCCCCTACCACCAACATACAGCCACATGCAACACATGGCAGCATTTACTCTGTATGTACCTGTCTTTCACCCATCTGCCCTGTTGGAGCTGCAGGGGATCCTGAAATAGCTTGCCTGGAAGCCTGTCTCTTTGTTTTCTACTCTAGTTTGAGGGAGAAAGCTTTTCTTTTAGAAACACAGGAAAATGCAGAGGATCCCATCTCACTTTTGACCCAGCTACCCAGGACTAGTTTTGAGAAAAATGCAGACTGATTTTCTCGATTGTAGCCTTGGGGAAGAGAGACGTTGCCATTTCAATATCGTTCTTTCTTTTCAGAGAAGAAGCTTCGTTCTTCTCAAGCTTCTCCATACATTTCACTGTGAATACAAAAGTCCCTGGGAAGTTATGAGTTCAGATTTGTTCCTTGTTCACTAATTGCCAGAGACCTTCTACTTAAACAAGTGACACTTTCATTGCTGTCTTTGCACAAACACCTTTTGAAGAAAGTTTTTGTTTCTAGGGGCAAGTAAAAAGCTGTGCATTGTGCACTACTGGTGACTATAGGTGAGGCAGAAACCTGGCTGAAAGGCACGGCTTTACCTCAAATGCTTTTCTTTGCTATATTATTCTTCATCCATCCATCCATCCATCCATCCATCCATCCATCCATCCATGCATCCATGCATCCATCCATCCATCCACCAACCCATCCACCTATCCTTCCATTATCCATTCATCCCATATTTCCATATTGAATATATTCTTTTGGCTAGGTATCTTGAAAGTTGCTGGGAATATGGAAGAGACATAATTTTTAAACTATTCCTTGGAAGACCTCAGATTCTCGGAAGAGCCAAAGGGTAACATCATACCGTGGTGCGAAAAAGAGTCCATGTAGTACCATGAAGTCAACAAGCTCTTGGGGTGTAAAGGGAAGAGTTAGAGAAGACTTCAGGAAGAGGAGGTTTGAGTTCTGCATTAAAATGAGGAACAGACATTAGCGCTGTGGGGAAGTGAGTCAGTGCAGCTTAAGACAGAGAATGTTTATAGAAAAGACTGAGTAACTGTGGAGAGTTTGCTTTGATGACATGGCTCTGTGTAACAAGGAGTGGCAAAAGCTTCGGCTGGACACAGATGGGCAGAGATCAAGTGATGAGCCTTCTAGCTTAGAACGCCTAGCTAAGCTGGGCAGAGTAGGCGCACACCTTTAATCCCAGCCTAGCTACAGCAGGTGATCATGATTGTGCAAAAGTAATAGAATGCCCTGGGGAAAACTCAGAGTCTGAGTGGAACTTAGGCCATGGACATTTTAAGAAATAAAAAGTCACTCTATCGGGTCATGCACACTAGGAATAGAAAGAGCACTTTAGGGGGTGTGTGGAGATAGCGACTGGGCAAATGAGAAAGAGGAGGCCAGCTCCAGATGTACACAGCAAACAGAAGAGACAAGCCCAGGTGATCTGTGTGCTGACTCTGAGCGAGGAGAGACAATGCTTTGGGGTCAGTGGTGTGGTAAACTTGTAGGAACTGAAATGTTGGGGATGAGCATGAAGCCATTTCTTAGCTCTTCCTCAGGTGTGAGGCAGTTTGACACCATTCCCGTGAACTGTCTAGGTCTGGAATTTGGAAAGGAGACCAGGTGAAGATTAGGGCTGCACAAGGATGAACTAGTCCAGGTATCGATGAAGAGGACGTCATGAGCTGTACTAAAACCTGGCCAGTTGAGGACGGGAAGAAGGCAGGCTGGACAGGGAAGTCAGACAATGGCAGAACTTCAAAGAGAGGGTTGCCAGCAGCATTGCCTAAGTGCACAGAGATAATGAAAGATAAGAGTTGAAAGTGTCCACTGGTCTTGAAAATGGGAAAATAGGCAATCTTCAGGAGGGAAGGCTACAGAGAAAATTCTGAGAAAGCTAAACTGACCCTCAGAAAGGGGTGTAGCACAAATTCTAATTCGTCTTACAATAGAAACCCAGAACCAGATATCAGGGCAAATGCTGAAAGATCAGAGAAAGAAAGTAGCACACCACAGCCAACTTTTACCTTGCTAATTCCTCTTTGGCCAATGGTAATGAAACATATTCACAGCATGCAGAAGGGCATCATCCCACATCCCCCACATCAAAGGGGTCAATAGCTAGAGGAGCTTGTAACACTAGGGTGGTGGATTACTCAACATTACCTAGTTTGGATTCTGTTTTGTGATGTAAAAAGATGGTTAAAATGTTAAGATCAGATGGAGGTCAATTGTCTGGTAATTGGTTTGAGAAAGAAGATCTATGGGAAATTCCAAAGCTGGAATTACTCACCAAGAACAGTCCCTAGCTAGGTCTTATATCAGAATGCTTTTTCTGATTATGAAATTCATTTTTTATAGAGTGTGATTAAGAGTATGGCTCAAAATTCAAATGGCCTTCATGCAAATTTCAGATTTGCCACTTAACAAGTTGGGAGCTTAGAAACATCACTAACATACCTGGGCTGCAGGGTCCAGGCTTGTGAAATGGAGGTGGGGGACACAGGGTGGGTGTTTAGAGTCTCTTCTGTGGAATCACTACAAACAAATATATATTTAAATCCTTTGCAGAGTTTCCAATTTACAGGTTTTGTTTAAAAAAAAGATGGTTATTATTCTATGATGTTTTATGTTTACATAGAACTAGAGAGAAAATGTAAGCATTGAGGTTTCTGTGCATTAAAGAATGAAGTAGAGAAAGAGCAGTAACTCTGGAAATAGTGCAGTATCACATACTCATTGCTCTTTCACAGAAACAAAACAAAATAACCAAAGCCTGCTGGGAGAATGAGATCTGGGGATTGAAGTGAATTTTTCCAGGTGACCACCAATGGGTGGAGCCACAATGCATGTTTAGTGATTTTGCTATTACTCCTTGCCACAGAATTTTAGATTTCAAGAGAACTTTTGGTTAGTTATTGAAAAATAAGTTGCTTATTGTATAGCACAAAGGTGGGCTTAGTTTTTCAACTGGCAGTTTTGTTTTTGTTTTTTTCTACATTTTTACTTTGAAAAATTCATGACTTTCAAAAAAGTATCTCAACACACTTTTTCTTACTATACCTGGGCGGTCGGAAGCCCGTCTCCTTTCAGTGCTTCCCTCTCGTTCTTTCATCGTTCCTTTTCTTTATTAAAGATTTTATTTTTATATTTTGGCTGCATGTCTGTGTGTGTGTGTGTGCATGTGTCTGTGTGTGTATAAATCTGCGTGTGTACCTGTGAGTGCAGGTATCTGTGGTGTCCAGAAAAGGGTGTTAGAGCTGCAGCTCCTGTTGGCTGTCAGCTTCCCTGTGTGGGATTCAGGAAGTGAACTGAAGTCCTCACGCTCTTAAGAACTGGCCTCCATTTTCTTCTCATCTTTTCTTGTCTGTCTTGGTATTGTAGTTTCAGTGTCTGGGATCAAACCCAGATAGAAACATATGCTAAACAAGAGCTCTACCAGGGAGCCTTACTCTCAACCCCCTCCTTTTTGGTTCCTTGGTCTCATTTCCTTAAAACAGTAATTCTCAAACTTAGTATTCATCAGACTCTCTTGAGAACCAGGTTAAAAGGGAGAGTCCTGGGCTCTAGATTATGATTAATTAGCTATACTGTAAGAACAAGACGGAACATTTTTAAAAATAAATATCACCATTGATTCTTTCCCTGGGCAGCCTTCCCTTGGAAATAGACTTGCTTGGGTGACTAGGTTCAATCCACAGAAAGAATCAAATTGCTGAGTGGGAATATTTTCATACAAAGAAAAAGCATTTAGAAAACACATGGTGGAATTTTTGGCTCTTCAGGTCTCAGAAGAACCCAGTCCTGATGACTAGAATGGGCTTCGCACTTGAGATTTGCTAGTTTTCCTTGGGAATCTGGAAAGCAGCTGACTGTGGACAGATGAAGTAAAGGGAGGTGGCTTCTGCTTGGAGAAGAAGGGAGATTCCCTCTCTTTCGGCCTCTTTCAGATAGACAGATAAAGTAGCTTTGCTTAAGGACTGTTTTAGTGTATCCGGCCAGTCTATTGACTGTTCTGTTCAATAAATATTTACTAAGGGAGACATTATAACATGCAACAAGAACATGATGACTAGCAAAACCTAAACTATTATCTAAGGGAATGACTCGTGTGTGTGTGTGTGTGTGTGTGTGTGTGTGTGTGTGTGTGTGTGTGTTTCAATGCTGGGGATGGAATTCAGGGCCTCATATATATGCTAGGCAAGAATTCTACTCTGATCTACATCCCCAATCCATAAATCAGTTTAGTGACATTGGGATGGGCATGGGGCAAGCATTTTAAAGAGGCAGAGACAGAGATGAAAAGAAATAAGCAAAAAAAAAATCCTAGAGGGAGGTGTAGAATTACAGTGACCATGAGTGTTCCTTGGGAGACACAGAAAGAGGCTGAAATGAAAGCTTGAGACTAGGCAGGAGTTTCCGAAGGGAAAGACTCTTGTGACAGATGGGACAGCTTTCACACACTCCTAACAGAAGAAATGTTACTAGATTTAGTGGGTACTTTAAGAATCCTGAACTCTTATTTCTTAAGTTGTCTACTCTGTCTTTCAAGTTCATGGAGCCTTGGTAGTGAGTTACCTGCACCTCTAGTTCATCCTTCAGGCCTTGGTGGCTGCTGGCTCTTGTGGATCATGGATGGTTTGTAGTCTTCACTGAGTCTCCAGTCATCCCTTTCCTTTCGGTCCCTGCTATCTACCATCTTTTTCTCATTTCTATGTTTCTCCACCTCCTATTTACTATATTTGACCACTGTAGACAGCATCTACCTTTCTGTTAGTCTTCTCCCATCCTATTCTAGTTCAGCAAAAACAGCTAAATCACCTCAGATATAGACGTGTTATTTTCTCAGAGTCAAATTGTTAAGTTTTTTCAGAAGGTCAGCTTTTGAGGAAGGTGATGCGGAGGTTGTTGAAGGCAAGGGACTAATAGGGAGTCTTGACTGACAGGGTGAAATTTCAGAGTGAAATTCCAGATAATGACATTACCAAGCAATGAGATTTGAGGAGTACCTCAAAAACTATGTGCGACTGTGTGAAAGTAAGTATTATAAGCAGCAGGCTTAGAAATATTGCTGTAGTTTTATCTCTGGAAAATGCTTGGTTTCAAGAAAATTGGGGTTTAGGACAAGGGGGTAGTTGTTCTGGCAAGTCAGCAAACAATGAGGTTGGTCAAAGAAAAGGGGACTCTCGGAGAATGTGTGTCTCTAGCCATTGCATCTTTCCACTTCTTACTTCACTTTTCTTCCATTTTTACAAGGCATCTATGTTCTGCTTTAGCCTGCGAGTGTAGCCAACCTACAGTTGGGGACCACAGTAAATTAGACAGGAGAAGATGGTGGAGTGGTGAACTGGCAATGCTGCTAAATGTTATTGAGATGCCTCATTCCCCTTTGAAAGGGTAGGTGATGCTGTGTGCAGGACATAGAAGCTGGTTTCCCAAAGGCAAGGAGCAAGGGAGATGCTATTGACTTTATGCCTCTGCCTTTAAAGCAAAACCAGGGATGGCCAGGTCAGGCTTCAAACACCAGATAAAGATACACTGTGAAAAGACAGTTGATTGCCTAGTAAATTTTCTATCGTGCTATTATTGGTGCTGGGAATGTAGTTCAGTGGTATAGCATTAGCAGGTATGAGGACCTAGGTTCAGTCCCCAGCACTTAAAAAACAGAAAAGAATAGCATAATCAAAAAATATTCACTGCCATTCAGTGAGTACTTCTGGTGTCCCAGGGATTATTCTCCGTGCTTGGCAAACAGTACTGGGTGTGCCTAGGTTCACTGGAAGATGAGAAACCGAGGCATGGGGAACTCACCACACCAAGGTCATCATCTGACAAAGCTCTGACTTCTTGGATTCTAAATTAGGAGTTTCTGGCCATTGCTGTCCATTCTTTACTGGATATCTTTAAGAATGGAAGAGTAGTCTGGTCTTCAGGGCACATGTTCCGTCGTGGATCCTGAGATATTCACTTTTCATTTTCTGTCTGCTGAGTGGCAAATCTTAAAGAAAAGCAGTTATCAAGTGAGCTAGTGAAACAGTTTTGGTGGTTAAAGAATTATTCTTCAATTTATCTTTCCTGGATTGTCAATTATTATTATTTTTCTCTACGTTTCTAAGCTTCTGTTGATGTCTCTTATACGGTGTAATTTCACCATTCTTTTAGACCAAACTAGTGTCATCTTAGTCTCTTTCTCTCTCTTTGGCCATTGAACCCTAGAACTTATGACCAAGAGTCAATAAATTCAATCTTCAGAATCCCGCTAATACGAACTCAGAATTGTACACCTGTGGGCACTGTTTAGCTGTGACCTCTAACATTTGGCTCTTTGCTGTACAGATTGCTCTTTGCCTTCTTCACATTACATGACCTACTGCGGCTCTGCCTTGCTCTTAGTTGAGGCATTGAATAAAGTAAAAGAGGTCCAAAATGTTGTCTTTATTAATCTGACACAGCCACTCCTGATCTTTCTTCTCAGATATGCTGATCATATACACTGCCTTGGCTTTTGCACATTTCCTGTCAGAATACTCAGTGTTCTATGCCAGGATTCATTTTTTGTTTAAATAATCTAGAAGCAGATTCCTATCTGCAACCAAGTAACCTTAACTGAGCATTTTTGTTTGTTGGCTTGTTTACTTCTGATCATTTACTAAGGGAATGGTTATTGAAGACTGAGTATGTTCCGTGTACTTGGTAGAGACTAACAATACAACTGTGGCCAAGTCACACAGTATCTCTACGCCCAAAGGATTTATCCAGAGTAGTTGAGAGAAACAGAATGAGAGGATCTACAGAGTCCTAAAGGGAAGAGAGAGAATATGTTGTCAGGAGAGCAAATACATCTTGATTTGCCTAGTACATAGAAAAAAAGATTCAGATGGGGGGGGCAAAATAGGGTTGAACATATGCAAGAATGGGAAATGGGATGATTATGAAAGGTCTCATAGATCCGGTTAAAGACTTTTTATTTTATTTCATTGGAGCTGAAAGTCAATGAGGAGCTTTGTACAAATGAAGTAACTTTAGCTTTGTGGTTTAGAGCGACATTTCTGACTATGGTGTAGAGAATATCTTGGGAACGTACAGGCTGGCCTTAAGGAAATTGGTAATGGAAACGTAGGACAGAAACGGTGATGGTTGAAGCCAGACTTGGATCACTAAGGGTGGAGAGAAGTTGTCAGGGCAGTAGGACTTGGCTCCCAGAGAGCACAGTGTCTATTGGGGGTGGGGGAGCTGGGGCACAGAAAGCAGAGGGCAGAGGATGAAGACAACCTGTGTACTTTGAATAACCAGGAGGAAGGTTGATAGATCTGGGGTGAGATAGTGAGTGTACTCCCTCAAAGTCACTTGTGCCCTTTATGACCTCATATTCTAAACATATTAGAAACTATGAATGGGACAAAGTGTGTGTACTTATGGATGAGGAAAACCAATTTCTTCATGCCATTGAGAATTAGGTTGGAAAGAACCTAGAGTAAATGGCATGCTTGAGAAGAAAGCTTGCAATCGGCTTGCTCTGACCGCCTTACAAAAATGAGAAATAATGAGGATCCTGGGTGAAGTTTTGCGATCTGGAGTTTACATCCTTCAGGGAGAAATTGTTCTTGGCCATGGCAGGGCTGGTTATGCATTCAGTTAGTAGTAAGGAGCCCCGGTGTGTGTACCTCAGGGCTGTTTGTCTCACTGAGAGCTGGTGTGTGGACTATTTATACCGGGGCTACTTCTGTCCTGGTTGGTGGATAATTAATGAGTTTGTTTTTGAGTTGGTGAGTTGGAGCTGACGTTGCGCCTGAAGGTGTCTTTGTCTCAATCCCCTCCATCCATCTTTATCGGATTTGCCAGCCTCTCTCCTTCACTCTTTTCTTATTTCTTACTGAGGATGGCTGGGCTTGGAACTGCAAGAATGTCTGGGACAGTAACAATAGTGGGGTGTCCTCTGTGTGTCTGTGCCTTTTCTAGTGATGGCTGCCCACCCTCCAGCCTCTACCCTCATCTACTATATCTCTAGCCAACTGTGGAGAATTGCCTTTTAGATGTTTCCCAGGATGATTTTTTCAGTAATGAGCTTAAATGGTTATTCACTTTCCCTTGCTTTTGCTGTCTGTGGTTTTCAAGTGAGTGATGAGAGCAAATGTTAGTGATTTTAGCTGGTCTCATGTGAGATTCATGGGGAACACTATCTCGTACCTATTTGTGTGCTTTCTCCTGCATCCCAAGAGCTTTCCTTTTTAACTAGCAGTCACCCCAGTGCCATCTTCTGACCACACTCCCCCACTTTTTATTCTACCAGCATTCATGGTTCTAGCCATAACCATGGATGTTCACTTTCCTTGACTCTTTACCTTCCATATTTAATTAGTGACCAAACTTGACAGTGTTTCTACTATATGTCCCTTATTGCTTTAGCACATACAGATACTCTCTTGTCACTCTTTCAGGTCACTATCATTTTCAATCAGTTTTTAAGTATATGTCAAAATTTATAGATAGCTGTGAAGTTCTAGGCATTGTTATCTTTCATCTGAATTATTCTAACAATATGCTAATGTGAAGTTTCTGCCTCCATTTTGCTACAATTTGCACTTTCCTAGTTTGTGGTTAGAAGATCTGAAAAAAGAAAAAAAGTCTGACCATTTGTTGCCTGTTTGAAATTTTTCAGTGGATTCCTACCCTTCTCAAGACTGGCCTCACTGCCAAGAATCCATGATGAAAGTCCAACTGGATGTTTAGACTGTAACATTTTCACTGCACATTAAGTATGTCATTCCTAGAATGTCTTTGGACTCTTACTTCTTCCTTCCTTTCGTTTGCATGAATTCCTTTTACTCTCTGTTTTAGTGAAGGTTTCTGTTACTGTGAAGAGACAGCATGACCACAGCAATTCTTAGAAAGGAAATGTTTAATTGGGGTGAATCACTTAAAATTTCAAAGATTCAGTCCATGCTCATTGTGGCGCGGGGCATGGCAGCATGCAGGCAGACATGGTGCAGGCTACATCTTGCAGGCAACCGAGACACTGGGTGGTATCCCGAGCATAGGAAAACTCAGAGCCCTCCCCCACAGTGATACATGTCCTCCAACAAGGCCACACACGTTTCAACAAAGCCACACTTCCTAATAGTGCCACTTCCTATGACATACTAGGGGCCAAGCCAATCACATTCAAACTGCTATGCTATCATTCAGTTTATATGACATGCCAGAGATCATTTCCCAGTCTCTTCTAGCCTGGGCCATGTGCCCTCTCCATGTTCTCAAAGCTCCCATCTTGCCATTTACTGCAACGTAGAATGGCCTCATCAAGCAATGCATCTATATCGGAGAGTCTGGGGTTTTTAGAACAGGGACTGTATCATACTCACTTCTGTTTTCCTCTCAGTGCCTAGGCAGGGGTACCAGGTATTTAGCTATTAGAGGACCACAGGAAGCACTCTTTATTGTTTCTCATGGGGTCTTTGTTGGACACCTTGTTTTTATGTATATGAAGCTATACAATTCTGCCTTATCTATTCCTTTCTGTGCTTATATTCCCCCAGTGGCTGGGACAGTCATGTATTCCTCTCTCTGCACAGGACTAAGCAAGTTTTGGGGCCATAGCAGCATCTACTGTATGCTGGCTCTTGTTAGACAGTGAACACATCCTTACCCTTTCAGTGTTTACATAGTACATGTCCCTGTCATTGATTAGCTGTGTTATAAGGAAATAACCTTCTTGTATATCAAATAAATGGCTCCTAGAGGATCTGTAAGGCACAGGGCCCCACCAGAAACAGCTTTCCAGCCCCCAGTTATTCCACTTACATGAAAATTCTTAAGATACTTTGGAATAGAAAATATTGCAGCACATGGTCCTTGGTCTTTCTTTCTTAATGCTCTATAGTATAGCTTTTCCCACTCACTGCCTGCTTTGGAGCATATGTTGAGAAGCGGAGATCTACTGCTTGCATGTTGCATGTAGTCCTAGATTGTAATACAGTCCCCTAGAATGCCTAGTTCAAGCAGCTTCATGTGGTAGGCCTGGAAATCCTTGGGGAGTTTCCATGGCATGGACATTGTCAGTGTTACCCTGCTTTGATGTGGATTCCCCTCTGTATGCTGTAAATATGTTTTATTGCCATTGGTAAGTAAAGAAGCTACTTTTGGCCAATGACTTGACAGAACATAGCCAGGCTGTTCTGTCAAGATATAGAGAGAGTAGGCAGAGTCGGGGAGAAGCCATATAGCCACTGCAGGAGATAGACATGGGAGGCGGAACAGAACCTTACCAGTAAACCACTACCATGTGGCAATACACAGATTAATAGAAATGGGTTAATTTAAGATGTAAGAGCTAGCTAAGAATACGCTAGAGTCATTGGCCAAGCAGTGTTGCAATTAATACAGTTTCTGTGTGGTTATTTTGGGTCTGGGTGGCCGGGAACAAACAAGCAGCCTCTGCCTACACCGTGTAAGGCCAGAAATGACATGAGATGGGAATCCTGTTGGTGCCAAGGGACTGGCAACACTTCTAGTGCATTAGAAGAAGCTGAGACTCTTGGTTTCCCATTCCCTTTCCCAGTGTGGATGCCGAGTATGGGAAGACAAAGCAGGCTGTTTGCACTGTCTTTTAAAGCCTGCCAAGTAGCGGTGAGATGGAGAAGCTCATTGGGAGCCTCTTGGCAGAAGTTAGTCCTCTGTGGTTTCCCAAGAGCTTAGTGGATAACTCTGGAAACCAGGGCCCTTCCTTCTCGGAGAGATCCCAGGGTTTGTCTGTCCTGCTTCCACTTTCTATCAATACTGTGGGCACCTGGACACACAATAGTGCTACACCGTTCATCCCACCTTCTCAGTAGGCCAACAAGTCATCGTGCAGCCTAGAGCTTAGCAAGTCTTCTATTCTCGGTAGCATCTCATATCTGAATGCCAATTGCTCAGCGTTACCTCGTTGGCTGACTGAAACACTTCCTCATAGTGTTTCATAGCCTGACTGGGAAGCCACATTCTGCAAATCCATTTAGGGAAAGAAAAGCCTTTTAACTTAATTTTTTCTTCAGCATTATTTATGTCTCTGGTCAAAGAGAGCTTGCTTGCCCTTGCAGTGTCTTCTAAATGATGTCAGGTGTTACAGATGGAGCCCAGTGGCGGGATTCTCCAGTTGCAGGGTGCTTAATGCTTTGGAAATGATGTAAGGCTGAGAGCCGAGTGAGGTGCAGTGGTGGGGAAAGCTTATTTCCAGACTTCAACATCCCCAACCCATCTGAATTAGGGAGACCTATGAGTTATGGCAGCAGGACAGGCTTTAGAATGGATGGTTCCTTCAATTGCTAACGACAGACCTAGGAAGTCCCATTTACCAAAGTGCCCTCCAGTGGCTTCTTTCTTAGCAAGCACTAAATATATGGAAAGAGGAGCTCTTGGGTAATTTTCTCTCTTTTCTGACTTGGGTTAGAAAAAAAAAAACTCTGTGGGAGGTGTGTGTGTCCTAATGGCCAAGGGTTGGATTAAATGCTACTCCCCTGTTAGAATGCCTGAGGGAGGTTTCCCCAGCTGGGAGCAATTGTGCCCTAAGGCTAGACATCTTTACTCATGGGCCAGAACAAGTTTCTTAAGTTGGTTATTTGGGAGGAGGAGAACTAGGATGTCAGGGGATGAAGTGGGAACATTAGTCTTCGCCTGTCCTTTCCATCTTCATCCCCGACTTTTTAAACATCCCTTTATACAGCATCCTTTATGATTGCTCCCTCTCCTCCTTTGCTTACAGGAATTGACTTACTCAACAGTATTGCCTAAAAAGAAAAGTCAAATGCTACCCAGGAGGTCGAGGTTCAGACAGTCCACGCAGAAGGGGAGGAGCTTCAGAAGGACCCCAGCCAGCATGGGAATTTCCTGCTCATTGTCTGATTGGAGCTCTTCTCTGCCCCCAGAAGCCTTTGGTTTCTTGAAGCCTTGAGTAGAGATTTGAGGCATGGTTGTCCTCTCTCCTCCTCAGGGCTCTTTGTAATAAGTCAGCTTTCTTCCAAGTTTCACCCCAGCTCTTAACAAGGTGATAACAAGAACTCTTTCTATGGAGAGTTTTTCATCAATAAAGGTACTTTGTATATCCACAGGTTGGGTCGGCGGCAGTTGGCCATGTTATAATTTTCACATCATCCTGTTTATTAGTATCATGTGCCAGGCAGCTAGACAGGTGTTACCGGGCTTTGGGCACATTGAAGATGGACTCCTTTCTTATAATTGGCTTTGGATCCCACCTCCCATTTCTTGGTAATAATAGAAAGGAAAGTATCACGGTTGCTTCTAAGATTGAAAGTATCACATGAAATGTGGAGGTAACAAACAGGGTTTTGTTGAGCTCCATTAAAAGGAAAGCTTCTGGTCAAGGGACCAGAGTTCTAGCTCTGGCCCTGGGTGGAGATGTAACATTCTGAGCTTCTGAAACATCACATACTATTGTCTCCTCACTTAAGAGTCAATCCAGCCAGGTTTGAGTCCTCTGGATGAGAGGATGCTCATCAAGTGGCAGTTCTCAACCTGTGGGTCACAACCTCCTTGGGAGGGTTGCATATCAGATATTTACATTATGATTCATAATAGTAGCAAATTGCCTGCTATGAAGTAGCAAAGAAAATAATGGTTTAAAAAGACCACAACATGAGGAACTGTATCACAGGGTCTCAGTGTTAGGTAAGTTGAGAACCACGGTCTGAAAGATACTCTGAGGAGACAGAAGGAACAATCAGTCCTTCGGGAGACAATGTTCATGTAATCTCCTGAAGGCCCTCCTTGGTGGGATTCTTTGCAGATCGCCTGCTTTTCTGAGTTCTGCCTTGACAACTGTAAATTCGGGGGTCAGGTGCAATGACACATGCCTTTAAAATCAGCACTCAGGAGCTAGACGCAGGTGGATCTCTGTGAGTTTAAGCTCATGGTTTACATAGGAGTTACAGGACAGCCAGGGCAACATAGAAAGACCCTGTATCAAAAGTCGAACAAAAACAATCTAACTTTTTCTTTTCCCTTTCTATCTCTTTGAATATTATCTAAAATCCTAAGCAAACTTTCCCGATACTCCTGGCTTTCTCACAGTTTTGTGTTATTAAAAGTCCCAGCTGTAATGGTCTGTCCTGTCCCTTTAAGAGACAGGCCCCTCCTCCATCTGCCTATGCAAGAAGATCTTCCTTCACTATCAGCCTGAGCCACTTTCCTTTTCCCTCTCTCTCCAGAAGAGGTAGCTTCTCTTCTCTTCTCCTCTCCTCTCCTCCCCCCTCTGTTTCTCTCTCTCTCTCTCTCTCTCTCTTTGCCTCTCTCTGCTCTTCCCCTTCTCCCCTTTCTCTTTCCTCTCCATAAACCACTAAATAAATACCCACTTTCTCTGCATGGCATGCCTATCTGTTTCTGTCTCTCACCCTTGTGGCTCCCAGCCTGCTCTGCCTGGGACCCGCTGGCCCTCATGGCCCACTGGCCACTCTGGGAACCACAGGGTTTTATCTAAACCATTACATCAGCCCCTTTTACAAGACCCTATTGCTAACCCTAAGTCAAAAGGTCTGACTTTTCCTTTTTTTTCTGTCCCTCTCTTTTCAGTAGTTGCCTATTTTGCAACTTTGTCTGCCCTGTTGGTATTTTTCTCTCAAACTCTAATAAAACGACCCTTGAGTTTTCTTCTGATTCTACTTTTAAATTCTTTTATTGATAAAACCAAGATCCAACAAAAGGGAAGCCCGGTTTCCTGGTAACAAGAACATGCATCATTATATGGGCTGCTTTGTTTAGTATTTGTTGGTAGAACATTGTCTGCTCTTCTCACTGTAACACCTATACAAATGCAATATCCAGCGTGGGGGGGGAGGGCTCTATTCAGATTCTGACTGTGACAAATTAAAGACCAGTGCTTTTCTCAAGGCAACTAAAAGTATGGAGAGAAAATATCCATTTGAAAAAAAATCAGAGACACACAGAGTATTGAGGACTGAAGGTCTAAAACACCATAAAAGGGGAAATCCCAGGGATAAGACCCAGCACTCCATTGCTGCCTTTTTGCTCCTAGATAGTTGCAAATTCTGGGGCTTAAAACAAGAGGCTGAGAATGCAGATGAAGGTCATTGCTAAAATGCAGAGAGGACAGCAGAGGTACTGTCCTTTTGGAGTTAAAGGTGCAAAATTAGACACTGGGGAGTCTAGGATCCTAGTCAAAGGCTAAAGAACATAGCCTGAAATGGGGCCATTTCTTGCTCAAAATGCTTGTCAGTCTGAGCTTGCTGAGATGGGACACTGAGGAACTTAGCAGAAAGTCCTTGAAAAACAAAAAAATAGACTTCAATAGTTCAATAATAAAGAAGCAACAAGACTTAGAGTTAAGAACCTCCTGGTGTGACTGGCATCTGGTTAAAAAAAAATCTCATCCTGATGCCCTCAGCTAGGTTCACTGAAGGATAACCAGAAGTAGACAGAGATTTGTCAATCCTTTCTCAGAGGTATTCTGGTAGGCTCTCAGCTCACTGCCTCACACAGAAAAGGAAGAGCTTCTTGAAAAGAACATACTGCTATGATTTATTTTTTTAGTCTTAGAAAGTCAATAGAAAAAATATTGCCAGACATTACAAATAAGACTAAACCAAGACAATGGAGAGATCAGCCAATCCTTCCAATGTATACACTTCTCCTAGGTCTTCTTCATCAGATGCATACAATTCAGGGGAAAAAAAACAGGAAAGAGGAACAAAATACAATTCCAGAAGACAAAGGAATTAAAAAAAATAAGTAGTGATCATTAAATCTGCATATGAGACAAAGTTTCAAATAACCACACATATACAAACACATGTAACATACACCTAATCTGAGTAAGTTATTCCCTTAGTTAATAGTTAATAATATTGTATCAATATCATTACCTGGTTTTGGTATTTTAATGATAATGTAAGATTTCATCAGGTATAAGGCTTGGAACTTGTTACGTAGCCAAGTTGAACTTAAAACTCACATTCCTTTTGCTTGTGTCTGGGGTGTGCTAACATGCCTATCTTGAATGCAAATTCCAAGACTGAAACATATAGTATTTGAAATGAGAATCTCCCCCCCGACACACACACACACACACACACACACACACACACTCACACACACATGTTTTTTGAGACAGGGCTTCTCTGTATAGCTCTGGCTGTCCTGGAACTCACTCTGTAGAACAGGGTGGCCTCAAACTCACATAGGTCCATCTGCCTTTGCCTCCCTGAGTGCTGGGATTAAAGGTGTGTGCCACCACTGTCCAACTTGAAAACCCTTGGTTTAACATTGTAATTGACATAATAGAAGAGAATGTAGATCAGTAGAAAATACCCAAACTAAGGCACAAATTAAAAAAAAAAACTGAAATCATAAAAAGGCTAAGAAATTTATTGAACAGAGTAAAAGACAAAATCTTAAACTATTATGATTATAGGCCCAGAAGTAGAATAGAATACAAATTGCCTAAGGGGAAAAAGTAATTGAAGATATAGTGATTCCTGCAAAATGACGAAAGACAAAAACTGCAAATCAACAATTTCTGTAAGCCCCAAGAGGGAGAAATGTAGCAAAACTGAGGTTCATCATCACAAAACTACAAAAAGCCATACATCAAGCGAAAAATACAAACTGAAGGAAAAATCCACATAACTTGGCAGGGAGCCTTGAGGGATCTAACAGCTGACTTCTCAGCAGAAACAATGGGAGGCAGAGGACAATGAATGACAATTTTACCTACTGAGATATCTATCAGAAAATGGTGTCTAGTTTTATTTTAATTAATTTTTTTTACTTTTTTGAGATTATAATATAGTTACATTATTTCCCCCTTCCATTTTTTCTCTTCAAACCCTTCTATATACCCTCCTTGCTCTTTTTCAAAGTCATGCCCTCTAATTGCTGTTACACACACACACACACATACATACACACACACTCACAGACTTGTAGATGCATAAGTATAACCTGAGCAGTTTGTATAATGTTACTTGTATGTATGTTCTCAGGGAAGACCATTGGTGTTGGATAACCAATTGCTATACTTTTCCTGGAGAAGACTTTTCTCCCGGCTCACAAAATTCCTTGGCTATCTGTAGTCCTTTGTGTAGGACTGAGGTGCCCTGGGCTGCTTTCTCCCCCATCCATATTAGCATGTCTATTGTTGTACTTGCTTAGCTCATATTTTGGCAGTTATGCCTCTTGAAATAATTATTAAAAGCATTTCTTCATTTAGGAGGGAAATGATTTCAGATGAAAGCAAGTAAACAGAGCAACAAAGGAAGAACAACAGAAAGTGTTATGGGCTGGGTACACACTGGGTTTGAGAGCCCCTCTGGTGTGTGTTCAAGCTCCTGACTTTAATCTCCAGAAACTCAAGAAAAGAAAAAAGGAGAAGAAACAAAACAAAACAAAAAGAGAAAAGACACTATGAAAACGTTAGTAAGCGAGCACATCATAATGTGTATTACCCGTTTGCAGGGGAGGAAGAGTTCTTTTTGAATATTGTGGGATGTAAAGATGATATAGAACCTAACTTTATGCTGGTTAAAAACACAAAGTTTTGAAAGGGAGATAAGCAATTTAAAATATTCTAGGGCTTTGGAATTGAAAGTCAGTGGTAAAGCTAACAATCTATATTAGAAAATTATTAGATAAAAATGTCTGAAATTACTTCCAAAAAAAATCAGACTTAGATGGTAACAGAGGGGAAAAGTAAAATAATAAAATCTGATTAATCATAAGGAAAAGGGCAAGAAGTGAGAGAAAAATAACATGAAATAGGTCAATCAAATATAAATGAACAATAATCTAGCAGAAGATAGAAATTCATACCTTTTAGTAATTACATTCAGGAGAAATGGACTAAATATTTCAAGTAGAATACTAAAATATCAGATTGGTCATATTCTATTCACAGAAACATGCCTTGAATACACATTACTGTAAGCTGGAAAATAAAAGGATGTGGAAAGAAACAGACAGAAATATAAACAGAAACTAAAATAATTATTGAATCATTATAATTAAGTAAATAATTATAAGATGAATACATGTTATTATTGTTAAAAATCTTAATAGTTACACTAGTGTCTGATATTTTATATAGTCTTATAAAGGCACACATAATTTCAAAGTTGGTTTTACTGAATGTGTCAGCAATCAGAGATGAAGAAGTCTAAGATGGAAATTTTGAGTGGTAAATCAGCACTGAAGAATGTCCTGATATTTGCCATTGCTGTCTATATATCTGCTTGTTCAGAATGTTTGTATATACTTGCCACTATTTTTTAAAGATATCTGGAACTTTGTCATTGTTGTTATAAGCTATAAGAATCAGGGATTTGGTGAAAATGAATTCTAAGGACTTTCTGATAATCAAGGATTCTTGGAGTTTGAATGTGAAATCCTCTTAGGCGCTGGTGTTTGAACACTTGGTCCCCAGAAGGTGGCACTCTTTGGAAGTTGGTGGAACCCGGCTGGAGGAAGTGAGTCATTGGGGTGGATATGGACGCTTTTAAAGTACAGCTCCAAGAGGATCTATACATGGGTTCACCTTGCTATTTGGCTTCTCTGGATTGCCGGGCAAAAGGTGGGAATACAGGGGTGGGGATAGAGGTGGGGTAGGGGGCGGGGGAGAGGAGAGGGGGAAGGAGAAGGGAGAAGGGAAGGACTGGGGAGAGCTTGGGGGAGTGGGAGGGTGGAGATGGAGGAAAGGTGGATATTGGAGAAGGGAATAAGATATCTACATCATTGGAGTCATTTTAGAACTGGCAAGATACTTGCCTCTAGAGGAGATCCCAGGTGTCCACAGGGATGTCCCCAGCTAGGTCCTTGGGCAGCAGAGGAGAGGGTGCCAGAACTATCATTGTCCCATAGTCACACTGATGAATATCTTGATCACATCCATAGAAATTTCGTCCGATGGATGGAGATAGAGACAGAGACCCACATGCACACCAGAGCAATGGACTGAGCTCCCAAGGTCCAGTCGAAGAACAGAAAGTGGGAGAAGATGAGCAAGGAAGTCAGGACCACGAGGGGTTGGTCCACCCACTGAGACAGTGTGCCTGATCTAATGGGAGCTCACCAAATCCAGCTGGACCAGGACTGAATGAGCATGTGATCAAGCTGGACTCTCTAAATGTGGCTGCCAATGGGGGCAGAATGAAAAGCCATCAACAATGACACTAAGACCTATCTCCTCCGCATGTATTATCTTTTTGGGAACCTAGTCTATTTGGATGCACACCTTCCTAGGACGGGATGGAGGGGGGAAGGCCTTGGACTTCCCACAGGGCTGGGCACCATGCCCTCTTTTAAGGAAGCAGCAGGAGGGGTGGGAGCGGGAGGGGACTGGGAGAAGGGGAGGAAATGCAACTCTTTTTTTTATTAATGGAAAAATTAAAAAAAATAAAGTACAGCTCCATTCCTGTTCTCTGTTTCTTGAGCAATGAAACAGAGTGGACACTTGCCACCACTGTACCTTTGCTGTCTGTTGTCATGTCTCTGCTGTAATAGACTGTATCCTTCTGTAACTGCAAGTCAACCCTTTGTCCTTGGTTACCTTTTTCAAGATACTTTACCACAGCATTGAGAAAGTACCTAACACAATGCATGAGTGGGGACAAGATGGTGGGTCTGTGACAGCAACAGTAGGGAGGAATTTGGGGCCCAGTGGCTGGTGAACACCCTGTTAAAGGCACTCTTATGTTGCTTCTCTATCAGTTTAGTGACTGCACCTGAATCTACAGATATTTTAACTACCATCTGCAGTCCCATGGCATCCTGACACTCAGGATCCAGCCTGGCCATACTTCCGGTCCAACCAGCACCACACCAGGTCGGCCATTGCTGGCAATGTAGTTTTTTTTTTTTAACTAAGTTTCCATCATTTTATTTACCAATAAAGATTTAGGAGTCAGATGTTGAGGTGATTCTTACAGGTGTAAGATGGAATCTCAGAATTGTTTTGATTTGTACTGGCCAAGATCAAAAACACTGATGACAACTTATGCTGGAGAGGATGTGGGGTAAAAGGAACACCCCTGCATTGCTGGTGGGAGTGCAAACTTTGGATATCAGTATGGCAGTTTTTCAGAAAATCAGGAAACAACCTTCCTCAAGATCCAGCAATACCACTTTTGGGTATATACCCAAAGGATGCTCAAGCATACCACAAGGACATATGCTCAACTATGTTCATAGCAGCATTGTTTGTCATAGCCAGAACCTGGAAACAACCTAAATGCCCCTTGACCAAAGAATTGATAAGGAAAATGTGGTACATTTACACAATGGAGTTCTACACAGCAGAAAAAAAAATGACATCATGAAATTTGCAGGCAAATGGATGGATCTAGAAAACATCATATTGAGAAAGGTAACCCAGACCCAGAAAGACAATTATCATATGTACTCACTCATAAGTGGTTTTTAAACATAAAGCAAAGAAAACCATCCTATAAATCACAATCCCAGAGAACCTAGACAACAATGAGGACCCTAAGAGAGACATACATAGATCTAATCTACATGGGAAGTAGAAGAAGACAAGATCTCCTGAATAAATTGGGAGCATGGTGACCATGGGAGAGAGTTGAAGGGAAGGGGAACAGAGAAAAATGTATAGCTCAATAAAATCAATTAAAAAAATAAGATTTTGGGGTGAAAACCTGCTATCACAGATAGACTGGAAAACAACCAGTTGACCTTCCTTTTAGACTGGAGACCCAGTAAGAGAGCTGTCCCAAACCAAAAAGACAATGAAACTCCAAGCCCCTCCCTATTCCTTCCTGTGTGTCTCTCTATTGTCTTCCTGGCTTCGCTATACTCTTTATGGCTAATTCCTATCAGTTATTTGCTGGCCCCGCTCCCTGATTCAAGGTTGATTTTAACACAGTTTCTAGTTTCACAGTGTAATCAAATATCCCGCAACACTCTTTACCTCTCTAAATATGGAACATTCAACCCAAAGTGCTCCCCTTTGGAAAAAGGGTGAGAGTAGCATAAAATACACATTCTAATCAGAAGACGTGGTAGAATAATTAAACTTTGAAATTCATTTATTTTTCTTTTCTTTTCTTTTGTATTTATTTATTTATTTATTTATTTATTTATTTCCAAGACAGGTCTATCTGTGTAACCCTTACTGTCCCAGAACTTATTCTGTAGACCAGGCTGGCCTTGAACTGAGAGATCGACCTGTCTCTCCTTCCAAAGTGCTAGGATTTTAAAGGTGTGCCCCCCATTCCTGGCTTAAAAGTAAATTCTTGAAAGACAGAAAATTATGCTTCTCAATAACTCATCATTATAATTTTCTAAAGAAATTCATTTAGTAACTTACTCAGAAAGATGGTTCTAGTGCTTAATTCTTCTTTTCAGGAGTTGCTTCCTCTTTATGGTCTTTATTTCTGAGCAATTCACTTTTTTTTTTTTTGCTAAAAATAGCCACAGAATTGGTGGGGGGTTCATCTTTGACAAAGGCCAAGGATTATGATCTGAAAGCTTTAGGGATTAGGAATGAGGATTGAATGTCCAGTGAAGTGAAATACCTTCCACCTTCACATTTCTCCCAGAATCCCCTACTTCTGACTTTCTCCTTTTTATTTTCTCAGTGTTTCCACAGCTCAGTTAGGACCTGTTTTGCTAAGAGCCACCTGTATCCTTTTAAGGTGAATGCTGTATAGCCCAATTGAGGTTGATTGTTGCGCTATTATCCATAATGGTTGGCGATGAATGAGAGGTCATCTGTGGGCTGATCTCATTGTGTGTCTTTTTATGGATTAGATACCTGTGGTGGGCTCTTATCTTTAGGCACAGCCTTACCATTAAAATGGCATAATTTCGTTACACAGCAAAGAACAAGACGGCTATGCAAACTACCCCTGAATTACAAATTAGAAATATTTCTCAGTGGTTTTGGAAATTTTGCTGTCACTGTTTGCTTTCACGATTTGAGGAATTCTATGGCCAAATACAGCTCAAACTTTATTGGACACATCATATGACCTGTGCCTCTCACCAAAATCATGACCTGATGTTCTTCCGTACCCAAGAGTGGGTTGATATTCAATGTTTCCAGTCAGTTTGTAGGTAATGAAAATGCTGGTTGTCTGGCCACAGTTTAAATGCAAAGCATTTACACCAGTGATTCCTAACCCTGGTTGCATAGGGAATGTTGCAGAAGAACCCATGCCTAATGTCTATCAAGAGGACTTAATCATAGCTTCTCAGTATGGCATCTTCCTACAATCCTTCTAGGGAACCTGAACAGTCTACAGCAGGATATACTGATTTCCCCTCCCAGATACATAGTATTTTTGCATGTCATTTCTGGAGTCTGAAGATTTCCACAATCGAATCCATACAAAATTAAAACCTTATGCTTCAAATAAAAGATCTTTTAAGAAAATGCTGCAAGGTAAACCCCTTAATTTAGTCATCTTAAAGACTAACAATTAATAACTGCGGACTGAGGTTCTAATTCCAGAGTGACTCTATTTGAGGCTGAGGAATTTAGAGAGGTAATTAAAGTTAAGTGAGGTTGTCTGACTAGTGTCCTTGTAAAAAGAAGAAAAATAACAGATGTATTGCACACAGAGAAAGGGGTATGTAAGGAGCAAGAAGGCAGCCATCTGCAAGCCAGCCTAGGGAGAAAGCAGTCATGCTGATACTTTCATTGCAGACTTCCAAATTCCAGAGCTTTGGGGAACAAATTCTTGCTGTTAATTCACTCCATCTAAAGCGGTTGCTACAGAGCTTCTAGCAAACTAACACAGACTTTCCCATGATGAAAAAAGTCTTCTTGTTTTCTCAGACTAATGTCTGTGTCCTAGGTATTTCTTTGTTGAACAAATAGTTCAAGTATCTGCTATTGACTATATATTCATTGGGAAACCTATGTACACAGTTTAAAGACAGGAAAACTGAGCATTGTCACTAAGTAGATGTAAATAGGTAGGAACTTCCTTAATGTTCTGTGGATTTGTTCCTAGGGACAAGAGAGAGAGAGCCAGATCTTATCTCATTCTGCTTCTACATCGTCCTGATTTTGGTTAAAGTCAAATGTAATCTGTCATGTTTGTGTGGCCGTTGCTGGTTAGGTAATGATGGGGAGTTGAAGATGGGGCCTAGTGGGAACCTTCGCCTGTTTTCCGTAGCTCTTGTCGGGTTGGTGAAGCGGAATGGTTGCTGAGTGCTGTGCTGTGACTGGTTTGGAAATCTCACAGGAGCATAAGTTATTTGATAACTTGAAGGAACACACATTCTCTCCGGATGGACACGGTGGAAACTGCTACTTCAAGATAATGCGCAATTTTAACCTCTTGCTACACTCCTCTTGATGGTTTTACCACTTTTCATGGCCTGGTGTTTGGTGGCCTTTGTGATATGAAACACGTATAACAGAAAATCCACAAAGGCATTTGGTTTGTTTCCACGCTTCTCAGAGCTGCACAGTGCTTGGATCTATGTGTGCCATTAGTGATTACAGTCATTTAAGACTAAATGAAAAACAAAATTCAACTTGTTTTTTTAAAACACAGCTATTAAGTTATTAGAAAAAAATTTAAATGCTCTACTACCTACTTAATGAATGAGCTATTTGTTTTTTTCTTTCTCAGGATTGTCATTTTAGCTTAGAGATATTATGAAGAAGATACTGACACACTAAGGGCCTATGAACTAAGAAGGTCTGGGCTGGTGATTTGTACGTGTCTCTTGGAATGATCTCTCTGGAGGAAGAAAACGTCACATGACAGGTCCAGCCATCCTGAGGAAAGGTGCCTGAAGAAAGACTGATGCCTGCCCAACCTTTAGCTATTCCAGCCATCGGTGCCACAAGTAAGTGGAGGGATTTCCAGTTTCTGCTGTTTCTGGTGCCATCTGAAAGCAAAGTGAGAGGCAACACTGTCCATATGAACCTGCTAGTTCCCAGAATTCAGAGAATGCATAGCTATTGTAAGCCATCGAGGTTTCTTGTTTGATTTGTTTTATTCTGAGACAAGGTTTTACTATGTAATCCAGGCTAATCTTGAACTCATGAGCCTCCCCCCTCCTCCCCACCTCAGTATCCCTAGCCTGGGATTATCTCTATGTGCCACCCAACTCAGCTACATTAAGCTACTAAATTTTACAAGAGTTCCAGAGAACATTGATAACTGGAACAGAATTCTGGTGCCTCCAAGTAAGGTGCAGCTATAACATAAAAAGCATGTGGTATTTGTTTTCAGACAGAGTAATAAGTGAGAGAATATCCACAGGGAGTCTTTTAGCAAAATCTAGAGAGACTTCAAAGAGATTTTAGTGAGGGCTTGAAAGATGGAGAAGGAAATGTTGCTGGAGGTGAGAGAAAAAAAGAGAACTGGGGCTGTGTGGGGTGAATGTTGATGGCACTGTCACCTGTGCTAACAAGGAAACTTTGTAACTTGCTGAACAGACAGAGAGTGGTTGAAATAACATTCTGGGCTTAGATCATAAGAAGATACACAGATCTGGGAGATGCTCTCAGAAGAATTAGAGTGCACTGGGGAATGTAGCTATCGCATAACAAAGCTTGGTTGCCCGAGGCTGGCAGGCCATGAACAAGGGGAAGCTAACCAGGTAGAGAGACTGCTTGAAGAGAGAGATGTCCCCTCTACTACAACATTTGCAGCCATCCCAGCCCTCATAACAGACATACAAATCAAAACTTCTTCAATTATCTCTAGCCGACGACAGCACCATATAACAGCAACATTATGAAGAATCCCAAGTGAGGTACCTCACAAGCTGAGCCCGTCTACCCCTAGATGCTGGATGCAATAATGTATTGTTGTTTTGTAGCACTAAATGCTGGAGCGCTCTGCTACACAACAGCAGTTGGTATCACTTCACTTTCGCCACCTTTACCAAATGTAGACATTGTTTCCAGTGCCATGAAGCTAAATCCAATGGCTATTCAATTGCTTGTGCAGAGAGAGAGAGAACACCGAGAGGAAAGACAAGGTTCTCATCCCCAGCTTTCCCCCTAAGTAGCTGCTTTTGTGTGAAGCAGTTAAGTGCTTGTCGCCTCAGTGGGACAGACGGTTTGCATTTCCTGCCCCCACAAAGTCACAATTGAGAATGAAGGGCACGGTGGTGCATGCCTTTAATCCCAGCACTCCGGAGGCCGATGCAGGACGACCTCTGATTTCTAGGCCAGCCTAGTCTACCGAGTGAGTTCCAGGACAGCTGGGGCTATGCAAAGAGACCCTGTATTAAAAAAATAAAAAGACAAAAAATGAAGCAGACACTAAATCACTAAATAAGAAGATATTCAAGAAAACAACATAGCATCAGTTGAATCTAAGAAGCTGTTAGAGTTGAGCCTGTAGGAATGAGATCCAGCTTTGGTGAGCCCACTCGTTACGGGAAGGAAGGGATCGTCTATGTTGAGTCCACAGTAGCCTTTGTGCCCACTCTTAGAACTCTGTCTCAGAGACAAAGGTACCAAGTTGGATGTATCGGGTTAGGTGGCAGAAGAACAATAGAGTAGAGCGGTAGCAGGTTGGAATATATGGCAGGAGACTCTCTATTCTTGTGTTACAGATTCTTCTAAGAGGAAGGCTTTCCAACAGTATTTCTTTACTGTCTCATGATGTTTTCCTAAGTTGGAAATCTGGGAGTGACTTCTCTGTGTGGTGTCATATGGGAATGTGACAGTCAAGCTATAGACTTGCTTGGGCTGTCATCATGTTCTAAAGGCCTGATGGAGAACAGAGGGCCATTTCCAAGATGGCTTTCTAACACAAGCTTAGAACAGGAAGCATTAATTCTTACAATGTAGGCTTCACTGTAATGTTGCTTCATGAATGTCCTTACGATATGTTTGCTAAATTCTCCCAGAGAAGGGGGAACAAAGCAGTCCCCCAGATTTTGTGACCTCATCTCAAAAGTTACTTGCCATAAAACCTGTAGTAGCTTTTTGGTTGACTAGTCAGCCCTACTTCTTGCTCAGGGAGAGAGAGCGTCCAGAGCTGTGTGCACTAGGCAGGGGCCAGAATGGAGGCAGGCCACCACAAAAGTGTAGCATGTGCAAAACATGGAGAGAGATTTCAAGGGGGTGGGGATGGGACAGGGCATGCGGTAGAAGTGTGATGTGATGAGCTCTAGCAGAATGAGACACATCAGGACGCTGAGCATGAAACCAAGTGGGGGAACCAGGACCATTTTCCATTTCTTTAAGAGTCTTCTGTCTTTCAGAACTACTTTCCCCTTTAGCCTCTCTTCTTGTGAATCACACTCAGTAGAAAGACATAAATTTGGGAACTGGCCTCACCTGCTGTGAACCAATTTTCTCTTCAGCATCCTCTCACTGCCACAGGGGCTCTAGACGCAGAACAAGAAAGAATGGCAAAGGGACTCATACCCACAGCTGGCAAGTGATGGGGCTTGGATCTAGACCTGGATTCGTCTGATGCCAAAGCCTTGTTCATTCTATCACTTTATCACCTTGTGTTCCAGGGCTGTGGGGAGAAGGATTCCAAGGTTTAGTGTCTTCCTCCTGTCTGGGTTTACATGGTCATGCTCAGGCATTGGAATTCTCCCGATCCGGTGTTAAGATTACATCCTCTTGGTCATTTTTGCTGCCCGCAGTCCCTTCCCGTATATTTCTACCTCATTGCCTCACCATCTTCTTTCATATCTTAGCCTCCTGCTTCTTCATCCTCATGTTATTTGTCTCTGTTAACAGGGTCATTTATCCCCATAAAGCACTCTGAGAGACAAGGATTGAAAGATGCTGCTGCTGCTGGGTCAGGGTGCTAAAGACCCTCTGTGGGAAGCTGTGGATGCAGAGACCCTTCTTCATCTGACCTAAGTAAGAGCTGTGTGACAGAGGGGAAAGGTGACTCTAAACTCCCTTTCCACAGGGAAAAGGACTTCAGATTGGAAGGTACCCAGGTAACACACTTTGAACTACTGCTAACCTGAGAATGTTAGGCTCTGTGAGTAGCATTGCTGATTTGCTTCTTGACATGTGAAGCTGGAGAGAAGAAACAGGGTGGGGACGTGTTTTGCAGCTAGTGAAACTGTGGGGATCATGACTCAGCACACAGGGATTTTCTCTTCTTCTCTGCTTTCTTTTTTTTTCCTACCCAAAGGTCTGGATACAGCGCACACACACACACACACACACACACACACACACACACACACACACACGCATGAATGGATGGATACCCAGTTAGACAGATAGATAGACACAGGCATCAAGCATACACAGAGTTGCATATGAATTGTTTATGGTTGATTTGTCTTAGTTTCTTGGACCCCTACATTCTGGAAGTCCCTGCATTTCCATTGTGTAGCAGGCTCCAAACATCAGCTTCTGAAAAGCAGTGTGGATCTTGTTCTCCTGAGACACTGGCTGATTATCTGTTTGAAGTGGCATCTGGAAGAAATAGAGGGGCTTTAGCTGCAAGTTGTTGTAAGAGCTTTATTGGGGCATCAACATTTGATGGATTTCTTTATAGTGGCATTAAGTGAGTTGGCATGTCATAAACCATCCCATGGGATGCCTTAGAGGTGAGAAACAGCAGAAATAAAGGAAACCTGTCTATCTTATATATAGTCCAGCTGGCATTTCCCCCAAATTCTAACCCTCTGGGATGCACAAGTTGGCGTGTTTCTCTTTCAATAGACCATACCATGGTGTTGAAATGGGTTACAAAAGCAATTAAGGTTGAGAAATGTTGAGAAGCAGAATGTTAGGGTAGCAACAACCCCTAGTGAAATTCAATACATGAGAAACTATCCCTTGGATTGTCAGGTACCTTTCATATCTGGAGAGATTTTGAGAATCATGCAGATCCCCTAACTATTTTGTGACATTGTGTATTAGCCAGCTTCTCGATGCTATGGTAAAATTTTCAGGACATATCAAGTAGGAAGAGGAGATGCTTATTGGAGCTTACAGTTTTGGAAGGCCTCATCTAAGATGAAGTGGTTTTGCTTTTGGACCTCCGATGTGGCAGCTCTCATGGCAGGAAAGTGGGATAGAGATAAACTCTCATCTCATGGACTAGGAAGCAAAGAGTGGAAGAGGAGGAATCCAGACCCCATAGTTCCCTTTAGGGCTACCCCTAATGACTAAAACACAATCTTAAAGCTCTAATTGCCAAAGGCTTCATCACTTCCCAGTAGTCACACCCTAGTGACCTGGCCTTTATTACATGTCCCCCTTTGGGAGACACTCAAATGCAAGCAGTAGCATTTGTGCTTAAGGTTCTGTTCTAAGGAAGAACTGGATTGGTGGGTTCTGATTAGTGCTAGAATCAGTAAGTGGCCTACTTCGGGAAACCCCTTTTCTGCCTGCACCCTCCCTTTCTCTGCCCCTCTTTTCCTGTGCTTGTGAGTTATTACAGTGCAGCGGCTGTGTCAGAATCAGACAGCTCACATCTTGACCCACTTGTCTGGCATTTTGACAGAAATAGGAATTCCTGTGCCACTCAAGGGCTGTTGAGTTTTTTAAGTGTGTCCTAATAGCAGGCTGACTTTCATAGAGTTTTAATTGGATGCAGGAAGTCTGTTGGAAGGACTCTCGAGGAAAGAGTTGGTTTCCAGTACCACGGCACTGGTCCATCCCTGATTCTGTGATTCTGTCCTTTCCAGCCACAGAGGAATTCCAGCCAAGGAGCTATTTCACCCAGCCCAATGGTCTGTGGATTGGTTCAGGAGAGGGGAGGTGGGGGAAATCCTTGCCCATGGCCACATCTGAGTGCCTCTTCTGGTCCTGCAAGTGAGACTCAGGATGATCTTGAGGACCTGTCTCCTGCTTTCTCGGGTGATGTTTGGGGCTTGCAGTGGACTTGAAGACTCTGGCCAACTTCTGTAGTTCCTGGATAACATCCTTATGTGCCTTCAGCCAGGTCTCTCAGGGAAGACCCATGAGAGAGAAGAGGCACTGTGAACACTGGGTCAGCCTGGAGGCTTACTGGAAGGGCAGCTAGCTAGCTACAGGCTCTGTGTTGTTCCAGATTAGGACTTCTTGCTGATGAGATCTTTTGTTCCTGAATCCCCAGAATGAAATCCATCTGCTAAGTTGTATTCCAAAAGCCTAGGGCTTCCTTCTTGTGTTGCAGAGGCTACAGTAGTCAGACATCTGATGACAGAGAGAAAGAAAGAAGAGCACACGAACGGCTGCCCTGACTGCAGCTCAAGCTGTGCCTGGAGTGTCAGAGGCAGGCACGTTAGGACATGCCTTCCCTGGCAGCCATGACTTTTGGCAAGGAGTTGCAGGCTGGCAGTGGGGGAGTTAATCTCCTCTTTGTCACTGAGGCCATTGGAATGCACACTTGTGGCTGTTCTGTCTGACTGGAGGGTGGCCCATTCTATTCCTTGAAGTATTCTGCCTTGTTAAAGGGCCAACTTTGATATCCAACATCACAGGCTTCTCTACCATGTGGCTGATGAAATGGAGATTTCTTTCCTTTTCTTCAAGGCACAGTGAGGGGCAGGATTTGTTCTTCTTAGATCTTTCCCACTTCCTCAGGTATGATTTTATATAAACTCATCAAGGTCCAAATGTATATATACACATGCAGACACACACCTTCTCTCTAATGCAGGACGACACAGTGACAGATTGCATGGGACCTGTCACATACTAGGAGATCTTTCTCTCTCTGTGCCATTTCTTGATTATCTGTGAATTAGGGTTGCCAGTAAACAAACCTCACTGTGAAGATATAGAGTCAATATATGTAAAGTTTTTAGAATACTACAGAACACAAATAACCACTATATGTTAGCTAGCACCATTTTCTGGTTACTTATTTCTTTGCACCAGGCACATGGGCTTTGGGCTTTTTGCTTATTTTTGGCAATAGAGATCCAATCTAGAGCCTTGAACATGCTGGCTAAGTGCTGTTATTCTGAGTTACTTCTAGAGACAAGCCACACAAATGATCTTCAATACAGAGGCTGTTGGTAGGACATCAGAATTTCCCAGGAGTTGGGAGTGTATGCTTTGATCCATTGATATCATAGGTCAGGGTTCCCTGCTCTGAAGAGATAAGACCTTACTTGAGGGTAGAAGTTGCTGATGTCTTCAGCCATATTCCGTACTCTGTTTGTCACTTTACGGAAGGAAACAGTTAACGTAAGGCTAAGATCCTGTGTTAACTGTCTCTCCCTCTACTATGATGGGGTGAGAAGGAAGTTGAATATGGAAATGATGGACTGATTGGAATTTTTTCGCTACTAAAAAGTTTGAGTACATATTACTCCTCCTCCTTATCCATGGTGGTGGGGGTGTTCACTACAAGACCCTAAGGGGATATCAGAAACTGTGGCGAGTACTCAATTCTGTGTGTGATGTCTTCTCCCATGCACATACCTATGAGAACATTTAATTTATAAGTTAGATACAGTAAGATAAAAATGATAGCTAAATATAATAATTATAACATTACACTACAGTTAATGTTATATGAATATGGCCTTGCTCAAAATATCTTATCACAGCAACTTCGACATACGTTTGTTTCCTTTCTTGGTTATGTTGAAAGTTTTCACCTAATTACATAAAGAGCTTCCATCTTTTCAGCCAGCATCACTACTCTTGTGATGTGTGAGGTCATCAACCAGAAAACAGGAGCTACTGAATCCAAGTGCTTTGTTATCCTGTCATTCTAATAACCAAGGACAACTACTAAGTGGCAAATAGACGGGTAGCATAAATATGCTAGACGAGAAAATGTTCCCACCCCAGGTGGGACCGCATGGGATCTCACCATACTACTAAGGTGGCATGTAGTTTTAAATCAGTGAATTGTTTATTTCTGGAATTTTCTATTTAATATTTTCAGATTGCAATTGGCCTCAGGTAATTGAAACCATGGTCAGAAAAACACACAAATAAAGGGGGACTACCATCTTTTTATTTACTAGTGGTAGAATATAATCTCATTAATTTATATATAATTGCGAAGAGCCTCTTGCACTCCATAATGTAAATACAGTGTGATATTTATATGCTATCTATATGTGTGTATCTTAGTGTCAATACAAAAATATATTTCTCTGTACTTATGTCTCTTTTTAATCTTTTTGTGTGTGTGCATGTGTGCCTCTGTGTAGTTCTGTGTGTGTGCCTTGTGTGTTCTCGTGTGTGTCTTGTGTGTTCTTGTGTGTGTGCACACGTGTGTACATGTGAGTGCGTGTGTGTGTGTGTAAAAGTCAGAGGACAATCTCAGGTATCAGTTTTCACTTTTCACCTTCTTTGAGACAGGGTCTCATCACTGATCATGTATCAGGTAAATTAGGCTGTGAGTTTCCAATGATTTTCCTGTCTCTTACCCCTCATTACCTCCGGGGTTACAGACATAAGCAAACTTTCTAATTTGGCAAGGGTCTGGGGATGTAGTCTATGCCCCTCATGGTTGATTAGCAAGGACTCTAAGTACTGGCCACCTCCTCCCCGCCAGACCCATGTTCCTCTTTTTAGTACTCTCTTTAGCAAGCTTATGGTTATTTTATGTGAATTGTGAAAATGATGATAGGACACAGACAAACATAATTTAAAGTTGGTTTGTTTACATTAGGGACATTTCTAAATTGAGGCTTCCTTCTGTGTGCATTCACAGCATTTTTTAATGTGGATGTGTAGCACTGCTCTAAACAATAGAGGAGGTCAGTTTTGTTGACCAGCGAAGTTAGAAATATCACGATGCAGTTAAAGGTGCCCAGCAGTCGATGCAGAGGAAGAGCCTCCAACATTTGTGCCTTGCATGAGGACACTTCTTAGGCATGATGATGAAGAGTTGATGCTGGAGAATAGATCTTCACACATTTGTGCCTTGCACGAGGACACTTTTTCAATGGGGGTTTTTAAAAATGGCCCTCATAATGAGCTTGGCAAATTACCAATAAGCATTGTGAGCTTGAGAAAACGAGACTTCTGGAAGGCCCTTTCTTATGTGTAGCTTATATTTCAGACATGTGAGAAATGACCAAAGATATATGCCAAACATCATGTGCTATGGATTCTCCATTATGCATGAACTGTGAGTGTGGCATGGAAGAAGACAAAAATCTGTCTTATGGATCTCAGGACTTATCTCCTCGGTGACCCTGTGGTCATCTCAGGCCCTCCCTATCTAAAACTGAATAGCTTCTTCCTCTGTACCCTTCTGCATTTCCTGTCTCAGTGACTGGCACTGTATCCACCAGATCACACAATTCAGGAGCCCAAGAGTCTCATTTATCCCCACATTAATCATCAGTACACATCACTTTTCCCCCTTAATATTTATTCTATATGATTGTCATTGCCTTGGCAGTTTCTCATCTCATGATGATGATAAAGAGGATGATAATGGTGACATTGATTTATTTTTACTACAAATGTTTATTGAACATCCTTTAGGTGCCAAGCCAGGATTATAGTCAAAAGATAAACCAACAAAAGCTGGGGAGCAGGGTGTGGTCTAATTCCAATGTTTAGGAGACAGAGACAGGAGATAATGGGTTTGAAGCCAGCCTGGGCTATATATCAAAACCCAACCTGGATAATGTATGGTTAACACCATTTGTCATTAGGAAAATTGAAATTAAAGCCATAATGAGGTACAACTCTATTTGATTACTTTGCCTAGAATAAGCTTGAACAACAAACCCATAACTCCAAGTTCTGGCAAAGACACAGAGCAAATGGTATTCTTATACATTTTTGGTGAGAATGTAAAACAGTAGAATCACTGCAGAAATGAGTTTGGCAGTTTCTATAAGATTAAATACACATTTACCATGCAACTCAGCAATCCCACTCATAGGTATTTGCCCAAGTTAAAAGAAAGTTATGTTCTCATAAAACCTGTATGTGAATATTTATAGCAGCTTTATTCATCATCTCCCCTAAACTGGAAACAACCCAAATGTCCTTCAGCCAGGCAATGAATAAATAAACCGTGTTGCATCGAGACTATGGATGTAACAATAAAAGGAACTACAACAATATGGATGAATCTCAAATTCCTTATCCTAAGTGAAAGAAGGCGGGGGAGAGAGAGAGAGAGAGAGAGAGAGAGAGAGAGAGAGAGAGAGAGAGAGAGAGATATACTGTATACCTCCATTTATAGGATGTTCTGAAAAAGGCAAGACTATGGGGATAGGAAGCAGATAAGCAGGCTCCTAGACCTGAGATGGGGAGGAGTTGGTGCAAGGGAGCTTGGAGAGAGCCTGGCTTCTGCTTTCCTCCCATCTGGACTCCTGCCTCCTCCCGAATAAAAACCTGACCATAGGACACTGGTGTTGAAGACTCTTTCCAAGTTTGCTCCTACTTGCAGCATCCAGGACCTTTCTAGATATCTTGTGGGGAACAAGGGCCACCCTGATTGTACCCCAGAATCTCCACCTTCCTTTTCTGCTCCTCTTCCATAAACATCATTTTCTTCAGTCTCACATGACATTTGCTCCATTTAGCACTTCTGAGATAACACATTGTCTTTCGCTAGTTTTCATCTCTCACTTCTGAATTAAGAAACTCCTCTCCTTTCAAATGCCAGCAGCCAGCCAGAGGCCAGAGACTCCTCTATGCCACGAGATCACTGATCTCTGCTGCCCCTACTTCCTTCTTTGAAGATGCCCACCACACTGATTGGTTGTTGGTGATCATGGATCCCTGCCAAGCAGGTGAGTAACCCAGGACCATTTCTCAGTTTCTCTACACCTGGCACAGTCATATATGCATGGCATTCACCCAATTTTTTTAAATGATACCTAACTATAAAGCATAGAGGGTTGAGGGTGTGCTCAGAGGTACAGAACTTGCCCAGCCTGTGAATAAAGACCTTGGCTTTATTCACTAGAACCCAGGGTGTGGAAAAGACGTTTTATAAACTGGAATTATTACCTTAGAGTGAAACTTCTCCTACCTCAGCAGAGAAACACAGAAGTGACGTGTCTCTTCTAAGGTCTTTCATTTGTCTTATATGCTGGTGTCCAGTGACTTAGGAAGAAGAATTAGGGTGCAGGGTGGCAGTTGATTGAAGAATACTGAACTCACGCACTTCCCTAAGGCATCGTTTAGTTCTGGTCCCTGTTGCATTCATTTTGGGCAGGAAAGATGAGCGCCAGTTTAAAAGATAAACAAGGAAAGCACTTGCTGTTTGGCAATTGGGACTGGAAAAGCATGCTTCACTTGTTGCGGAGTATGTGTCATGAACCTAAATGAGTAACAGGTGGATGGTTTGCCTAGGAAGTAATTAAGGGAGTTGGGCAGTCATCTGTATCCCGACTGGGCCGGCTGGCAGCCAGAAGAACTGTTCTGTGGTTAACAAGGAGGAGGTCTGTAGCCCTGGGACCTGCGATTTCAACAGCAGTAATAACTATTAGGTGGACTTTGGCTCTGTGAATGTTTGGAAGGTCTGGAGGGACTCACCAGTGGTTCAAAGCTGTGCTTTGTAATTCCCTTAACTGCCCTTGGCTGACCTAGTTATTAAGAACTCTTAATTCCCCAGTCTGGTTAGTGAAACAATCGCCCTCACTCCTCATGTAAACATCCGTATGCGCTTTCATCCTTGTCTCTCGTGGTCCTAAGTTTTATTTAACAAGATCAGATCTTTAAACTTGGAGGGCATTTTTATATTCTCAGAGTCAACATCCATTACTAATATTACAAGATACAACCGCCAAGGGCACACATCTCTGGGAGGTGGGAGGAGCTGTGGAGCTGGAGGGCAGAGGGCACCATTCCAACATCCCTGCAAGTGAGAGGCTGCCCGTCCCTGCTGCCCAGGTGTGTGTATCAGCAGACGCAGCCTCCTCCTGAGTACCATGGAACACTTGAGCTGAGATCTTCTGACTGCCATGTTTAAAATGTCAGCCCCAGATGGTCTGGTGGTTACATTTTCTCAAAACAGTTGGGAGCCTCTGCCAACTTTTCTAAGGGATGGGAAAGATAATTTTTTAAAATGCTGATTAACAGAGCAAAATGTACTTCAGCTGGTAACAGATTTTTTTTCCCCTCCACCATCCACCCTCCTGCTGCAAAACAACCTATGGTGATTCAAACTTTGGAAAGAAGCTAATGGCTTTGCTCAGAGATAATACCTCAGAGGAAAGTGACAAACTGGTGGCTAAATGGGAGAAATATATCAAAGACGTTTATGCAGTTAGAGGTTTCTTCCCTTGTTTTTTTCCAGGAGATGCTTGGTGATCAGCAAGGTTCAGGGTCCCCATATGCCTGCTATAATGCTCTTTCTATATCCAGGGTGGGATAAGGGAGCTGGGGAACTGGAGGTACCTTTGGTCTTTCCCTTCCAAGCATCCAACCTTCTCTTACTTTTCCAACAGGCTTAAGGAATTTGGGACAGTTTTCTTGTTCATCCTAATATAATGTAGCTAGTAGGTCCTTATTTCTATGTGGAGGTCAAGAACTTGAACACTAAAGGGACACAGGTTATTTTCTTTGCTCATGTCTGGACACATTTCTCATGATTCCTGGTGTCTGGATTCTAGGCGCAGTAGGTCCTGATACTTGAAGACTTATCATCTACTTTTTCAGACTGTCTTTAGGCCTCTGCAGGGCTTAAAGTGTATACGGGAAAGAGAGGCTTAACCTTCAGCTCTGAAACAACTGTATAATTTTCATTTCAATAAGTCTTATAGATAGGAAGCAAGAGAGAATGATACGGGAGCAAGGAAGGAACTGCGGACAGATCCTTTAAACTCCTTCTGATTTCTGCATAGAAAAAGCAACACGGCAGAATCAACGGTGGTTCATCCTTCTTCCCCTAAGACATTCTGAATTTGTTTGACAGGGACAAAGAAGTCCATCATCACTAAGAAGCGGGAACTATGGGGCTCTGCAAATTTCTAGGCTATTTTTGTTGTTGTTGTTTTTATTTTGGTTTCGATTTTTTAAGGCAAATCTCTAGTCTTTACTCCACTATCACCACAAGATGCAGAGGTTGAGTTCTGCCTGGACAAGAGATTGGAGACACATTTGAGAAGTGTCCAGCCTGCAGAAGATCTGGCTGGAATTAGGTAAACCTGAAGGGTAGTTTCATAATTAGCGATCAATTAGGAGAGGGCCCAGCCCATTGTGGATAGGGACACTCCTGGGCTAGTGATCCTCAGTTCCAGAAGAAAGCAGGCTGAGTAAGCCATGAGGAACAAGCCAGTAAGCAGTACTCCTCTATGGCCTCTGCTTCAGTTCCTGCTGTCAGTCAAACTTGGTCATGTGTAAGCATCACCCGGGTGGTATTCTGAAGGCATGAGGGGGTCATGGAGAGCAGCTGAGTCTTGGCACCCGGAGAGGCCAGGAGAGGTCATTGGTGAAGGTGCCCCCTCAGTAGCAGTTGAAGGCCCGGGATAATAGGTATCCTGCTGAGAAGTTGAGACTTGGCACCATGAAGAGAGCCAAGGAGAGGCTATAGCTGAAAGTGCACCCCGCTTGCAGCAAGAGACCCTCGCATTTTTGGAGATGTCAGTATCTTGGGATGGCCACCAAGGACAGTAGCAGCCATGGAGTGTTGTCCGCCTAAGCCTAGAAGATAAGCTATGTGTGCTGCAGATGCTGCCCAAGCCCTTTGGAGGAGCTTAGAAGATTATAAGTGGGCCCCAGACACTGGACATTGAGTTATTTACACGGTTGGAGTTTGGTTTTGCTTTCTTTGGATTGTGTCCTAGTTCTTCTGTCTTGAAGTAAGAAAGCATTTACTTTATTTTTGATTTTACAGGAGCCCACTTTTTTAAAAAAAACATAATTTTTATTGATTCTTTGGAAATTTCACATCATGCACCCTAATTCCATTCACCCCCAAATCCCCACATATCCTCCCCTCACCCCTGAAGTGCTCCCTAAAAGAAAATTTTTAAAAATCAAAAATCAAACCCAAACAGAACAAAACAAGCAAGCAAACAAAACCAAATAAACAAAACACAACACCTCTTTGTTTCTCTTTCTTTTCTGCCTCTCCAACATCTCTTCATTCATCCTGGTGGCATTGGAAGTGTTGTGTCACATAGTATACCCTTTCCTTCAATCAGCTTTACTAGCAGATATTCATTGCAATGAGTCACTGGCCTGGTTCGCCCTCTTCACTGGATCCTCATGAGAATTTCTTTGGCCTATCCCATGGCTTCTGTAGCATGAATTCTAATTGGTATTTAAAAAACCCAAAATCAGATATTGGGGAGTGAAATCTGAAGGATCAAAGAAGCAGTGCACCCAGCCACTAGAGAGACTTTTTACCGCTGCTAGTGCTCGTGTCGAAGGGGTAATCCTGTCCTCAGACTGTCTCCTCAGACTTTGTCCTCAAAGTCAATCCTCAGACTGCAACTGTCACCACCAAACCTCAGACTAGACGGAGTTTCTGCCTCTTCATGCCTTCTGTTTCTCTCTCTGCCCAGCCATATCATTCCTGTCTCCACCTTCCTAGTGCTGAGATTAAAGGTGTGTGCCACCCCTGCCTGGCTCCCAAGTGCTGGGATTAAAGGTGTGTGCCACCACTCCCTGGCTTCTAGTGGCTTAGCTCTGCACTCTGATCTTTATTTGTTAAAACACAAACAAAATATCACTACAGGCTTCCCCAGGTCATAGAGATCCTGCTGGTATTCTAACACAGGACCAGTCCCTTCACAAGCTCCAGCAGGTCACAGATGGTATAGATGTTAGGGTGGGCCACCCAAGGCCAGCTGTGTGCCTGGGTTGTAGCTGAGCTGGTCATTCTGGGTCACTGGGACACCCACCTCAGGCAAGGGGCGGAAGCCAGCTCCCCTACACTCATGCTATTAGGGTTGGTTTTCCCTTGCCTGTGGTGAGGGTGGGGCCATCTCTCCAGAGAGCAGGTGTCAGCTCTCCTGTGAGGGTCAGCCCAGCTCTCTTGCTGCAATGTCCTGTGAGAGACAGGGCCAGCTCACCCTGGGCCACCAAAGGGTGGGACTGGTTCAGGATGGCCCTTTGATTTCATCAGGCATGGTTCCTATGGCCCTCTGAGGTGACAAGGGCCACAGACATCAACACAGACCCCACTGCAGCTGGACTATGGAATCAGACACGGCCCTCTGCAGCTGTTTGAGCCCTGACAAAATCCTGGCTCCTGGTGGAATCATTAGCCAGTTAGATTGGGATGGTCTGGTGGTGGCATGGCCCCAGACACCACCAAGGCCCCAACCTCAGCGTTCTTTGTGACCTTTGGTGGCAATATGGGACTTGGACTTTGTCACAGACCCCAGTTGCCATAAGACCATGGACCCAGACACGGTCCTAGGCAACAGCTGGGTGGGTCTAGCTATCACCATTTTTCTAGGTGGCAGAGCATTTTCTTAATTAGTGACTATGGGAGGGCCCAGCCCATTGTGGATGATGTTGACTCTGGGCTGGTGGTCCTGAGTTCTATAATAATGCAGGCTGAGGTTGAGCAAAGCTATGGAGATTAATTCGGTAGGCAACACTATTCTATTACATGGTCTCTGCATCAGCTCCTGCCTCCAGGTTCCTATCCAATTTGTGTTCCTGCCTTGGCTGCCCTCAGTGGACTGTGATTTGGGATATGAAAGCCAAACAAACCCTTTCCTCTCCAGGTTGCTCAAGGTCATTTGGTTTCAACACATCAATAATCACCATAACTAAGTCACAGGCCACTCACTGTTCAGGCACTTTCATCATTTTCTTTCTGTTCTACTTTATTTTGTTCACACAATGGTCTGGGGTCTTTCCTGGGCCTCTGCAATCTCTCACTTGTTGGAGAGGAGAGGGTAAGCTGTCTTGTTCATGTGGAGCTCTGTCTCTGACCTTACTCTTTGGGTATTCCCTCCTTTGTTCCCTTTGGAGCACGTGTGGACTCTCTCGTGGCCTGACACACACATGGCCACTGATGATCTGCTGATTGTGTCCTAAGTGTTTTCAGAATGTATGTGATGACTGTCAGAACTCTGCAATAACTGTGTCACTAGATCAGCTGTCCCCAGACCTCTTCTCCGACCTGCACAGCCTGAGGAAGGTTGGAAAACATGTATTTCATCAGGACACTAAGTCTGCAAATCTTCACAGGGGTGAGCTCAATGGAACCTTCCAGACACTGGTCCATTGCAACCCCAAGGCCTCCTTGGTTCCATGGGGCTTTTCACGTTTACTCACAGGTCACATTACACTAATTAGCTTTTGAAAACGTTCCCTCATGCCTTCCTTCTCTGTTCTGGCTGAGCCTAACATATGGATAAGTAAGAAAGCGTATTTGCAGGTGCGCTCCTTCAGTCTTTGAACCTGCAGACTCTCAGACAGTACTGTTTTATACTCTTAGTGAAGACATGTCTAGCACATTTTGTTCAAAGACAGATGAATCAAAGCAGGTATGATCTTTGCCTTTAAGAAACTTCTAAACGCCCAGAAATTCCATTCCAAGATATAGACCTGCACAAAATGCAAGCATACATTCAAACAAAAAGTATGTAAGAGTGTTCATTGCAACATTATCCATTGCCCCATAGTGGAAGCAGCCCAGATCGTCAGCAACTGATGCATGCGTAAAGACAACATATCGACCAACTTCATGGAGTATTATCTAGTCATCAAAACAAATGATGCTTTGATGTATGCAGCAAAAGAGACAAACTTGGGAAGCATTAAGGTAAGTGAAAGAGACCAGGTACAAAAGACCATATAATCTATAGCTCATTTATTTAAAATATCCAGGATATGCAAATCTATAGGACCAGGAAGCTTTAGTTAATTCCCATAGTTGGAGAAGGGAGGAATTGAGTGTACCTAGTAAGTAATTTAACAAGTTCTGGGTATCGTTTCAGGAATGATAAATTCCCTGAAATTGGTTGGTGATACTTGAGCTACTCTGTAGTTGCCCTAAAAACTATTAAGTTGTGTGTTTTAAAAAGGAGACTGTATGGTGTGTGGGCTGTAGCTCAATTTAGGGGAAAATAAGAGGAGAGAGATATTTAACAAGAAGCCAGTACAAATTTATTTCCCTATCTAGACTCAAGATAAAGTCTGCAGGTTTATTTTTCTGGGCAGCCCCCACACAAGGACTGGTCTCCTCAGGGCAAAGTCCAGTCAGTTAGCAGGAAGAGAAGTTCCTCCCATGCCAGCAGTGTGTTAGAGTAAGACCAGGTGTCAAGGCTTAACCAGAAACAAATTGGAAATGCTGGAGTTGGAGCAAACCTACCTTGTGACATTTACCACTTCTTACATAAGAAGCAGAGGGATTTTTTATCTCCAGGTTTCATGGTGCAGAAATAGCAGAAATGCTGCAGTATTCTGCCCTCTGGGTTGCCTGTGCTCTGATTCTCTGATGAGCTAGGAAGAGATGGGACAACATATTGGGGGAAATGTGGAGGAGGACAAACAGCTCCTGCAAGAAACCTGGGAATTAAACTTGATACTCCCTTCTCTCCTCTTCTCCTGAGTCCAATCACTTGCCCCCTTCTGTGTCTATCACTTGACAATCACTTTTTTCCCCTCAAGCCTGAGCTATGGTCTTTCATCACCAGGGACATCTTCACCTATCTTTTCCTGAGTTACCACAGAACCTTCCTGAACTATCCTCCTGCACCATCCGATTCTACCTCTTACTCTGCTGCTGCCACTTCCGGGTCTGTTTTCCAAAGTGCAAATCCACATTTGAAAACCATGACTCTGACCTTGAACTTTTATTACAGAGATGCTCTTACGTCGTCAGATGTATTCTCGCTGCTTAGCTGCCACCCATCGTCAGTGCGCCGCAGGCATGCTGATCTCCTCTACACCATGAATTCACTTATGTACTGGGTTCCTTGCAGGCTAAAGGCTTTGTGAAAAAAGGTCCTGCCATGTTCTCTCCCTCCCTCTCCTTCTGCTATTGGACTTAACTCGTTCAGGCTTCAACTTGCAGGTAACTTTTTTGCTGAGCAAAGCCTCTGTGATCCCCTTCAGCATCTTATCATATAGTCTCCCCCTCCCAGAACACCCCCTCTATAGCTTTGGAGCACTGTTCCATTTGTAATTAATTATTCATTAAGTGCCTGCCCCCATAACTGAACGATAAGCTTCCAGGAAAGTGAGGCTGTATTGGGATGATTCCCAAATGTGTCCTGTGCCTGACCCAGGCAGAACTGAATAGTTCATGCTCAATCTCCGCTAGAAACAGAAGGTGGACAGAAATGCTAGCCAAAGGGACGAAGGCCAGAAAGAAGGGCGAGGGTCAAAGCAGGGCAGGATGCTGAGTGTGCTGAACGTCTCCTCTGCTGAGGGACGGGCTCCTCTGAACCAAGGGTGACCAAGATGAACCGAGCCAGCCAGGGAAGATGGAGAGGAGTTGGAAAGTATTGACTCTAGAAGGTGCTGGAGTTGCCAGAGCCTGAAGTGTCTGGTGTAGCATAGCAGGGCACAGGGAGAGAAAATGCTGTGAAGGAGTCAAGAGACAGGCAGGGCCCAGGAATGGGATGGCCTTGTCACTGGTAACATGCCTTCTGAACTGTGAGATCATGAGATCAGAAGGATGCCATCATCAGCTCCAGGGAGAAGATGCCCTTGGCCGCTGTTCTCTTCCGTGGAAAGTACCATCTGTGCCGCCTTCAGATTCTGTGCTGGGGCTGTCGCTGGTGATAGAGGCTGACCTTCTCAGAATGGTGGGTTGGTTTCAGAGCCATCTTTGCTGTGGTAAAGGAGTTAGGGTCCAAGAAGAATCTTTTTCTAGATCACCTTTTTCCCTCTCAATGGCATGGACGTGTATCTGCCCTGCCTTAGGAAAACCAGGGCCTGCCCAGAGGCAGGAAGTGCCACACAGCTGCAGTTAGGCACACATTAAATTCTACTGCTGTCACTCACAGGCTGTGTGACCTTGGGCGAGTTTTATTATTATCTTCCAGGACTTGGAAACTCATTTGCAAATTGGGCACAAGAATAATACCTACCCTATAAGGTTATCGTAAGAATACAATGAAATATTCTATGTACTCAGAAGGAAAATTCCATAAATATTAGATATTTTATTAGAAATTTGTCCCAGTACCCCACTACCCTTTTTGCAGAGACTTGTCTTATTAATAATGCATGAGTTTGCTTCCTTATGGCTCTACTGTAAGCCAATTTTTCTCGTTGTGCTTCAGGTGAGTATGGGGAGCAGATGGTCACCATCCTCCTGATGGTGCCTTTGGGGACAGATGTTAACGAGGTCAAGAGCTTGCAGTTTGTCATGGAAGAGATCAGTTGGCCATCCCCCTATGCCTCAGGTCATCTTACTCTAGCCAATTTCAGGCAGATAGGGAAGATTTTCATAAAGAAGTGTGCACTTAGGTCAAGAATCTCAGCCTTGCAACTTTCAGTGCTGGAACTTTGAGAGAGCCACTTAATTTTTCTGACTCCCACTTTTCTCATTTATAAAATCAACATCTTAGGACCAACCCCTTTCTCTGTGGATTGTCCTGGAGAGTAAAGAAAGTAACATGTATATAAAGGTTTAGAACAGAGCCCAAGAAACAGTTCTTCACTTAAGCAGTGTGGTGGGGTATTCTATAGCCATACTAGGTTAAACAGTGTCCAGACAGCTGGATGTGTTTTCATGGGTGTTTCCAGAACAAATTAGGGCTGGAAACAGTAGACTCAGTGAAGCTCTGCCCTTGCCAGTTGGGGCCAGCCATCTCCAGTCTATTAAGGCCCCAGACAGTACCCCAAAGAATAGGAAGGGTGAGTTTTCTACCTCTTTTAGAACTGGGACATCCATCTTCTCCTGACTTGGAACTTGGAAGCTCCAAGTTGTGTTTCCCAGACTTAAGCCAGCACTCCTTCCTAACCCATAATGTCCCACTCAGGCTTTCTCAGACTCTTGCACTCAGGCTAAATCACAGGAGTCTCTAGCTTGCGGAGAACACATTGTGGGATTTCTACATTTCACAGCTGTTTGAGCCAGTCCTCTACTGGAGTGGCATTTCCATTGTATTTTAGTAAATAAAGACTGCCTGAAGATCTGAGGGTAAAACAGTCCCACTGATCAGCCTTACAGACCAGATTATGGTAACAGGTACCTTTAATCTCAGTAACCATAATGACACACACCTTCGATCCCAGTAGCCACACTAGTTGCCATAGAAATGGTGGTGCATTCCTTTAATCCCAGCCTTAGGGAGGATTTCATAAGACAGGAGGAGACAACTCTCAACACATCGTCTCCTTCTGAGGTTCCTGGAGGCAGGATCACCATTTTTGGACTGAGGTCGAGGTAAGAGCCAGTGGCTGGTTAATTTGCTTTGCAGATCTTCAGGTTGAACCCCAATTTCTGACCCCGAGTTTTTTTATTAATTGTGCAGCACATTAATATATTATCTTTAATCTGTCTATCTACTATTGGCTCATTTATGTATCCATTTGTTCATCTGTCCTTGTACCCACCCATCCCCCTCCTTCTTATTGGGTCTGTTTCTCTGGAGAACTCTGTCCTTTCTTACAATTTAATCTAATTGTGATTGATAAACATGAATATAACTCTAAATAAGAAGAGAATCTTTTAAGCCATATATTCTGCTGACCAGATATCCAACTGTGTTGCTCTATATGTGGGTAACTCTCTGGTCTTCCCTCTATTGGTTGTAGTTCCTATAGTATCTTGGTAGAGGTCCTCTTTCTTTATCAAGGGCCAGTCATTTCATTGTGTTGCAGGTCAATACCAGATTTCTAAAATCATATCTCCAATTTGTAGTCTTCTACTCTTTCCATGTATTCATTCCACATATTATTTTCAGGTTGGCATTTTACCAAAATGTGATTCTGATTATGCCCTTCCAGCTTAGGATTCTCCATTCCCTACCCCCTGCCCCGACCACTTTCAGACAATGATTCCTCCGGTCTCAGTTCAGGGTTTGTCTACAGATGATTTAAGAACTCTCAAATAAAAAGAAAATAAACAGTGGAAAAATGGACTCATGATTTGAACAGATACTTCTAGAGTAGCTACGGTGACACATTAAAAATATGCCCCACATCATCAGTAAACAGGAAAATATAAATAAATACCACTATGATGTAACACTTCATTTGCTATAATTGCTATTAAAAACAAAGGTTTATGATCTTGAGTATTGCCAAGGCTAAAGAGTGAGTAGAACTCTGGGTGCTGACCAGGGACACAAACAGTACAATGAAGCTTACAGGTTTCTTAAGAAAATCATGCATGCCCTATGATTCTAGCCATTCCATTCCTAGGCTTTTATTCAAGAGAAATGAAAGCATGCATTTAGGTAAAGATTATACATTAACATTCATATACACTATTCCTGGTAGCAGCCAAGAACTGAAAGCAGCATCAATGTCTCTGCTGATAAACAAATGAACAAACAGATTCATACAGCAGAGTATAACAAAAAGAATGAGCTGTTGATACTGGGCTACATGGGGATCTCCAAAGAATTATGCCAGCGAATCAGCAGACAAAACTATGAGCCATGTAATTCCATTTAAATTAAACACATGATCAAGGCAATGTATAATAGGAATATAGTTTGCCCGGATGTGAGGAAGGGGGCGAAGGAGTGCTCATACAGGGACCCAAGAAACAGGGTTAGATGGATGTCCTCTATTTTCCCTGTGTTGATGATTTTATGACTTTATAGCTAGGTTAAAATGTATCAAATTACGCATATTAAGTATGTGAAGTTTACATCTTATACCATAAATTTTAAGATATTTTAAGAAAACACAAATGAAAAGCTTAGCTTTAGTTTCTGCTCTCTTGAATCCCTTTGCTGACCACTCTGGCCACTGCATGCCTCCCTTGAAGGAGTATAAAACAGTCAAAGGAGGGACCACAAAATCACACCTGAGCAAACTGATTTAGTCTTCTTCGGTGCCTATGGATTAATTAAAAATAATAGTTGATCTTCCCAGACAGTTTAAGCTAACAAGAATTTTCTAAATCACAGAAGCCATATCCCCTCAGCAAAATCCACTTCCTCAGTGAAATTATTTCACACTGAAAAAGTATGAAAAGAAAATCCACATATATGTATTTAAGAAATTGAGAAAATAGCAACTGTAAACTCTAAAGAGGCTCTTGGCTTCTGAAGGACAATAATTCAGGTTGGAAAAAGTCAGGCTTTTGTGTAGGGGTGGGGTATGGCTCAGTAGGGGGTTTTCCAAGACTGGAGGGCATTCAAACAAAATACTTTATTCAGGAAGGAAACACACCCAAGCCAAGTGGCACTTCCACAATGACCCATATAGGAATTCATTTTGTGAGGCTTATTAGTGAAATTTTTTGAAGTGTAAATACAGCATGCCATTTTTTTTAAACAAATGCTGTAGTGCATTGCACTAGGGTAGTCTGAGTGCTGCAAGAACATAAGTTACTGGTATGCTGCCTCTTACAAGATGGCTTGTGGGATTCAGTCCAATTAGTTCTGTGGTTACCCTGGCTGCTACTTGGTGCAATGGTAAGAATCTTCCATACGTTTGAGAGAGACCCAAGGATACTGGTAGAAGTTATTCAAGTGAAGCTGTTCTCACTTTATCAGAGAGCCATCATACCTGCTTTGTAGAGAGTAGTTAAGCTAGAGTCCACCCAAGCAAGGGGCTGGGAGCCTCACGCCTGCCAACGCTGAAACCACCATTGGCTCATGGCTTTTCCTAGGACGGGCTTGTTTCCAAAGAATCATTCTTCCCCAGGCCATCTGTTTCACACGGCGTGTGAGGATATCCACTCACTCTATAGATCCCAACCTTTGATGCCTATGCCACCAGAATAGTTATACCACCAATAGACTGTGTCTGCCTTCTTCTTGCAGGAGATTCAGTGCCACCCCCCATACAGTACAGAATGAGGTTGTTTCTGCCTCTGTGTGCCTTGGCAAGATGTTGCCTCCAAGTTATTTTACAGACCCAAACTCGTAGAATGACCGTGTTATGCAAAGATTAAACGTTGAAGTCATGGGATGGTTCTGAATAAAAACATCATGGTGTGTGGTTTGTTTGTTTGTTTACTTATTTGTTTTTGTTACCCTCCCCCACACTACCACCCCCTGAAGGGGCAGTTTCCATGTCGCTGATCCTTGCAGTGTCCTGTGACATTTCATGGGAAACCAAACCAATGAAGATAGTGTGGGTGGAAACTGGCTGGTGCTAAATTCATGCAGGTGTTTAGGCCCACAATGTCTTACGTTAATGGCATTAAGAGGTAGAAACTTATTCCAGATATAATGGTTGGAGGTAGGGCTTGGGGGAGAAAGAGAAAGGTTCTTAGAATGGAGCTCCCACAAATGAGTCACAACATTTACAGACACAGTGGTTCCTCATTTCATGCGATGTGACAGTCTCTGTCACTCTGAGACTCTGCAGTCAAAGAGGCTGTCACCAGATGTGGCCATGCAACCTTGCATCTCCAAAACTGCAAGGCAAAATAAACCTTGTTTCTTTAGAAGGAGTCTGCCTCAGGTGTTTCACTACAGTCATGAAAACTGGGCTCGTTGACCAACCTAGTATATGGAACCGGTGATCATGCTAATGTCTTCTCTGTGTACTCAAGCAGGCAAAGCCTCTTTTTTGAGAGGTTTTTGATAATGTCTTGCTGATTGTCGTAACAAAGATGCTAGAAGGTATGTACCTCTGCAATACCCTTTGTAGATGACAGGCTTGATACAGCGAAAAAGGAACAATCAAAGCCAGTGAGAGTGTAAACTTGATTTGGGCAAGCCATGAAAACTACAAGTGTGGACAGTGGCTTTCAGTTTCTAGGACAGATTGGTGGGAGATGCTGAGGCAATGGTACCAGATTGCCCAAGTCTAATTGAGATGTAAGTACACAGAAGCTGTGGGGTGGTAGGCAGACTACTTACTTCAGTCTCCTTATCCACATAGTGGACATATTGTCTATTCTCAGTCTTCTTGGTAGCATCCAATCAGGTAATTTGTGTGAATGCTTGGACAGCAGTCAGTGCATAGCAGGTACCAGCCTTTCTCTCATTCTCATCTTCCAAGGTCTTTTCTGCTCAGCAACTCTGACGTTATCTACTGGGCTTCCTCCTTAGCCTTTACTCAGCAGTTCAGAATTCTGATCCATTTGACCTCTTTCTACTAGATGAAGTGAGTTTTACATATTTTAGTGTGGGGCAGAGATGGTAGGATGCCCTGACCCTCCTTTTCCATGATCCCTTCAAGGGAACATCATCTTGTCCCTATATGACACTCTCCAAACCCCAGAGGATGAGGAGAGTACAGACACCAATAAGAAAGTCCATTTGCACTAGAGTGTCCAGCTTTCTCCAAGGCTTTTTTATTGTTCACTATTATCCAGTGAAGTATATACCACACCCGCAAGTCCATCTTTCACTCTTTGGCATTTCCATATCTGTGGAAGATAAGTCACTCAGAATAACGAGGATATAAGGAAAAGGGACCTAGTTTAAAAGTTTGTTGCCATCTTTCTTATTAAATTCTCACGTCATATTTGTCCTGGATTTAGAGAAATGAGAAACCAGAGAGAAAAGATCCCTGATTTCTGGTCAAAAGAAGGTTAAGTTCATGATGAAAACTGGCCATTAAACAGTGTCTGGGCATTCTGTGAGAGGGTACGGGAGGATGACAGTGGATCCACAGTAGGAGCTAGAAGAGACTTTGCAAGTTGGCTTGAAGAATAAGTAGAAAGAAATGTCAGGTACCAGGACTGCTTAAATAAAGCTTGTAACCTACATGAGCCGGGGGGAGTCACCCATTCCTGAGTCAGAGGCACCCAAGCTGTCCAACCCAATGGAAACTGGTGGGTTGCCTTCACCTCTGGGGGCTTTCTTAGGTCTAGCGCCCTTTGATTCTGCATTTGATCTGGAAAAGAACTTGTTCTTTCCTCTGAGTTCAGCATCTGCATGGACTATTAGTCCTCCCCAGTCCTGTACCCCACCTCTCAGATCTGTAAGCTGAATCTCAGCAATCAGAGCAGCTTGTGTTTTCCGACATGTACATCTCCTGCCCGAATTTCCTGTCTACCCATTGTGAAGACTTATGACAAAGGACTGTCTATGTATTTCCTAGCAGCCTGGAAGTAACAGGGCTCTGAAAAGTGTTGACAGCAATGGCAGGTTAAAAGTGTAGGGAAGGAGAGGAGAGCATGAGAATAGGATTGGTCTAGAGGGATGTCTCCCAGAAATCCCCCCTCCGGGGCTTTCAGATAAAGTATCTAACATCCTTTTTGCAGCCGCTTTTCCCCTAGAAACAAAACTCCCGTGTTTTACATCTCATTGCAGGCACCCAGCTGCTGATAAACCTGTCAGGAACAATTGTGTCCCCATGCAGATAGGCTGTCAAGCCTCCTGTCTGCTGGGGCTGCTCCTTTGTCTGAGCAATTGAGATTCAAGGGAGTCTGTTTCCATCCCTCTCCTTCCTTGGTGGTTGCAAGAGCTTAGAACCTGACACCAAAGTGGCATGGTAATGAATGTTGGGTCCCTATGGCCCCAGGGAATGAGTCTGGGAGGCCAGGATGCTGGAATGAACCTCCAGAGGCTGATCCACAGAGTGATTTTGCAGCCAGAGAGACTAGGATGCTTTCATACAGACTGCACACATTAAGTATACCTTAGACACATTATTTGTTAATCTAACCCTTGGCTTTTGCACTGTGCTTTGAAGTGGAGATTATAATGATTCTGCACTCTTTGGAGAATGAAATGAAATATGTGTATAGCACAGTTTCTGACCTACTACTAACAAACCATCAACGTGACATTGTCATTATATCTCCTCCCCACTTTCCCCTCCAATAGCTTAAAAGTTGGACTAAAAGCCCAGGATGAAAACAGCAGGCTAGTCAGGAAGGAGGACATGAAGAAACCTATCACAGCATCAGCCCTCCTTACACACCCCTCCTCAAGGTGGGCTGTGCTCCAAAGGTTCCATTCTGAGAAAGGCTTCTCCTACCTCTATACTTCAGCAGCACGATGCCTAGCTTTAGCATTTGGCATTGTTTTTAGAGTGGTAACAAGGCACAAGACATCAGTGGAGTTCCTCAAAAACGGCTGGATGCCAGCATCCGACATATTCGGCTAGAATAGAAACCGCCCGCGGCATCATTAACTGTGTAACTTACCAAATTAACTAACTTCCTCTTGATCCTCCTACTTTTTAGAGTTGGGACCAGGTGGAGTGTTTTCTTTCTTAAGACATTTTTCTCTTTTCTTTGAGTCCTTCCTCTGTAATCCTTTACCCTTCCTTTGAATGACACTTTATATGACCAAGAGAGTGTTGGATATTTCTGATTACTGTTTTTGGAATTTCAACTCATACAAAAGAAATCCTTAGCTCTTAGTGGAATGCTACCGATGCTCATAAGAGGAATGCTGTATTTGCTGCCACCACTCATATGCAACTTGGATCACAACCCACCAATCTTAGATGTTGTCATTTCTTTCCAGGTCTGCATATTAACCGAGGCCTGATGATCCTCCCTCCTAGGAAAGACAATGATGTCTATGTTAGAGAGATGGATCATTGTTCAACCAAAACAATAAGAAAGCAATACTTGATTATTGCTGCTTTATTTACTGTCAAAAGGAAACAGAACCAAACTAGTTTCCCATCAACAGATGAATGGATAATGAAAATCTGGTACATGCTTACATACATATGTAAATACTATTTTGCTCTAAAGAAAAAAAATTACAAAATTTACAGAAAAATGAATGGTCTTAGAATGTATAATATTAAGCAAGCTGATATGATCTCAGAAAAGAAAAAGAACCCTCCCCCAACTTTGCTGCTCATGTGAAGATCCTAGCTGTACTATATATATCATCATGACCTCTTCCACCCCAACCACCTCCATCCTTCACCACCACTGCCCCCTTAACTACCTTCATTCCCCACTACCACCTCCCCACCCAACTTCCATCCCCCACCACCATCTCCCTCAACCTCTGCCCCCACCTCCCCCAATCACCTCCATCCCCTCAACCACCTTCACAGCCTCCAACCACCCGCCCAACCATATCCAGACCCTACCACCTCTTCCTCCTCAATAATCTAGGGAGTTAGACTAGTACTGAGGAAGTAAGACAGCAACCAAGACCAGTAAAGAAGTCATACACACATGGATGCAGTACAATATATAGAAAGGAGAGCAAGACAGTTGGTAAGCATTAGGTGATAAGGAAGGGCTGAATGCAGGTAATGGACACTTGTGTCATGAACGAAGATATAAAACTAGATGTTTTTCTAGTTTTAGAGTTTCTAACTCCTTCATGGATTTTTCAATTTGTGGTGCTGGATAAGTACATCAAAATATATTTACTAGTGAAAGTGTAAAATCCAATGTAAAGCTTCATAGCTTCAAAATGCCTATTCTAACTAAATGCATGGGACTTCATTGAAATGTACAGACTCTGAATCTGGTTGGTTTCCAGGTGAGGTTGTTTTATAATAAGTTTTAATAACTTTTAAAAAGCACTACTTCTGAGAGTTTGAAATAATTTTCATTCCCCCCCCCCCACACACACACTTTAGACTGGTCACTCATGAGAACCATCTTGAATGACATCTGCATAATTTCTTTTACATTTTACTGTTTGGGACAAAAACTGTTGGTGCTTACGTTTTGATGAGAGTCTCTTGATTTCTCAGGCCCCTTTCTAATTTTGTACAGGGTTGATGAGTTGTAGAGGGACGTGAACATACTAGTTTTTCACCCTAGTGTTCTTTGTATTAGTTTATGTGATGTGGCAACACAAATCCAGAAACTTGATACATTATAAAGAAATGAGGTTTGATTAGCTCTGCTTTGGAGGCTGAAAGTCCAATATAAAATAGGCCCATCTGTTTGGCACCTGAGTGATTGACTATATCACACGCAAAGGAGAAGGGGAAGGGGATGGGCTGTGTGTAGAAGGAGCCAACTTCATGGAACAGCTTTGCTTTATAAAAACCTGCTTTTGTAAGCTGTATGGCATCAGTTTTTTCTCTGAAACTGGTAAACCCCCAACCCTCCAATGACTTACCTACTGGTCTTCCATCAGATGCCATCTTATAAGACATCCCCCCAAAATCACCACACTGGGGAACAAGCTTCAAATATATCCAAGCCAAGGGGTGGTGTACTCTCTCTCACTCACTTTCTCTCTCTCTCAATCTTGAACTCACCACTTAGGTTGGGTTCTTGGTTGTTATAGTGGGGATTGGAAGGGTCTTTTGTTATAGCAGCTGGCAGACATTTCATGCATTTTCTTCAGAACAACAAACTCAGTTACTGTTGGAACAGCATGAATGCCCACATTCCCTTCTCCTCTACTAGAAGCTTTATGAGGGAGAAAGCTCCTTATTGCTCATATTGTTCAGCTCTTCACATAGTTTGCATTCAGAAACACTGGGTCTGTAAATGAATGAGCTCTTCCTTCGTTTTCTTGCTTGGGATCAGATGCTCTCTATAGAGAGCACATAGCCTGTAGCTGCTACTGCCAAGGCATGCCCTCAGATTATCTTTTATTTCCTTTGCTGCAAGCCAGCCTGTATTCTTTTAGGCTAAAAGTAGGCGTGATAGCCCTTGCAAAATTCTGTCCAGCAGGGTTTCCTCCCTTCTCTTCCACATTCTCACTCTCGACACAAGGAGATGAAAGCTGAGAGCAGCCTTCAGCGCAGCATAAAAGGCTCTCATCATGGCTGGGACTCTGTCTGAGCTGTGCACAGAACTGCCGCCCAAACTCCATGTTCAGAGCAGAGGGACAGTGGGGAATAAATAAGAAAGGGAAGAGGGTGGGCAACACAGTTGGTTCACATTGCCTTGTGGTCTGCCTCGTTCTGCCTTTAAAAGTTATTGGCATTAAAGAAAAGGGAATTCGGATCAGAGATGTTTCCATCTCATGTAAGTCCTGGTAAGATGAATGTGTACCTCTGGTAGAAGTTACGTGTTTAAACTCATTCTCCTGCATCCTGTCTTTGAAGCTGTACAATATTTATCCACCTGAGACATGTCATTTAATACCTCAGAGAGCTGTGTGACAATGTAGACCCTGAACCTTGTTCATTCGACTTCATAAGTATTGCTGGGGTGAGTCCTGGGAATCTGTTGTTTTGAGGGCTTACACATGCTAAGTCTCATCTCCAATCCTTGTTATATTGCTTTCTTTGAGACAGTATCTCACTAAGTTTACCAGGCCAGCTTTGAACTTGATAGAATTAGAGGCTTGCTCTACCACGTCCTGTTATGTGGGCTGTGTAGATTCTGATCACATCCCTGGTTATTAAAGCTTCTTTATTGATTATTTGATCAGTGCCAGGCTCTTCTGTGTGGACCTTTTCTTCCCAATCATCTTTTAAAACATTTGTAATCAGAGCTGTGTGTGGTTGTGGACAACTGCAATTCCAGCATTCAGGATGCAAAGGAAGAAGATGAGTGAGCTTGATACCAACTTGGAACACATTGTGTGACCCCCTTCTCAAAAACAAAACAAATTAAACAGGCAAAAGAAACCACCACATTGCATTCACCTTGCAGTCCTGGTTACTATTAATAATTTGGATTTTCTGAGAAGGGAAGAGAATTTAGGAGACATTTATCTAAGTCTCATACACTCTTTGTCTTAAGAGGCCTCTCTCTTTACTTCCTTTAAAGCCGTGAAAAAGCCCAAGATTTAAAAGCAGAAGCCTCCAATTTTCTTATGGTTAGAATCTTTCCTGCATCATCTTGAGGCTCACTGTTCCTCTGAAATGCAAATGAGTGTGAATAGTGCTTCTGAAGTACAGGAGATTGCATATAGTATGTTTATCTGCTGTCAGGATTATTTGATGTGGGATGTCCTTCTGTATATGTGTTGCTTTTATTGGTTGATAAATAACGCTGTTTCAGCCATGGCTTAGCAGAATATAGCTAAGCGGGAAATCTGAACAGAGATAAAAAGAAAGAGAAAGAGGAGGCAAAGTCAGAGAGTAGTTGCCGAAGGAGAAGGGCATACCGGAACCTTAAGAACCTTACCAGTAGGCCACAACCACATGGCGTTACACAGATTGATAAAAATGGGTTAATTTAAGATTTGAGAACTAACTAGGAATATACTAGGGTCATTGGACAAACAGTATTGTAATTAATATAGTTTCTGTGTGATTATTTGGGTCTGAATGGCAGGGAAATGAATGAGCAGTCTCCGCTTACAAATGATGTACCAATGGAGGGGCAATTGCATCCATGTACAACCTGAGAGAACTTGGAAAGGAATTCTAGACACAAAATAACAGAATTAAGCACAGCTTCCTGGTAGTAGCATTTTCTCAGGTGGGTTCTGTTTGGTAGAGGCAAACAGAGGCACAGGTCCTTTAAAGGAAGGCTTTCTGACTCAACGTTAGCAGTAAAAACTGTGTGACTCCTTTAGGAGCCAGCTTTCTGGTTTAAACTGGTCCTGTTGAGGCGCACTTAAATGGGGTTTCTGAGCAGCGTGCTACAAGAGCTTAATGGCAACATAGACCCCGCTGCATCCCTGGTGCTGGAGTGGTGAGCATGGCTCGCAGAACTTGAATATACCTCTGCCATGTTGGACTGGATCGGGCCAAAAGGCAAAGAAGCCTTAGTCCAGCTTAGCATTTTAAAAAGTGCTCCTTGTCAGAAAATTATTTCAGATACACAATAGGTCGGATTCAGACATAAAAGACTGCTAAACGAGCCACAGTGTTTTAAAAAACATACATAGGCTTGGAAGAGAGAAGGAAAAGAGTATAGACAGTTATAAAAAGAAATAAATATTTAAAAAATAAAACAAAGTCTTTAAAGAGACAGAGTACAGACAGTCATAGATTAAAGGAGTAAAGAAAAATAAGTCACATAAAGAGGGAAAATCCACAGAGAGTCTGGATTATGCATATTGTTATGTTTTCTTTGACTTTTTTGACTATTAGTGAGCTAACTGCAGAGAGACATTTGATTATGGAGGCTGCTTAGCTAAACCAACATATATTTTAAAGGTATCTTAAATTCAAAATTTGAGTCTAAGGATATGTTGCTTTGGAAAAGCAGTTCTGCTTTTGTTTCCACAGAGGATGACAACCTGTAGCTTCCATCCAGGCGAATGTGGTTTGATGGAACAAACCCCCTGAAAGTTCTCTATGAACCCTAAAATACTTTGCCCAATAAACAACAGAAAGCAGTTGGAGAAAACCCCCAAATTCCCAAAATGATTGCTTATAAATGTTTGTTTTCATTTAAAGGGGGTTTATTATAAGTGATTAATGGTCACAGTCAATTTCTAAAAAAAAAATAATAAGGGGGATATAATATAGAGATGAATACTTTGCATTGGTATGGGTCTTGGTCTATTGACACATATTTAAGGTTGATTTTGTTACACTGTGTATATGTATAAATCTACTCTTGTTTAAGGTGTTATGTTTAGGCAGTTCATTTTAAAGTGTAATGTATAGTTAAGAAATACACATTAATAGCTAGTCATCTGTAATAATCAAACTTTTAATTATGTTAGTTAAGTTTTATAGATATACAGAGATGTATTTCAGTTAGATAGATCATCTTCAACACTCTGAAGACCTACAGAATATGACATTTAAAATGTTTTAAGAACCTAGACTTTTCTCAACAGGAGACATGTCTGCTTCTGGCAGCACCAATTAAATTCAGAGAAGATTATGGGCATTGAAGAAACTTGTTATGGAATTTGCTTTCAATGTGACAAGGCTAGCCATTTAGGCAAGAAACTGTTCTTACCTGGATTGCTTTATGGTATGCTGCATGAACTGGATATGCAGGACTCACAGAAAAGTGACTCCTGAACTTTCCAAACGGCAGGATGGTCCTTCAGAGTTCCTGCTCCACAGAAGACATTCTACAGGACACAGAAGAAAGCAACTGATAAACTTTGCCATTACAAGGCAAAACAGATCCTCCAATTTCCTGCTTCATGAAAAAGTCTGCTGGATACTATGGGCCTGTAGGCTGAAGATGGATGCTCCAATGTTACAGAAGAATTTTGGGTGACTGTCCAGGCAGCGAGATGTCTCTGTCAATTCTAGAACTTTGGAAGTTGCTTACAATGCACTTCCTGTTTCCTTAGGTAATATTATATTCTTCTGGGGTCTTTGAAGAGTTGAAGATAGGTAGTTATAGTTCTCCTTAGTTTTGATAAAAGATAAATTAGGTATAACACTTTAGTCTCACAAAGGGTAGGATAGATGATAGAGTATTTTCCTTAATTTGCCAAATGTAAATGAACTAAATATTGTAACTCTAATTCTTGCTTGATAACTATTTTGTATATATAATTTTACTATGTTAATTTTACTATGTAAAGTATAATTTTACTATGTAAAAACATTCCTTTTTAATTAGACAGAAAAGTGGAGATGATGTCCTTCTGTATGTGTGCTGCTTTTATTGGATGATAAATAAAGCTGTTTCAACCAATGGCTTAGCAGAGTACAGCCAAGAGAAAAATCTGAACAGAGATATGTAGAAAGAGTAGGCAGAGTCAGAGAGACACCATGGGTTTTTATTGGGCAAACCTTAGGGACCTTACTGTTAGGCCACAACCTCGTGGCAATACACAGATTGCTAGAAATGGGTTAATTTATGATTTAAGAGCTTGCTAGTTAGGAATACACTAGAGTCACTGGCCAAACAGTGCTGCAATTAATATAGTTTCTGTGTGATTATTCAGGTCTGGGCGACCGGGAAATGAACACGCAGTCTCAGCCTACAATTATTCTCTGGTTTGATTGACAGTTACAAATTCTTCCAGGGAGACCCTAGACAGGGAGGACTATGGCTCTGCTGGACAGTGATGTACTTTTCACTTGCCAAAGTGTTCGTTCCCTGGGGTTCTGCTATGGGTATCCCAGACAACAGGCTGTTATCCCCCTGGGGAAGCAGCTCTGCAGAGCTCAAGTTTCCCCATGAGGGTAACACCAGGTGGAATCTGAGTAGGCGTGGCTACAGAGATGAGGACTGGGTGGCAGAAAGGAGAACAGTTGAGAAAAGAAGAGGCTCCTGGGGACAGGGTGATGCCTCCCTGGGCCCCACATTAGAAATGGTCACTATGCAGGGAGTCAGAATCAGGGACAATGATTAACCCCCTCTTTAAAGAATTCCTTATTTGCCTCTTTTAGTTGTGAGCCTAGCCTTTAATGACTGAGTCACTTCTCTACCCCCTTATTTGTCACACACACACACACACACACACACACACACACACACACAGAGATTATTTTTTACATTCAAAAGTTTTCCCTCCCAACCATTCTCTCAGTTCCCTCTCCCCTCTCACCCTTCACTCCATCCACTCCTTCTCCACTGTTTCTCTTCAGATACAGGCAGGTCTCCCATGGATATCACCCAGCCATGGTATATCAAGTTGCAGTGAGACTAGGCACCTCCTTTTCTATTAAGGCTGAATGAGGCAATTCGATAGGAGGAAAGGGTCACAAAAGCAGGCAACAGAGTCAGAGATAGCCCCTGTTTTCACTGTTAGGAGTCTCACAAGAATACCAAGTTACATAACTGGAACATATATACAGAGGGCCTAGGTCAGTCCCATACAAGTTCCTGGTTGTAGGTTCAGTCTCTGTGAGTCCCTATTAGCACAGGTTAGTTGATTCTGTAGGTTTTCTTGTGGTGCCCTTGGCCCTGCTGGCTCCTCCAATTCTTCCTCCCTCTTGAACAAGATTCCTCGAACTTCACCTGCCTAATGTTTGGCCTTAGGTCTCTGCAACTATTTCCACCAATTGCTGAGTAAAGCCTCTTTGATGACAGTTGGGCTGGACACCAGTCTATGAGTATAACAGAATCTCATTACAAATCATTTCATTGCTTTTTGTTTTTAAACATTTGTGTTTGGCTCTATCCTAGGTCCCTGGGTATTCTGTTTCTGGGTCTTGGGCCCCAGGGGAGAGCTTCCTTTCAGGGTGTGAGTCTCCAGCTATGCCAATCATTAGTTGGTCACACCCACAATTTCTGCACCATCTGCACCCCAGCACATCTTGTAGGCAGGACAAATTGTAGGTTGAAGGCTTTGGGGCTAGGTTGATGTCCCAGTCCCTCCTCTGGAAGTCTTGCCTTGTTAAAGGAGATGGCCACTTTAGGCTCTGGTATCCCCTGTTGCTAGGAGTTTTTAGCTAGGGTCACCCTCATATATTCCAGGGACTGTCCATTTCTCTGGGTTTCTAGTTTATCCCAGAGGTGTCTCCCCCATTCCGGTTGTCTCTCCTAGTACTCTCTCTTTCATCCTCCCTTTACCTGCTCCCTCCTCTTCCCATCCTCATTCCCCCTCCAGGGAATTCCCCTCTTCTGCTGGCAATGTCCATTCTATTTCCTTAATTGTTTCTTTTTGGTTGTGAGCCTAGCCTTTAATGGCTGAGGCATTTCTCCACCCCCCTTATTTGTTTCTTAATGAGACCAACTTCTCATTCCTCTCATCCAATCAGAAGGGAGGGCTATCCTGTTCCCAAATTGCTACTAACTATAAAAGAGAGAACATGGGCAGAACCTTAAAGGGCCACCAGATATCCCCTGTATGATTTCCACTAGGGCACTCAGCGTACAGTGGTGATAGTTTAAAGTGAGCATGCCCATGGCCTGGAAGATCTGTGTAGTGCCTGTGACCTCTTTCCTACCAGGAGCAGAATTGCATAATTGAAACATCACCACCCAAGTGCAAATGGTTTTAAAATGTCCAGCCCTCTCTTCCACCTGTATGGTTCAGGTTTCCTATGTAGCTTCGTCTCCTAAATCAAAGTTTAACTTGTTGGTTTGCTGTGCCCCTATACAAATTCTTCCATCTAGGATACTAAAAATCTGAACAGAAGGATGTCTGATCTCCCTGGTCCTCTTCTATGTCTACTCTAGAGTCCCTTACTCTCCAAATGATAGAAGGTGATAAGGGTGCTTCAAGGACTTGCATGTCTTCCGTCCGTTCTTATGACTGAGGTTTTTATTTCAGTTTATAACGTGCTAGCTTGTGCCCACTTCTCTGTCCGACTGCTTTTCTCTTGACTGGAGTGCAGCATCCATTAGAATGTTTCTCTGATCCCCACACTTCTCCTCTCAGGTAAAGACACCTCTTGGTCCCGCTCACCTCCCTCTCTTGAACACTTCATGCCACACTTGCCGTATAATAAACATTCGAATATTTGTTAAGCAATTGGAATGCTTCCCATTTTTTAAAATTCCTAGATGCAGAGCGAATTGACTCCAATTTGATGAGACAAAAGCCCTTCAAATGCAGCATGTTGCAAACTGGCATCATCACTGCCCGCTCTCTACTTCTGTTTGCTATCATCTAGAGGTAGCACAGCTAAACTGCATTCAGGAGCAACCCACATCCATATTTTATCTGCCTGTGCATCTCTGTTTCCAGGTGAGCCGCAGTCAGCAGTCCCACAAGCTTGCACCTTGGACCGCCAGGATGCCTGTCTAAACTATCTTCTTCCTGGGTATTCATCCTCTGCTGAAATGCCAATGTTTTCGCCCTAAGAACACAAGTCTGGTAGTGGAGTGACCTTACAGGTACTAGTCATGTCTCATAGGCCACGGGAGAAGGTTCTGGCCCTATAGTGAGGCTGATGTTATGTAGCCTGAGGTCAGTCATGACCTTCCTGGCACTGGGAGCTCCAGCATGCTCCTTTCTTTATGGTTTTCAGGCCTTTCATTTTGGGCCCTGATCCTCAGACACCTGTGCTAACCTGTCACTGTGGACTCTCTTCATTTCGCTGGACATAACCTCCTTACTAAACACTTAGGACAGACACTTTCTCCAGCGCATCCACTGCCCCTGGAATGGCACTGACAAAGAAATCGAATACCTTTTGCCCTCATTTGTCTCCTTTGGCTAGATTACCAACACCCCATGATAACGTACTTTAAGTTCTTCCCTCCCTCCATTTTGGGCACACAGGACATTACTTGGCATTTAATAAATGCTGTGAGAATTCTTGAGTTTCAGATAGTAAACCTCTGACATACAAGTGCAAATGCTGGCTATTGAGACTTCAGCTGAAGAGGAAAGGCCGGTTCCTACACTTAGCAGTGTGCGGAAACTAGTTGCGGCATGGTAATGGCCCTCACAGGTCCTGGTGTTGTGCAAGGATGGTAAGGGACTGCCAGTCTCAGCTACTGGACTTTGAGGCACTTGACTGCTCTTGTCCCCAGGTAATCCAGCCTCTGAGTGAGTGTAGCATATAAATCAAGGCAGGGTTGTCCCTAGAGGATGTCTTACTCCTCAGACGTCTGACTTTGGTTCAAGGTCATCTTGTTTGCCTTGTTGCATTATCTTAAGACTGTAAAAGAATCTGTACCTTTCCTTCCCTTCCTCTGTTACCTGTCTTCTCAAGGATCAGATCTGCATCCAGGTATGATAACCCTCCAGCAGTTCCCTTCCCTCCTTCTCTGCCTTCAAGACCTTTGCCTGTGAACTTTACAACTTCCTCTTGCACAACCCAATTTAAAACAAGTGATAGTAAGAATAGGTTTTGCTGGGTGGTGGCACATGCTTTTAATCTCAACACTTGGGAGGCAGAGGCGGGTGGATCTCTGTGAGTTCGAGGTCAGCATGGTCTACAGAGCAAGTTCCAGGACAGGCCCCAAAGCTACACAGAGAAACCCTGTCTCAAAGAACAAGCACAGGTTTCACCCAACTGTCAAACTTACCTATGCCGACCATTTTTAGGGGGATTGTGGAATGGCTTTTGGCTGAATCTGTGGGCCTAGCATGGTCCCCCACCAAGCAAGGTTCTATCTATGACTCCAGCAATTAGCTGGCTCTACATGTTTCCACCTTGACAAGCACGCTCGTGCTTCAAGTCTCTGAATTTTAGAGTCAGCTTGGACCATGTGACCATCAATCCTCAAAATAAGTGAGCAGTTCTCTTTCACAAGAGCATAGATCCTTTGGGAAAGGACTTGGAGATCATTGTGTCTCCACAGTACTGCAGCCAATTCATCACTCAGTGGGGTGGAGACTGAAACTGGACCAGGATGGACAGCTGGGCCTGGGTCTTGTAGCTTGGTGTGCTCACACTCTGTAGCTGTTCCCCGCTTCTTGCCTGGTTGCAATTGCCTGCATGTTAAGTAGCATCCTGTTGTGGTTCATCAGTTCTGCCCCTGGGCCTGCTATAATCTCTCAACTATCTTCAGGATCCCCTGTGAGTCCCGGTTCCTTAGCTGGCTATCTGACCTTTGAAGTCTTAATGAATTGTGGCAACTAAGCAGGGCCACCTGGCCTCTAGTCTAAGCTCCACCGTGCAGTGGAAACTATTCAGATCAGGTCAGTCACCAGGCCCCCTACCCTTGACTTTGACCTGTAGAGAGAGGAAGGCATCTCTGAACTTCTTGGTGATGTGAACCCAGTGTCTTCCTAATGACCTTAGGAACGTGTGTCCGCAGAGAAATTTAGCAGGCCCACTTCTTTAAGCTTCTTTGTTTCTTCTTTTATCAACTTCTAGTATCAAGTTGGATGTTTTCAGTGTAGAGAGAGTAATATGCTGAGAAACGAGTTGTGCATTTAGCAGTGTGCTGAGAACCGGGTGGGTGTTTCCAGTGTAGAGAGCAGTGTGTGAAAACCGGGTGGGTGTTTCCAGTGGAGAGAGCAGTGTGTGAGAACCGGGTGGGTGTTTCCAGTGGAGAGAGGAGTGTACTGAGAACCAGTTGGGCATTGCAGGGATAGAGAGCAGTGTGCTGAGAACCAGGTTGGGTGTTTCCAGCATACCGAGAACTGGTTGGGCGTTCCCAGTGTACAGGACAGGCTTCTGTTTTAGGTGCTTCTGAGCAGCATCTCTCAGATATATGTTTCATTTCTTTCTTGTACTGAGCAGGTGCCCCAGGCCAGTGAATTGGCATCACCAGACTCTTTAGAGTGTCACTGGCTCCTGATCGCTCTGGGCTGCTTCTCTGTTATCTATGCCTTGCTCCATTCCTTCCCTTGCCAGAGGGTCTCCACAGGATCCTTGGTTTTCCTCATGGGTGTTTCCTTCAATAATCTCTTTCATATCTAATTCCATCCTGGCGTCTTTCCACTACTCTGCTTTGGGGACTTAGATTAAAATCGTACAGATTTCTGCTACCTCACTGAACTTGTTCAATCATTTCTTTTTATATTTAGATTTTTAAGCCCATCTTTTTAAAAGCGTTATAGGCTTTATTATAAAAAAGACCCTTGCAAATAAATGAAAATACCACACAGCAAAACTAACCAGACCCATATCTACTAAATGATGTCCAGAGATTTCTCCATACTCTAGTATTTAGGGGGTGAAAACAGGATTGGAATCTTGACATCAGAAAACTCTTCCTGCCATGGAGTTAGCAGAGAAGGGTGTCTGGGGAGGTATATTAGAAAGAGAATAGAGGGGAAGCAGAGCAGAGGAGTAGAGACTGAAGCCTCAAGTGTGTGTGTGTGTTTGTGTGTGTGTGTGTGTGTGTGTGTGTATGTGTGTGTGTGTATGTGTGTTTGCTTCTGAGCGTAGGTGAGAACTTCCTGTGGGTATGCATGTGCAAGTGTGCCTGTTGGTGTCAGGATGATGCAGCTAATGCAGACCCAGAACGTGCGGAGGCCACGTGCTAAACAGGGACACCAAAATGGAAGGAAGACTCAGCTTCGATAGCCCTCGAAACTTGCAACTTACAAAGGCTACAAAGCTATTTTAATTTTAATGGGCATTAATGTTTTTCTTTTGGGGCTATGTTTTTGCTCAATCTTAGCTAATGGGACCATCTTATTTAGTTAGTTATTTATAATTTAGTACGCCAACTCTTTACAGGTCTCAGTCCCATCCTAAGAGGAGAGAGAGGGATGCTGGCTTCTGTGTTTTCCCTGTGAGCAAAGTCAGCTTTCACACAGCCATTAAGTCAAAGGAAGGAAGGAAAACAGCCCTACAACTGTAGCGGCCCTGAGCCCAGTGAAAATCTTTCAGTGCTGAGACCTTCTTCATGCTCACGCTGGCTAGGGGCTGTGTCCCTGGAGGATTCTAGGTGGAAGCAGAGACCACTGAGCAGCGCAGGCGAAATAATGAGGCCCCTTGTCTGTGACTGTTCCCTTCACATTCGACAGCGACCCTGCATGCTCTGGCTCAGAGTGAGCAGCTCCCCCTGCTTGGCTCTGGCTCCTGCTCCTGCTTCTAGCACTCATGGTGTCCTCTCCTGCCTTGGCTGCACGGGCTCTGTGTGAGCGGGAGCTGGGGAAGCTGGCAGCTCCAGGAGCACGTGAGGGCTGGGAGCCCGGCTGAGCGAGGGGGAAGGTGTCTTCATTCCATATGCAAGTCACTTAATGAGAAAGCTGCATCTGCTATACAGCCCCCACCCTGGGGAAGGCTGCCAGCTCTCCTTGTGGGTGGCCTGGCCGGCACACAAACTCCTCCAGCTATCCAAACCATCAGAGGCTCTGCGAGCGGTTCCTGGAGCCAGAAGTACGTCCATGGGCATAGGGGGCGGGCGCTTCTCAATACAATACTCCATGGGCCAGGGAATGATCCCACTTGAATTCTGCCGGTTTTAGAAAGATCTGTTCCTCTGAGTCCCTTTCTTTCAAACACTGATAATGCCTTGTTCATTCAATCTTTCCCCTAGGTGTACCAGTTTGCTTTTGGTGGCTGAGACAAATCACCAATTTGGGAGGAAATGGTTTATTTAGCTTACAGGAAAGAGGGAAGCCAGGGCGGGAGCTCAAGATAGGACCCTGAAGACAGGAACTAAAGCAGAGGCCACGAAGGAAAGCTGCTTACTGCATTGCTCCCTCTGGTTTTAAGGCTCTGGACCGCCTGCCTAGAGATGACACCCACAGTGCTCTGGGAACTCCTACACTAATCAGTAATTTAAACATGCCTCCTGGACACGAAGGCAGGCCAGTCGGATCTAGGCCATTCTTCAGTTGGGGTTCCCTCTTTTCAGGCGACTCTAGGATTCTGTCAGATTGACAGCTGAAGCTAACTATGATTCCTGGGTTCTGGCCACCAGGGATTTGGAGATCTTGAATCAATCCCCTACCTTGCCCCCCTAAGAGACTCTGGGCTCTGGTAGGACAAGAAGGGATGAGCAGAATGGCAGCTGAGGCTAAGAGAGCCCCAATGCTAAATCCTCTGGGTGCCTGGTGACCTCCCCTAAGTTTCCTGAGGGAAATCTTAGCTCTTTGTCATCTTCTCAGTGCATTTCTTCCCTTTCCCCCCTCCTTCATGACACAAGCTAGATGACACCCAGGACACCTGCTCATGGAACACTTTAAATATACAGAAAATTGCCAAGAACAACACGACTCGAATGTATATATATCCTCACTTCCCGAAATCAGTCACTACTAACATCTTGCCATCTTCATAGTACTCATTTTTCTTTTTGAAGGTGAAAAGTTACAGAGAAAATTCAAGTTCCCTTCAACCCACATCCTCTTTTTTTGTTGCTTCTTTGTGGCCCCAAGACAGAAATTGCAGTCTGTTTCTGTGGTTTTAAGTGTGCTGTGTCTACAAGTGATATTACACACAGACCTCATACTATCTCCAGGGGTCATCTATGGACACACTAAGCTTTCCTTAATTCTTAAACAATAGTGTATTGTTAATGTATTATTAAAAAGGTTAAATTTTCTTTGCAATATGTTCGTCTACTTATACGTATTTTCATTTTTATCAGTGTTTTACTATTAACAACAATGAAATGTAGCCAGAGATGGCTCAGTGGTTAAGAACACTTGCTGCTCTTTTAGAGGACCAGAGTTGAATTCAGTTGTGATCACCCCTGTCTAGTGGCTCACAACTACTTGTAACTCCAATTACAGGGGATCTAGTGGTCTTTTCTGGTCTTCAATGATACTTGTACATGTGTGGCATACACACACATATTCTATCTATCAATCTATCTATTTATCTATCTATTTATAGAGAGATAGAGGTATAGTTATGCCTATATAGTACATGTATTTTTATAGATAATTGTTTTTAATATTATTACATGAGTTTTCTTGCACACATATGTAGGAGTTTTTCCCGAGGTACTCAGAGGTAAAGCTTCTGGACTATAAAATATGCTACTTTCAATTTTATTAAATACACCACTCTTTCCCAAAGTGGATGTGCTGATTTACATATCAATGGTAGTTTTTATAAGATTACCATTCCACCAAAATTCTTGTCAACACTTGATATTGTCATGCTTTAAATTTTCTGACAATCTGTGAGTGAGAAATTATGTCTCATTGTTGCTTCCATTTGTTTTCCTGTTATTAATAATAGCCCAAGATTATGCAGCACTTCCTGGGTACCATCCACATGCTGAGTGGTTTACATGGATGGACTCACTCCTCCACTACAGTCCTTTTGCAGCATGTCTGTTGCTGTTATTCCCACTTACATTTCATGGAAATGAGATTAAATGATCAGTAACCAGGTCTCAGAGGACCTTGCCAGGAGTGGCCCCCAAATATGCACCATGGCATATTTGGATCCCAGTGGAGGAGAGGCCCAGTATTTCAGCATGTGTTTATGAATCATGCATATTCTCTTCTGTGACATTCTCTATTTAAAATCTCAGATAGTTTTTGAGTTGATAGCTTGTCTGTTTTCATTTTTTTTAAAAATTCTATAGCATTGGCATCAATTCTGTTGCAATGATTTTACCTATGCATCACCTGTCACCCATCCTTACTTAATGGGTTTTCTTGCTTTACTGGGTGTCTATTTATCAATCTATCTAATCTAATCTATCTATCTATCTATCTATCTATCTATCTATCTATCTATCTTTTTCAGACAGGGTCTACCTATGCTGCCTAGGTTGGCTTTGGATTCCTGTGGGTCGAGAAATCCCCCTGTCTCAGTCTCCTGAGCAATTTGGACTGCAGTTTGTTTTATTTTATTTTATTTTTTTTTTTGCTGAGTCCTTATTTTAATTCTTTCAAATTCTTGGATTCTGTCACATTTCATTGTGCCCTTGCCCTAGCAACTTCTTCTAGATGATGTCCACCCATCAACTTCTTTGCTTTCAAATTTAATTTTATTTAATTAATATTTTTTCTTTAATTTTTACATACCAACCACAGTTTCCCCTCCTCCCTCTTCTCCTGTTCCTTCCTCCCTACTCATCTACACACTTCCTCATTCACTCTCCTCTTCCATATCCATTCAGAAAGGGACAAGACCTCAATAGACTTGAGTAATGCATGACACATAATTAAGGCAAGACTGAGATCCTCCCCCTATATCAAGGGTAGGTGAGGTAATCCAGCATGGAGAACAGGTTCCCAAAAGCCAACTAAGTGCCAGGGACAGGCCCTGATCTCACTTCTAGGAACTTTACAAACAGACAAAGCTACACAATTGTCATACCTAAGCAGAAGGCCTAGGTTAGTACTATGCAGGCTCCCTAACTATTGGTCCAGAGTCCATGTGTTCCCAAGAGCTCAGGTCAGCTGTCTCTGTGGGTCCCTCCCCATCATGATCTTGACCCTGTCCCCAGCTCATACAATCCCTCCTCCCTTTCTTCGGGAGGACTCCTGGAGCTTGATCCAGTGCATGGCTGTGGATCTCTGCATCTACTTCCATCAGTTACTGGATAAAGGCTCTCTGATGACAATTAGGGTAGTCACCAATTTGATTATAGTAGATGATCAGTTCAGGAACCCTCTCTACTATTGCTAGGCGTCTTGGTGGTCTAGTAGTTTAGGAGTCTGTGATCATCCTTGTGGATTCCTGGGAGTGTCCCTGTTTCTCCCCAACCCTGAAATGGCCCCACCATCAAGATATTTCTTTTGTGACTCTCCTGCTGTGTCCTGCCCCAAACCTGCCTCCCGCATCCAGCCTTCCCAACCAACTCTCTTAAGTTCCCATTCCCTCATGCCCCAGTTGACCCAGGAGATAGATATTTTCTATTTCCCCTTCCCAGGGAAATCCATGCATCCCTCTTTGGGCTCCCTTCACTATCCAGCCTGGTTATCCTATACTTTACTCCTAATATCCTGTACTTCACTCACTTATGGGTGATTACACACCATATTTGTCTTTCTGGGTCTTGGTTACCTCACAAAAAATGATTTTTTTTAGTTCCATTCATTTACCTGCAAATTTCATGAAGACATTGTTTTTATAGCTGAGTAATACTGTGTAAAGGTACCACAGTTTTCTTATCCATTCTTCATTTGAGGGGAATCCAGGTTATTTCCAGGTTCTGGCTATCAGGAATAATGCTGTTAAGAACATAGTTGAAAAAGTGTCCTTGTGGTTGAGCATCCTGTGGTTCAAGATTGGTAGAGCTGGGTTGTGGGTATGTTGATTCTGATTTTTTTTTTTTTGAGAAACTGTCATATTGATTTCCAAAGTGACTGTACAAGTTTGTACTTCTACCAGCAGTGGAGGAGTATTCGCCTTACTCCACATCCTCTCCAACATAAGTTGTCATCAGTGTTTTTGATCTTAGCCATTTTATCATTTTTATTTGCATTTCCCTGATGACTAAGGATGTTGAACAATTCTTTAAGTGTATTTCAGTCATTTAAGATTCTTCTATTGAGAATTCTCTGTTTAGATCTGTACCCCAGTTTTAATTGGAATATTTGGTATTTTGATGTCTAGTTTCTTGAGTTTTTTTTTAAAATACATTGTAGAGATCAGTCCTCTTCCAGATGTGGGGTTGATGAAGTTATTTTCCCATTCTGTAGGCTTTCATTTTGTTTTATTGACAGTATTCTTTGTCTTAAAGAAGCTTTTTTGTTTCAGGAGGGTCCCAGTTATTAATTGTCGATCTCAGGGTCTGTGTTAATAATATTATAGTCAGGAAGAAATCTCCTATGCCAATTCATTCAAGGCTACTTCCCAGTTTCTCTTCTCATTTATTTATTTACAGGTTTAGTGTAAGTGGATTTATGTTGAGGTCTTTGATCTGCTTGGACTTGAGTTTTGTGCAGGACGGTAACTTTAGATCTATTTTCATTCTTCTACATGTCAACATCCAGTTATATCAGCACCATTTTTTTAAGATGCTTTCTTTTTTCCATTGTATAATTTTGACTTCTTTGTAAAAAAAAATCAGGTGTTCATAAGTGTGTGGATTAATGTCAGGGTCTTTTATTTGATTCCATTGATAACGAAGAGCTAATATCAATACTCCTCAAACTGTTCTACATAATAGAAACAGAAGGAACACTGCCAAATTCTTTTTATGAGGCTACAGTTACCCTGGTACCCAAACCACATAATGATGCAACAAAGAAAGAGAATTACAGACCAATCCCCCTCATGAACATCAATACAAAAGTACTCAATAAAATACTGGCAAACAGAATCCAAGAAAACACACAGAAAAAATTCATCCACCATGATCAAATCAGCTTCATCCCACAGATGCAGGGATGGTTCAACATACAAAAATCTGTCAATGTAATCCACCATATAAACAAACTGAAAGGAAAAAAACCACATGATCATCTCATTAGATGCTGAAAAAGTCTTTGACAAAATCCAACATCCCTTCATGATAAAAGTCTTAGAGAGATTAGGAATATAAGGAATATACCTAAACATAATAAAAGCAATATACAACAAGCTGACAGCTAACATCAAATTAAATGGAGGGAAACGCAAAGCAATTCCATTAAAATCGGGAACAAGACAAGGCTACTTACTCTCTCCATATGTATTCAATACAGTACTGCAACTTCTAGCTAAAGCAATAAGACAACAAAATGAGATCAAGGGTATACAAATTGGAAAGGAAGAAGTCAAACTTTCCCTATTTGCAGATGCTATGATTACATACATAAGTGGCCCCAAAGATGCTACCAGGGAACTCCTACAGCTGATAAACACTTTCAGTAATGTGACAGGATACAGGATTAACCACCCCAAAAGCAGTACTCCTTCTATAAACAAATGATAAACAGGTTGAAAAAGAAATAAGAGAAACAACACCTTTTACAATAGCTACAGATAATATAAAGTATCTTGGGGTAACTCTAACCAACCAAGTAAAAGACCTATATGACAAGAACTTTAAGTCTTTGAAGAAAGAAATTGAAGAAGATATCAGAAAATGGAAAGATCTTCCATGTTAATGGATAGGTAGAATTAATATGGTAAAAATGGCAATCCTACCAAATGCAATGTACAGATTCCATACAATCCCCATCAAAATCCCATTAGGATTCTTCATAGACTCAAAAGAACAATTCTCAACTTCATATGGAGACACAGAAAAGCCAGGATAGCTGAAATAATCCTGTACAATAAAGGAACTTCTGGAGGAATCACCATCCCTGACTTCAAGCTCTGCTACAGAGCTATAGTAATAAAAACATCTTGGTATTGGCACAAACCATCTATCAACTTCTTGTGACAGTTCAAAATCTGCATCAGCAACTGTTTTGAAGGTACCTTCCCATCGATATTTTGTTGGGCTCTTAAGGCTTGGACAGCTTACAAAATTCAGGATCTCCTCATCCTTCTCAAGGATCTCCTCCAGCACATTTTTAAGTCATGTAGGCCTCTTCTGTTTTTCTTCCCTATATTCTACCAGAAACCAAACTGTACAAGGGCCTATATCTACTACCAGTACCTTGATTGCTCAGGCCCGCTCCTTGTAGTAAATTCCACTGCCTCTGGTAAAAGTCAGTCACCCCTTGGTGGTGAGTTCCCATTTTCTCCTGGTACAGTTTTTGTTTATTTATTTATTTACTCTCCCTCGCTCTGACAGGGTTCCACCACCAACTTGCCTTTAAATGTGTTCCAAAACAAAATTCCCCTTCGCTCCTGTCAGTCAGATCAGCTTCTCCCTGACAGAGGGAGCCCTCTGCAGTTTTCTTCAAGCTTGACCTGAGGGCGCGGCAGCCTCTTCCTAGCTTTCTTTGTCTTCTCTTCGGTTTGAGCTTCCACCTGCCTCCCCATTCCCCTTCTGAGGAGTTTTGTGCCATTTTCCACAACTGTGCTAATTCCAGCATGTATTGTGGGGACCACTCATTCAGCACTTAATCAGATGCTGCCTTGACTGTTACCCTGTGGTTTCATTAAGCTCTATTGTCAGGTCCTGTAGGAAAGGGGCTACATTTTGCATTTTCTGGGTACCATCCAGAACCCCTTGCAGAATACAGCGCGCGCGCGCGCACGCACACACACACACACACACACACACACACACACACACACACACACACGTTATAGCTTCTGTGTGAGAGAAGGCAAGCACCCAGGCACCTTTTGCTCAGAGAAAAAGTGGTCCACCTCCTCTCCAACAAAAGTGTTCTCCACTCTCAACTCTATTTTGGCGGGGGTGGTTTTCCAAGGCTATGTGTGGGTAGACATATCTACTCCTCCTTTTGAAAGTATAGTGTTTAGCATTGTGTTCTTAAGCTACTTTGCTAAGAGAAATGAAAGGCTGCATTTCCATCTGCATCAGTAGGATTGTTCTGATGCTCACTCTCCACAAACCAGATCTTTCTCCAGTTATTGAATGAAGCCATTTCTGAGACACCAAGGGGGAAGAGTGGAAGAGAAGCTGAGAAAGTTTGATGAGGTAAGAGCCATCTTATACTGCAGAATGAAATGGAGTATATTTCAGTAGCTAACAGAAACAAAGGCCAGCCCCTAGCAGGCCTTTATTAACAGCTGTAGAATAGGCCGGCAAGTGTGGCTTTGGCAAGAACAATGCCTCTTCACTTTCTCCATACAGAAAAAAGAGAACAAACAAACACACAAACGCCTAAATCTCTGCCCCTTTCTTGACTTCAAAAGTAAATCTTATAGATGGCTTTTACTTTGTTTTGTTTTGTTTTATTCTAGTATTTTGAACCCAGGGGAATTGCACATGCTAATTATCCTACCACCAAACTATAACCCATGGACCTGAAAGTTTTGAATTCCGGCCTTTCTAAATGGTTTGCGATGCTTCCACCTTTCCCATCCAATGGCTAAAGGGTCCGTCTAGAATTGACAGGAACTCTTCATCCTGCTAGGCCTAGGCTGTATGCCACACCCCAGTGTTACAGTTTCCTTCCTGAATGTTCTGTACACCTCCTGGGTTCAGCCCCTTTTATGTGTTTTTTATACAGACAAACGTTGAGAGCTTTTTTGAATATGGTCATCTGTGACTTGTTCTGATGGTGGCAAGTTCTGAGAACTTAATTGTTAGATGAGGTCCTCTTGTGTGAACGTCACGGAGCTATACAAACACACGGTCTAGGTGTCAACCACTCAACTTGGCCTCTTGAGGTTTCAAGGGACACAGGAAAGACCTGCTGTGTGAAGTCATTGTGTACTAGCTTTCTCACTCTGCAACCCTTTGACTATGAAACTTGTCTTGTAGATGAGGCTGGCCTTGGACTCGCAGAGATCCACCTGCTTCTGCTTTCATGAAGTCTCGGGACTTTGTTCCAGTATTATGCAGGGGCCCACCATCATATGGATGATCTGTCTTCGACCACATGTACTCATACACATGTTGCTGTCCCTTCAGGATTATTTCTGCCATTTATTTCTCATGGACCAGCGTTATTCTAGAATCTAAGCCCAGAATGTCTAGGGTGTAAATTCAAACAGGAATATCACTTATTACTTCACTTTTTGCACTCCATCCAAATAGGTACGTATTTTTGCAGCCTTTCAAATGCAGAAATGGAGCTCCTTCAGTATCTAACAGATAAGATATTCAAGCAATTGCCTCTCTTTTACACCTCTGTCTATTCTTTGGTTTCTATGAAACCCACCCGCTCACCAGACCTCGAGGAAATACAGTGTGCACTGACTGCAAGGGTGATGGCTTTGTTCCCTCAAAGATCTCTCCTCTTCCATTCTGGATGTTCTACAGATGGTCACTAGGACTTTCTGAGCCCAGAGATGGAAAATCAGCCATTTTGGAGGGGAGGAGTGACTGGTGACAGAGCAGTTGATGGGAAGGTTCTGCATGGGATGCAAATGTGGATTCCTGAAGCCCACCCTTGAGCTACGGAGCAGAGGTGGGCTCTGGATCAGGAAAAGGGTCTCTGTCCTGCTCCGTTGTCCTTTCTTAGAAGAGAAGCTCTTAGCCACACAGGTTCTGGTTCCCAAACTCTCCATTATCCTTTGGTATGTGTGTAACATGCACAGGGTTTTGTGTTTCTGTGGCTCATAGTCATGGCAAGTTTACTCACGTTGACTAGAACTTTACCATAGGGTAACGAAATGTAAGTGCGTTGATTGCCTTTACCACAGAAAGTGCTATCCAGGTGGGGAAAACCAGGGGCCTCAACAGTAAGGACTCTGAGGTTGGGAGTGGGCACCGCTGCTTAGGGAGCCCTTTTCCGTTGGTTGATCCCTCACTCTCAACCAGAGGTGAGCCAGTCAGACTTGGCACGCCAGCCATGACAAGGTATGACTTGAGCACAGTCCACTTGACAGATCATCCCCTTTCCCAGGAAAAGGGAGCGTTTGTCTCTTTCTTTCTCCCCAGAACACGGCTGGCTCCCCCACAGCGGTTGAATAAATATTTAATGTTTTGATGAATGCGCAAATGAACAAAACCATAGGGGAACTTTTGTTGTTGGCATATCAAAGATAGGTACTGGGAGCAATTCTCATTCTGCCTCCCCAGTTTGCTCAACTGGGAAATTATTAAACCCCTAGAGGGTTATTCCAAGGTAGTGTAACATTTTTAGATGACAAGCTGGAAGAGCTGAATCCAATTCAGATTTCATCGTTTTGAGGTAGAAGCATCCTCCCTACCTCCTTAAGCATCCGAGAAATAAGGGAAGGGAGATGTGCGGATGGGCTCTGGGGCTGTTTGTATCTTCCCAGGTCAGGCCATTTGTTTCTCTCCTTTCAGCGGGGGCCAGAAGGGTAGCTCTGTTCGGGGGAATGGAGTGTGGAGAGTTTCTGCTACTTTCAGGTCAGCTTCATTCATTAATTTCCACTTTTAGGCCCGTGCATTTGTTCTCTGTCTCGAGCCCGATGAGGATGGTGACCTAGGAGTCACGGCCCGGAGGAAGCCATGCCAGTGAGAAGGTGGCCCCTGCCCGAGCACTTCAGGAACAATCTTCTCGACCTGGATCATGCACTTGCTGCTTCAAGTGGGTAAGCAAAATACTCTGTGTGAGTCTGGGGCTTGCCGTGGGAAACGGGTGCTATTAGCATGGATCTGGGGGTATAACGGTGCCACACTATGGGGAGAGGTCTCTCCCTGCGACTGCAGGGCAAATTAAATGAAATTGCTCTCTGAGCACTTTAGGCCTAATGGCTCAATTATTGAAACTTTCAAAGTTGATTACTTAGAAGGTTTTTGTTTCTTTGTTTTTCCCTTCCTACAGAGAAAGTGTTGAGTGTTGAAGGAAGAGAATGGTGGATTGATGTGGACTTTATTCTAGCGGGACTCTCATCTACTTTGATTTACGGGACTCTCATCTACTTTGATTTTGTATGACCTTAATTGGTGACCTGACTCTAATATCTTGGGTAACTGAGCTCTGCTTATAAACCAGACTCAGGGTTCTCCTGAACTTAGCTCATTGAGACTTAAGCCATTTCTTTCCCTTCATTTGTTAGTCTATATTGTTTTCAGTCATATCTTGGGATCCTACCCCAAGCGGGTACTTAGTTGAGTTGACTGTAAATGCCCTGAATGTGGAATTTGCCTTGATCCAAATTGGACCAGCCATGGTGATTACCCAGCAGAAGTCAGTTCTTTGGCAGTGAAACTTGGATTTGTCCTGGTTCCCTGAATAATGACAAGAAACCACCTACAGTGATGGAGACAGATGAGAAGGTAAAGTCATAGCAAGCGCACACTTCATCTCCCATCCAATCATGAGTTACGCAGGACAGACGTCGCCAGTCAGAATACAGTCATGGCAGCGTCTCCGTTGCTAATGGGTTCCAGGTGCTACCTCCACGCCTCATTAATAGGACATGCTTCGTGTCTCAACGCCATATTCCCAGGAGGAACCGAATCAGAGGAATCAGCCACATGGCGACATCTGGATGGGATTGAAATGTTTACACTTGAATAATGTAGCCCCCACACAGAGCCACTTATAGATACATCTTCTTAAGGACAAGAAGTCGCACAGAGGAGGCTAGCTTAGGCTATTAAGCCCTATCAAAAATACCTATTTCGTGCAGAGCACTGAGTTAGTTATGTGTGTTTGGAGAGTACATGGACGGAGTTAATAAAGAAGATCACGGCTCTTTTTTTTACTCTCCAGGGTCACAGTATCTAGCGAGCAAAGTGGTGCAGATATTTATAAGGTGGAAAAGCTTCCTGGGGAGGGAAGACAGGGAAGGTAGATGGAGCCGGAAGCTTATGGGCCTTGAAGGATGAGTAGAAGCTTGTCTGTCAAAGGTTGAAGATTGGTTTCGTGGGGGGACATGTTAACACAGCTTTGGAACACACGATTTACCTTCAGCATGCATGATATTTCTTAAGTGTGTACATATACATATGTGTTTCAGATGCTGCGCTTTTATAGCCATGATATTTTCAAAACTCATTGTGGTAGTGCGGGCAATCTCATTTTTGAAATTGTATTCTTATAAAGTGACTAAGTAAAGTGATTTTTATTATATTTTTCTATGACTTTACATGTTTATAATGTTAATTAGAGAAAAAGAACAATCTTTTGTCAGTCTACACAGCTTAATTTGAATACAGACAATATGCTCACCCTAATAACATCGCTTCAGGAATTAAACATCGCTTTAATGTAGCAGGTACCCCACATTTCATTATCACAGTAAGCTAATTAATAACATATTGTTATGGTCATTTTAGGATTAGGGCTCTGGGACTGGAAAAGGTTAAGTGGTTTACAAGTGGTCATAAAGTTTAGAGATAAAAGGAAAAAAAGAAACCCCCCCAATAGATCTACACATATATGGTAGAATCACTTAATGAAGTCCTCACTGTCATTTGTTGGGGGAGAGGGTAAGTTTCAAAACAAATGGTGTAGCTCAGTTGGAATGCCTGAGGGAGGAACATGCAGCTCAAATCATGTGATATGTAAACATAGTAACTGGGGCTCCTGACAGTTCCTGCTTCTGCATGAGGCCTTGTCTGTGCAGAAGACTTGGGGGAGATAGACCTACCTTGGCTGTCTGGGATGGTTCCTTATAACCAGCTCTGGCGTCTGTGTTTCGGCTAGAGAGTACTGTATACCTAGGAAACTCCTAGGCGAAACTGGAACATAGAAAGCAGATAGCTCCTGATTGGAATGCCTCCCTTTGTGCAACAGATGCCTGGTGTGCCCTGCATCTTCCAGAATGCATCTACACAAATGCTGGGATGACACAGACATCTTTATGTGGAAAAAGGACCCAAGATGCCACTGGAAACCCTATTAACCAGCACACATTGCCTGTATTTTATAGTACATCTCTTGATATTATCTCAAGTCTAGTTTACATCTAGTGTAATAATTTATATGATTTTCTTTAAATAGATGTTTAAATAGATTGTTTTTCTGCTTCTGTTTTTATTTGTCCATTCTATTTTTTGATCCTGCTATTCTTTCTTCTTTTGGGTAACTCAAATATTGAGTGTTATCCTAATTTATTTTCTCAACAAACTCATTAAAAATAGTATTTTTTAATTCTTTTTAGCCCTCAGACCAAATTGGGTATCCTTCCCCAACGAGTTCTCAGACTGAATGCCATGAGCTCCTGTCTCCTCCCATCTCATATTTCCCTGCACCCAGACATATACCTTTCTGTTTCTGCCTTCGTAGTGTTGAGATTAAAAGTGTGTGACTCCCACATACTGGGGTTAAAGGTATGAAGCACCACTGCTTGGCTCTGTTTCTCTCTTAGACTGGATCAATCTCATGCAGCCCAGGGTGAACTTGAACTCACAGAGATCCATCTTCCTCTGCCTTCTGAGTGCTGGGATTAAAGGTGTGTGTCACCACTGCCTGACCTCTATGGCTAACTAGTGGCTTAGTTCTGCACTCTGATCTTCAGACAAGCTTTATTTGTTAGATCACAAACAAAATATTACCATGTATGTTCACATAAAAATCTGTGCACAAACTTTCATAGTGGGTTTGCTTATTATAGTCTCAAACTGAAAACAGCCAGTATATTTTGACAGATGAATTCTTAAATTGTGGTTTAATCCATGCCATGGAATACTACTCAGCATTGAAAAGGGAGCAGCTTATTGGCATATGCAATTATGTGATTCTTCAGTGGATATTCTGAGCAGAAAGGCCAACCTCAAGAGGTTGCCTACTATCTATTTGTATTTACATAAACATTTAATGGAGGCATTTTAGAAGTAGAAACCTAACAGATGGTTGCTGAAGATTAGAGAATAGGAAGAGATAGTTAGGTGTGACTTTAAACAGGCAGCACACACCATCCCAGGGGTTGTATAGTGGTTCTATATCTTGATGGTGGTGATAAATACACACATTTACATCTGTGATACATTATATAGAACTACACACACAAGTAAAGGAATCTGAGTAAAAATACCGATTATAAGAATGTCAATACCCTAATCAGGCGGTGGTGACACACGACTTTAATCCCAGCATTTGGGAGGTAGAAGCAGGTGGACCTCTGTGAGTTTGGAGCCAGCCTGCTCTATAAGAGCTAGTTCCAGGGCAGGCTCCAAAGCTACAGAAAAACCTGGTCTCGAAAAACCAAAACCAAAACCAAATCAACAACAATAAATAATGTCAGTATCCTGCTTCTGATATTCTACTAAAGTGTTATAATCCATTACTTGGGAAACTAATGAGTAAGACCTCTTCGTATTGTTCCTCACATTATATAGAGTCATGTTCTAGCTCAAGGTTTCAAAATGTTCTTGTCTGTGCTTGATTGCCATATTGCATTAAGGCTTGTGGGGACATAAGCAAGCTGAGGTAGGAAAAACACCTCGTGGCTGGGTGTTGAGAGAAAGAGGAAAGAGGCCACTTTCCCATAATTCCCTTTAAGGACACACTGGCAATGAACCTAATACGTCCCAGCCAGCACCACCTTCTCAAGTTTCTGTCACCTCCCAAGACCATTGAGTTGTTACCAAGCCGTTGGGCTCCTGGGCCCTGGGAGGACATTTGGATCTAAGCGGCAGCACCAGTCCTTCAGCAGTGTGACTTAGTGTGTCTGTTACTGTCGGCAAGCAGCTGGCCGAACAGTCTCTTCCTCTACCTGGAAGACATCTGGGTAGCCAAGAAGCGCTTCAGAGGCTGATCTCTAACAGCTTTCACGCCCCTTAGTGTTAGGCAGCGCCAGGGGCAGCAGGAGGAGTGGAAACAATGACAAGTGGCGCCTTCTTGTGTTGCAATTCTGCGGCCATTTCCATTATAAGGAACCTTGGCTTGAAGACTCGAAGAAGGCTCTCTGGAACTCATCTAGTGCCTGGGACCAGCAGGCTCTTGTCTCTGCTCCTTACAGCCTTGATCTGCTCTTCACTTTCTCATCTTCACTTCCTCAAGCTGCTCAGCAACCCGATTGCTGCAGCATCCGCAGGCCTGTGTATCTAACTAATAAGCGCCTCTTGCTTGTGCAGCCGAAGTCGACTAGAGTCTTCTCTTGGTGGGGAGCGTCTGCTGGAGGGTCTCCCCTTACCGGGGGTCTCTTCAAAGTGTCTCAGCTACTCATGTTTTTATGTTTTTCCTGCCCTGGCCGATCATGGGCTGCTTCTTGAGCTGAGGAACAACAGCTGGCTCTCTTGACACCGTGACTGCTGCCAGACTGACTCCGGAATTCCGGCTTCAGCCGGGACAGCATCTGGGAGTCAGCGGTGTGAACCTAAGCACCCACTGCTGCTCTGGAGCCAGAGAGCATAGTGGGTTACATAGTGGGACACTCAGGAACTGGGCAGCAGGTACAGCTGGGGTCACTTAGGTGTGAGCAGGGAGCAGGTGGGATGGATAGAGGATTAGCCTTAGCCTTGCTTCCGCAGTAAGCAGCCATGGCTGTTGCTAACACTGCCAGGACCCACTCGGGACCTTCAGCTTGGTAACTGGGTGAGAGGTGCAAGGAGAACATGGCAGAGAACATGGGCAGGAGCCGTCACCTTTTTGCCACTTCCTCATTACTGCCCTCTGCTGTCTCTGTGAGGCCTCTCTCTTCCTAGTGCCAGCTCACCTCTGACAGGAAGCAGAGAAAAGAACCCACTCCAGCAAAACATTTTGTTAGACTTACTGATGTGGTACTGGGGAGGCGGCACAGGAGGGAGCCTCCTAGGGGCTGCAGCCTGATTGTGTAGCCCAAGAAGGGATGTTTAGACCCATCACAGTCATTCGTCTGGATCAACCACAGATTGACCCTGATCACCAGCCACTGTCAATGAGACGTGTTTTGGAAGATGATGGCCCTATCTCGTAGAAACAGTATCAGTGGTATCTCTGCCATGGCCAGAGCTGTCCCTCTGGCCAAGGTAGAAAGAGTTGCGGGGTCATTTAGAGTTCATTAAGGCTTGCAACAGCAAAAAGACTACTACAAACTGGTTCAAACAGCCCTGCCTGAGGCTGCACCTTCAGGAACCCAGGCAATTCAGGCCACGCTTGGGCTAGCTTTCTCCTCACATCTGTGGAGTGTTTCAGAAGGGCTTCCTGGCTGACATTAGACAAATAGTCCTTTTGCTCAAGACAGTCAGGGCAGCAAAGACATGCAAAATAGCTGCTGTTTAGGGAGCCAAACTTCCCCACCCCCAATATCTGTTCTTATTCACAGCAAAATTAACAGCAGGAGTGCTTACAATACAAACTGAAATAACTCATCACTAACACTAAATAGTGATTACTAAACAGATTTGAAGAGTGTTTTTAACGGTGTTTAACACATGTCCAGGGCCCCAGGGAGAACTGGGCCTGCTCATCTGACTCATTACCACAGAGTATTTATCCATGCTGAGTAACTGTATAAGATGCAGACCTTCTGGTAGTTTGTCCACAGATCACAACACCAGTGACACACGCAGCACATCACAGCCTGTGCCAATCACGCCACCTTCCTTCAAGGTTCATAGTCTTAGGCTTTGCAGGTCTTATCTAGTTAATGCACAGAGAGCAAAGCTTGTTGTCACCTTGTTTCCCATTGACAAATTCACATTTTACACTTGACAAAAATAGTTCATCACATAAGGAGGGAAGAGAGGAAAAGACATCACAATGGAAGACTTGAGCGAACTTCAGTGGAGTTACAGAAGGAGCACTGGCCTATGGAAATGTTGGCGCATATTATTTTAGCTAGACAAAGATGTTTTACATTTGTTCATGCTGCAGAACATTACTTTAACTGTGTAAAGGTGTGCTCCTAACATTTGCTTCTGCGGCTTTCGTTAATGGTGTAAGGATGTGTTACATTTATTTCTGCTGCACTTGTTTAATTATGTAAATATAAGTTGCACCTTGCCTGCCTAAGGTACCTGATTGGTCTAATAAAATGTCCAGTAGCTAGGAAGGAGAGGGATAGGTGGGGCTGATGAGCCCAGAGAATAAGTAGGAGGAGAAGTCTAGGTTACAGAGAGAGAGAGAGAGAGAGAGAGAGAGAGAATGAGGGGGAGTTTTCAGGGGACAGCATCCAGCCAGCTAGACACAAGAAACAGGAAAGTAGGACATACAGACAGTAATAAAAGTAAAAGACCCCAAGGCAAAATGTAAAGGAAGAGAAACAGGTTAAATTAAGTTATAAGAGTTAGTGGGACAAACAAGATAAGAGCAAGCATTTGTAACTAGTAAGTCTCCGCATCATGACTTGGGAGCTGGTTGATGGCCCATAAGAAAGCCTGGAACATGGGAATGTTGACACGACCATCTTAGATACCATCCCACATGACAAAAAAAAAAAAAAAAAAAAAAAAAACAAACCTCTCAAATAGTTCTTGACACTGAATACATAGAGGTTCAAATAACAAAAACCAGCCAGTGCTTGGGAAAGAGAAAACACACTTTTTAAGGATAGATAATATGCCTTAGAATGTATGGCAAAAGCCATGAAAAGAAGGAGAACACCTGTAAAGTTACTCCCAATAGTTTGACTTTCATAATAGAGACACTTGCATTCTCAATGTTTCTAACACTTTCAATTGAAGTAAATCAAATAAATGCTAATTTTACCATTCATTTTCTTATATATTCATGTAATCAATAGGAAGAGTCGACATTTTGAGAAAATATATTAGAGAATAAAACTACTACCTTTTGACACTGAATATTCAATTCCCTCTGTGGCTTCGTGGATCAAGTTTCCTGATCTCACATTCCTGTTGCAGTGAGGACTATTAATTGTCTGAAAGATTTGATTTTTAATAGATAATTAGAAGGGGGAGAAAGCCAGTATATTTCTGCGATCATTTGACTGAGCTATGTCCCCTGCACGCTCTCCTATTTGAATACTTGGACCTCAGTTGAAGGCTATTTGGTTATGCTTGGGAGGTGTGGCCTAGCTGGAGGAAGTATGTCACTGGGGGGGCAGGGTTTTATGTCATTTCCGGTTCACTCTCTCTGCTTCCTGTTCTCAGTTCCAGATGTGTGCATTCAGTTGTTCCTGCTGCCATGCCTTAGTGTCTGCTGCCATGCTCTCCAACATGTTGGTGATGGCCTCGACTCCCTTAGTCATGGTGTTATATCACATGAGTAGAGAGCATTCCTCTCCAGTCTGCCACTCTACAACGTGCTCTCAGTCATCAGCACCATGGACTGAATGTCTACTGGTGAAAAATTCATTACAGCTTACTCTATTCAAATGTGCCTGGGTCCAGCCTTGTTTCTGAAGGATCTATATCTATATCTCTATATATACTGGACACAACATTCTAGGTTGAGAACCATTTTCTTCTAGTATCTTTAAAGAGGCTGCATTGTTTTCTGGCCTCCCTTATTCCTGACAAATCAGAAATAAATTCAGTAATTCTCCTTGCTTTGTATGCAATGTGTCCCTTCCCTCCTCCACTGCCCAGAGCTGTGTCAGGATTTTGTCTTTGCCTTCAGTTTCCAGCAGTTTCTGTGCAACTGCTCACTGAGGTCTTTGTTGTATTGGTCTTGCTTGGGCTTATGCAACTTTGCATCTGAAAGCATTTTTTTTAAATCAAATTCTGCAAGTCCTTAGCTACCGCAGTTCTTCAACTGTTCTTCCTGCTCCCGCACCTCCCCCTCTCTTCCTGTCTAATACCTGTTCCATATGTGTTAAATGGTTTGGTATTCTCCCAAGGATCCCTGAGGGTGTTCTTATCTTCTTTCCTTCATTCTCGCTCTGTTTTAAACGCATGCTTCCATTTATGTAACATTTTGAGATGATAACACTTTAGGAATGAGTTTAGGAATTTGGTCACTGCCAGTGTCTAGGAACACGCCCGAGGAAAAGGAGACACTGGGAAAACAATGTAAAATGGTGACGTGAGATATTGTCTAGAAAGCCGGAAGTCATCTGAATCCTGACTGTGATGACAGAGCCAAGAACCTGCCCAGTTGCTGGAACGTTACAGACAAGTTGTTCACACTTCTTTGGTTTGATTTTGGCAGGTCACATGGTCTAAAGACTTATCTGTTGTCTCTAGATTGTCCAGCTTTATGGAATGTAAGTTTCTAAAGAATCCCCATAATGATTCTGTATATTGCATTGAAATCTATGGTAACCTTTATCCATTTTGAATTTTCTTGATTTTGGTTTTCTTTTTCTTTTGTTTGGTTTTCATAGGGAATCGTCAACCTCATTTTTCTAAAGAACCAATTCTCTGATCAATTCTGGGCATTTCTATCTTAATCTTCATTTTATTAATCTCTTCCCTAGTTATCACTGTCTACCATTTCAGGTTGGTGTTATTTTTGTTTGTCTAGGATGCTGAGGTTGGTTCATCATTATGTTATTTATTGGAAGTATTTCTAAATTTTTAATGGAAGCACTTATAGTTATAAACTCCCCTCTTAGAATTACTTTATCTGTATCCTAAAGGTTCTGGGAAGTTTTTATTTTACCTTTATTCTAAAAACTTTTAAATTTGTTTCTAGTTTTCTTTTTTCAATGGTGCGCTGTCATTCAAGATTGCGCTCTTCACTTCATGTGTTTGTGTAGTTACTGATTTTATTACATAATAATCTGATAAGATGCAAGAGGTTATCTGAATTCTTTTGTATTGTGTAGAACTTTATTTGTGGTGTAGAACGTGAATTATTTTAGAGATGGGTCCACAGGCTGCAGAGATGAAAATATAAGTCAGCTACATAAGTGCCTCTATTGGGAGGCACGCTCTGGGTGTATCTGTGAAGTGTTTTGGATGTAGCTTATACTTTAAGTCTGAGGTTTCTTTGTTGACTTTTAGTTTTTATGGCCTATCTAAACACGTATTGAAATCATCTATTATTGTTGTATCAATACCTATATGATATTTATGTTCATTAATGTTGTATTTTTATAAAATTGGGACCTCGACTTTATTACTTGTATATTTAGCATCATTTTATTTTCTAGGTGATTGTTTTCTGTAGTGTAGTGCTTCTTTTCTCTTTGGACTAATTTTGTCTTGAAGTCTACTTTATAAAATATTAGAATAGCTATAGCAGGCTATATGATCATGACACTATTAGTTTGACAAGACGATGAAGTAAGCAAAAATAAAGCCATATTTTCTTGATTCCATGATCAGTGTCCTAGCTTTCTTTTCTGTTGCTGTGATTAAGTACCCCAGCAAAAGCAAGGGAGAAAAGAGTCTATTCAGCTTACAATTCCAGGTTGTGGTCTATCATTGGGTAAGGCAAGCCGGGTATCTGACGCAGTTAGCCACATCACAGTTGAAGACAGAGAGAGACTGGATGCACCGTTCTTATTGCTTAGCTCACCTCCTCTACCTTACTAGAGCTCAGAATCCCACAGGCTAATCCAGTATAGGTCATCTCTCACTGAGACTCTCTTCCTAGGAATCGTGTCAAGCCGACAGTTACAGCCAACCGCAGGAGAGGGTGGAAAAGGTTCTCCCAGCCTTCCATGATAAGCTGCCTTTTTCTTGGGCTAATCTGAGTTAGTCCAGGAGTTACCTGATGATAAGATTATAAATTCAGGAGTAGGACTAGCATTTCGAAATATGTGCTTCAGGTCTTCACGACTCTAGAGCCTCCAAATTAATCCACTTAGTCCCAGGCTCCTGCTACCATCTTCCCATTTTAAGAGTCACGAGGTGCAAATGTGTCCAAACTGCAGCTTAAATTTTCATTTGCCTCCATAAAAACTTGATGTAATATACACTCAATTTAGTATTGATAACTTATATAGGATTTATCATCAAGAATATTGCAAGCATCTAGTAACTTTCTTCTCTCTCTCTCTCTCTCTCTCATGCACACGTGCACACACACACACACACACACACACACACACACACACACACACACCACTTTGGTATGTATCTCAAGCTAGCCTCAATCTTGCAATTCTGCTGCTTCAACTCCAGAGCACTGAGAGTATAGGTATGTGCCACCAGTTTCTTTTCTTCTATTTTCAAATAGTTTCCTCGGTAATGTCATTATAAATTGCTCCATTTTTTCACAGAAGGTAAAACAATAGGAAGTTGATTTTTTTAACATTTGGTGGTAGTAATGGCATAAAGGAAACCATCAAGAGAAATAGCTTGATGCCAAACTCACTCTGAGATACTAAAATTCATCTCTATTTAAAGCCTGAGGTGATCTTTTATAAACCTCATCAAGTGTAGGATGAAACGCGATGATAAAGATGATGCTAACACGTGGTGGTTGGGTAAGGGACATCTTTACTGAGACTCCAAGAACTCACCTATGGACTCTTGAGGCCTGAAGCACCAAACACTTACATTAAAATTTAGAATTCCACTTACAAATTCATGAGTCTATCATAGGCATCTCCTGGGCCAATGTGGCTGAACTCAAATTAAGAGACAATTTATTATGGAAGATTGATCATGGGTGTAAGGCTTGTCCACCCCAGAAGAGCAATTTCCATCACATTGCCATACTTATTGAAGGGAAGAAGTGTTTCTGTTATTCTTTCTCGACATGCTTGTCGTTGTATGCCTGAGATAGCTATCTCTGTGAGCTAGGTACATCTTCTAGAATGGACAGGTTATTGCCATGTCCTCCGGAAATAATGCATGGTATATGTGTGCAGCCTTGTGTTGTGAGAAAAACATTGTTTGAAGTCTTCAATGGTCTGTAGCTACTTCAATACAGTGACAACATGTGTTCACATAACATGTAGTGGTCATACATATATGTATAATTATTTGTAACACATATATTTATATTGAGCTTGTCATATATATATTTGTAACATGTGTTCATATATGTATATATACACTTGAGCTTGCTATTTTATGACGCCTATAGTTGCCGATGATTTCATCAACTTGATCTCTTTGCTGTGATTTAAGATGTCCTATTTCTCATCTGTTTATCTCTAATTTTTTTTCTGTGTCAACTTCAAGATTTAATAATTCCTGTCTCCTTCTGTCTGTGTCTTCTGATCTAAACCCTTAAGGCATCTTAGCAGCTAACTGGAGAGATAAGCGGTATTCTCCATGTAATTGGCAAAGTTGGGCACTCCTTTTATATTACAAGTTTAAATCTGCCCAAACTGCTCTGCTGGCTCAGAAATGCAGGACAAAGCCTTATCTGGTAGGGTTACATCTGAGTCATTGGCATTGTCCTTGTCTCTTTGGGGAGAGAATCCTGACTAGCCATTCAGAGTCAGGGAAGGAGCTCTCAGCTGGAAAGCGAAAGGTCTGGCAGGAGGCTCACCTTTCCCACAGACACTTCTGGGTCCTCATGTCCCCTGGGCATCACCTCTTCTTTGTCCTCAAGAATTATAGCCATAACTGTGTTCAGGGAGCTGGTGGATGACTGACAGCATTTTCAGGTTGGTGCGTAAGGGCTGAAGGGACTGGGGACTAAATATGTGGTAAATAACCACACTGAATGTGACTTAAGCTCATTTCTCTTAAATGTGCTGCCACACCCCCCAAATGGAAAATGCTTGATGCTCTGTTGAAAATGCTATATGATCTTTGTGCTATAAGAAGGATTGGTTGAATAAAGAAGGAGGCCACACAGGAGGCCTGGGAGACTGACTGCAACCCAGTCCTAATATTCTGTTGCTTAGATTCCAAGTCCTGTGTGTGATGTTTTTCAGTCAGAGAGACCTTTAAATCCCCATGGTTCCTACTCAGTTATAAGCAGTGTGTTCTCTTAATTCCCATGGCAGACATTTTCTCACAAATTTGGAGGTTTAAAAAAAAAGGGGAAAAATCTTTCCAAAACATAAACCCCACACTACAAAACATAAGCAGGAAATGTTGAAGCCAAGAGCCTGGTTACCGTGACAACTAGGCTTTGCCAAACTCCCCTCTTAGAGATCTGGACCTTTGCTTGGAATGGTTGCTTTTCAGATCTGCTTTGACCACCAGATTTGTTGCTCCAGCCAGATGTATTGAAAGGGAAAAGTGGATTTGGCAAGGTCCCACCTCCTGGGAGCATCATTTACATGACAGCTTCAAGTTCCTTTGTGTGACACTCATCTCCTACCCACAGATGTTCTGTGAGGAAGGCAGAGAAGGCCAGAGTCTCTTGGCGATGGTCACCGAGAAGAACATAAGGTACAGAAGAAGAATTATTTGACTTTTACAAGGGAAAGATGCTAGGACTGTGTAAGGGAATTTCCTGCCCTTTCTTCTCAACAAACACTCCTGCTAGATTTCCCATTGGGGATAGTTAGCCATACTATATGTATTTATCTCCTAGTTGAAATAAAACTTTACAAACGGCAGATTTTTGTCTTTAAGGTTCTTATTGTCTCGTTCAGACACCAGAGATTAGATCATTTTATCCTCAAGAGATCACTGGGTGATAACAGGCAATGTATTACAAGCTCCTAGGAAATGATCAAGATAGGTAGCTGGAGCAGGTACCACTAAAGCTGAAGAGCTAGGAGCTATAAATAAAGGTTGGAGGTGGCGAGACCTAGGGATTGAAGATTTGTGTGGGGCCATAATAAGCTAGGGACATCTGTTGGGTCCAATGCTGGGTGTTTTTAAAATAAGGCTGAAAACTTCATGGGCCACTGAAGGGGTGTGAGCAAGGACAAGGACATATATTGGGTTGCAGGAAATTTAATCCAGATGAGAGATCACTGCAAAGAAAGATATCAGAAGGCAGACCCAAACAGAAAGCTCACATGATGCTGTACCCATTTCTCATTTGATTTTATTGACTGTCTTGGAAGGATGTTGCTTACAAGATGCTTAATGGAGCAGAGGCATTGTAGAGCCTCAGTTTCTCCCTGTTTTTCTGAGAATCAGATGTTTTGTGATGTGAACTGTAGTCCTCTAGATGTACCTTTGGTTTGCATGTCACAAGAGCCATTTTCTGCTGACGTCCGATATGCTCACTTCATGACTATCTCTTGCTTCGGAAAATGGAGGTTTGGTATTTTCCCTGACAGGAGCTGAGTCTTTTGAAATGTCCATCCTCAGTGGCCACATTAAGGCCCACCTCTCACCAGGTGGCAGGATCCTGTGCTCTCCACTGAAGAGAGACCCTCAATTGTGGAATTGAGGATGGCTGCTGCCTGCTTTCAGCCTTCAGCACAGACAATGTGAGTTCTCTAACAAAAGCCTGTCATAGATTCTATGCAAAAAATATAGTATCATTCTTTTATATATAAAAAAGCACCTGTTACTACTAGTGCACATATTCAATTTTACAGTTTTTTTTCATTTTTCCATGTGCTTCTAAATAAATAATAGAATTCCCTAAATATCTGGCAACTCTGGTAAAGACCATTCTGAATTCCAGTGTAAATTAATGGAGCATGCAAAATCTATATTACATTTAAAAAAGAAACAAAACCAGAAATGTCAGAGCTGGAGAGATGGCTCAGTGGTTTAGAATACTTGTTGCTCTTACAGAAGACCTGACTTTGAGTTTCAGACTATATCTTGACTAACAACTACCTATCGTCCAGTTCCAGGAACCCATTGCTCTCTTCTGACCTATAGGGACTAGGCATACATACGATGCACATGCATACGTGCATGGAAAATATTTATACACATAAAATAATAAACCAAAAAAATCCAAAAATGACATTTAAAATTTGAAGCAATATTTGGGAAGAAGAATACTGTCTGATGTTACAAAGCAAACAGCATTTCTAATTTTCATCATTGCCTTTGGCAGGGCCAGCTATGGCCATTCCAGTGGGTGGGTTAACTGCCCTGTGACACATTGTCATTGAGCAATGTCAGGTAGACTGCTGAGGCCATCTTGCTTTCCTTCTCCCTCAACAGTTTCGTTTATCTAATAACTGATACGTTATGTGATGTGAAGTTGTGTTAGATGTTACAATAAAAGGGAGATAGACATATGAAGGGTTGGAATATCCTAACAGAGGCTTTCAGTGTTTCATCGTTCAGCCAGAAATCCACACTCATGTCTCTTTTCCTTTTCTCCATTTCAGTTGTTTTCATGTATGTATGGCTACATCTCTACTTGTAAGAATCTTTAGGAGACCAAAGGTACTAAAGTAATATAATAAAATATCTTCTGTTTTAGTTAATATCCGACCCCACTGCAGTTCCTAGTACTATTTCCCAATATCCCACATGAAGGAACGAATTCTCAAAGATGCTAAGTAAGTTTTTGAGCTCATGCTGCTATGGGGATGAAAAGAAGATTTAAAATGCATATCTGACTGGATGAATGTGGCTGCCTGCTCATTGATCGTATCCCTAAGGAAGAATTTGTAATTAACATGTAAAATGCTCTGAACCTAATGCTTCTAAAGGGCCTGGTGAGGCATGGATGTGCTACATTTTTCTAAGAAGTGAAACACTGTCTAGGTGACCCCTTATATGAGGGATTGCAGATTCTGATTCCACAGTATCCAGCACTGGGAAAGTTTTTTGGGTTTTGTTTTGTTTTTCCAACTGGAGTCACCTGGGAAAAGGGAGCCTCAGTTGATGAATTGCTTCCATCGGATTGGTCTTTGGGCCGATCTGTGGACCAGTTCCTTGATTGATCATCTGTGTAGCAGGGCCCAGTCCACTGGCAGTGGCCCATCTCTGGGCAAGTGATGTGTAAGAAGGCAAACTGGGTGAGTCACAGGAAGCAAGATAGTGTGCAGCATTCTTCTATGATCTGTTTCAGTTGCTGCCCTGCTTGAGTTCCTGCCTTGACTTTGCTCAATGATGTATAGTGGTCATGACATAAAGACAAACAGACTCTTTCCCCCAAGCTACTTTTGGTCATGGTTTTTATTACAGTAGTGGAAAAGAGGAAGTTTAAGGGTCTGAACTGAGCAAAGTGAACAACAATGGAACACTGTAGACCTAGAAGAACTGAAGCAACCTGTCCTGATAAAGACCACAGAACCAGTGCCTCTAATTTCATGGCTCTTTGAAACGTCCATCATCAGTGTTCTCTTACTATTAAACACCCTAGCTTTCCCAGCGATGAATGCATAAATTGCCATATGCATCTTATCCAGCATACATGGTAAAAGTTAAACCACAAACCAGAGTCTTAGATATGGGTGAACTAGTTGAGAACCATTTTTCCTTTTATTGAAGCCTTGCACAGTGACATTACTTAGGTAGGATAGAAATGGCCTGTGAGCATCCCAGTCTGGTGTTGGCTTAAAGAAGAGGCACATTACAGCAGGGTGCATATCAATGAAGTATGCAGCAGAGCTCAGAGCGGAAAGAGTATGGTTGGCCAAAGTAGCTCCCAGTCTACACCAGAGTCAGAGTAATTGTCTAAGTGTATAGCTGCCGGCTGCATGAGCAGCCAAATATTCACATAAGACTAGGTGCATTAGTGTAGTAATGTATACAGTTTCCTGGAAAATGGAAAAAAATTCAAAAGAGACTCAATGCTTACAAGTGGAAAGAAATGCTCACATTTTTACAGGATCAAAGAGATATTAGCCTTGTGGAATTGTAACCTATGCCATCACTATGGAAAACAGTCTAGTGGTTGCCCAAAAGACATATGTAGAGTGCCCAGGAAACCTGGAAATTCCACTCTTAGGTTTGCCCTTAAAAGAAGTAAAGAATGTGTTCAAACAGAAGTTTGTACACAGCGTTGTTTATAATATCAAAATGGTACAGACTGGTATGTCCACCACATGTGTACTCATATGGTGGGCATCATGGAAAGGGACATAATTTGACCCCCCAAAGATACAAAGCACCAGCCGTATATTGGCATATGCCTGTTATACTGCATCAGGTGGTTCATGAATCCAAGCCCACCTCCCTTACATAGTAAGACCCTATCTCGAAATATTAATAACAAAAAGATAGGAAAGGGCTACACATACCCATGTTCTCTGCATCAAGGCTCAACCTGGCAAATGTTGGTTAAGTGAACAGAGCACAGAAGGCAAGACAGCATACTGTCCTAGTTTCTTTCCTATTGCTGCAGTAACACTGTAGTCAAAAGCAACTTGGGGAGGACAGGGTTTATTTGCCTTACATGACTAATTAGTCCATTGTTGGTGGAAGTCAGGGTAAGGAACTCAAGCAGGAGAGAGATGGGGACCAACAGAGAGAGGCTCATTGCTTTCTGCTTTAGGCTTGTGTTTAGCTACCTTCCTTAAGTCTCTCAGGGTCACCTCTCCAAGGCCAAAACCAGGCACAGTGGGCTGGGCCCTCGTACATCAATCAATCATGAAAATGCCCCATAAACTTGCCCACGGGTCAGTGCAATTAAGGTTCTTCTTCAACTGAGGTTCTCTGTTACAAATAACCCCAGTTTATATCAAATTGACAAAAAAAATAATCAAGAATAACCAGCAAATATACAATTTCATTTATATGAACATCCTAGAATTGCTCCTAATCTACAAAGATGGGGAGTAAAAAGTGGTTGTTTAAGCTGGGGAAGGCAAAGGACAGAAAGGATGATAGTGAGAAGGCATGCTTTCTTTTCAAGGTGATGAAAATGCTCTCAAACTGACTGTAGCAATGGCCACACACACTTGTGTATATACTAAGCCTCATTGGACTTGCACATTTTAAATGAGTATATTGATGGTCATTGAATTCTGTCTCAATAAATCTGTCCCTTGGGCCTCTTCACAATCCATTCCATCTTGAGTGTCTCTGTCTGTCTGCCTTGTTGCAGGCCTGTGTGCCACCAGCTGATTATGATAATGGCCTGTGCTTGGGTAGCACCTTTCTTTCAAGGATGTCAAGTAGTTTGCAAACACTAATTAAGCCTGTGCTGCCAGCAGAGGGGTAAACATTGTTTTACCGTTCACAAACATTCAAGCAATCTTTTTAAACTGCAACTGATTCAACCCATTTCCTCTTGCTGGTTGGCTCCTGAACATTTTTTTTTTTTGTAACAGTTCTGAAACTCAAACATAGAGCAGTTTGCCGTGTGTCTCCCCCATTGCTGAAGGGCCTCATCTGAATACTTCATGCCACTTAACTCCCCACCAACTCAGGAAGTGAGAATTATTGATTGTGACTGCGCTGAGACGTTGAGATCCAGAAAGACTGCATGTCACAGAAACCAGCTCTGGGACATGCAGCACACAGGGTCAATAGGAAGGTGAACTCACAGGGTAGAGACTAAGCGAATGAATAAGGGCGCTGCGACCACTTTCAGCTCCAGTACTGGGACTCCCCACTCCTCCCACATGGCATTGGGGTCTAGTTTTAACTGAGCTGTTGTTCTGTTCCTGTGTTGCTAATCTGTCTCTGTATATTATTTCACTTTGTAAGGTATGAGGTTCAAACCCAGGGCCTTGTGCTTTGCCTGCACTAACCAGGCAAACATTCCCCACTGAGTTACAGCCTCAGCCCTATTTCCCTCCTTTAATGACTAATGTTCCAAGCATATGCATCCTATTACCCAGTCGTGTGTGTGTGTGTGTGTGTGTGTGTGTGTGTGTGTGTGTGTGTGTGGTGTACACATGGCATGCACAGAGACTAGAGGAAGACATTGAGTGTCCTTTATTGCTCTCTCCCTTATTCTTTTGGGAAAATCTCCACTGAACCTGGAGTTTGCTGTTTTTAAACTACGGTTGAAGCCATCAAACCCCTGTTGCCCTCCTGTCTCCCTGCTCCCACATCCTTCATCCAGCTTTGGGATAATAGGTCCATGGCTATACACAGCTTTTTAAATCGATGCCAGGGATCCAAATTCAGGTTTTCATGCTTGTTTAGCAAGCATTCTTACCCACTAGCTTTTTCCCTAGGCCCCAGTTTGGCAACCTGAAGTCATGCCACCAGGCCTGGAAGTAAAGGTACAGGGATAGGAAATGCACTCTAATTTATCTTATCATGGAGGGAAGACCTCCCAGCATTCCCTGAAGCAAGTGAAGCGAGCTGGAAGATATGAGCATAATTCTGCTAAGCCGGATATTCTTTCTGTTGCATCAACTTGAACTCAAGCTTCAGAGTTTTCCAGTTCAATGCATTTCCTATTCACCAAACACCTGGCTAGCAATGAAAAGGAAAAAGCTGTATTCCCTACCCCAGTGTCTCTGGCCAGTATGGGAATGGTAAAGGAAGAGCAGAGAGAAAATACCATGTTCTATAGAGGTATTTCCCTGGGGCTGTGCAAGCTTCCAGGAGAACTTTGTAATTCCAGGCCAACAGGACTCAGGGGAGACTTTTGAACGGGGGTGTATACTATTTGTGTATTGGCTGAGGATCAAAGTTTAGCTTTTTTATTGTCATTTTGATTTTTTTTCCTGAGACAAGGCTCTACTCTGTAACCCAGGTTGGCCTGAAACTCACTAAGTCGTTCATGTTGTCTTCAAAGTCATGCAATCCTCTTGCTTTAACCTCTCAAACATCAGGATGATGAGTGTAAACCATTATGCCTTGTTTGGTAGACTGACTCTCTCCTCTGCAGATCATGAGATTTTCTCTTTTCTGATGTGGGATTCCACTCTGTATGCTGTGAATATCATTGGTTAATAAAGAAACTGCTTGGGTCCTATAGCAGAGATATAGGGGAACAGAGCTAAACAGGGAAAACTAAACTGAATGCTGGGAGAAAGGAGGAAGAGTCAGAGAGAAGTCACGTAGCCCTGACAGAGATAGACGCCAGAACCTTGCCCGTAGGCCACAAACCTCATGGTAAAATATAAAATAATGGAGATGGGTTAATTCTAGATGTAAGGGCTAGCGAGCAATATACTTACATAATTGACCAAGCAGTGTTTTAAATAATAGAGTTTCTGTGTGGTTATTTCGGGTCGGAGCTGCCGAGCAGCCGAGAACTAACAAGTGGCTCCTCCGCCAACACTTTCCTCCTAAATATTTACAGAAAGTACAAATAACCATTCCAACCATATATAATTTAAATTTGTTAAACGAAAGATTTATTACTTTTAATGAAAAGGAGTTGTTTTATAGTAAGAACACTATACACACTGGCAGAGATGATTTCTGTAGAGTAGCTAAATCAAATTGTCAGTGCCTCACCTTGCGCTCATGTCAGCTGATTAATTCAGAACCATTCTTGGTATCTTCTATGGATGAAGGATGCTCCACGCAGAAGGGAAATTGTCATAGTGGGGAAGCTACACAGTTAGAAGGAAAGCATTATGTAAGAAACTAATAAACACCATGAAGAAAAGTAAAGCCAAATGAAGGGCTGGAGAGTAATAAAACTGTAATGCTTACTGTTTTAAAATGCATGGCCAGGACCAAAACATCCAAGCTCAGAAGGTACAGTTCAGCTGAGCCAGGAGGAAGGGTCTGGTCCTTGGATGGGTGTGCAGACAGGAATAACAGTTCTATGGATGGGATTAGGTCAAGGTTTCTAAAAAAATGGAAAGCTGTCTCTAAAAGGAAGCATTATAGGGGCTGTCTCCATGCTTAGAAGCACTTGCTATTTTTTGCAGTGCTCCTGAGTTCAGTTAGCAGCACCTTCATGGTGGTTCACAACTGTCTCTAACTTGAGCTTCAGGGGATCATATGCCCTCTTCTGGACTCAGTGTACACTGCATGCATGTGGTGCTCAGGCATACATGCAGGCAAAACCCCTATACACATAAAAATAAAAGTACCCAAGTCTTTTTAAAAGAAAAATATCACCCACTGGTTGCTCCAAGTCTTGGAAGCATCTGTGATCCCTATGCTAAGTAAACATGACAGGAGAGTTAGGTACTGATTTGAGAACAAGTGCAAAGAAAAAAAAAGCCCAAGATTGTTTGAAACCATTTATCACATATGAGACCAAAATAAAATAGGCAGGATGAAGAGGGAAAAAAAAGGTATTTGAGTTGAAGACCAGTGTAATTTTCTTGTCCCCAATTCAGGATGAGTACAAAGTACTAGGCATTTGGAAGAACCTAAGAAACATGACATACTTATCTTTTTCTGAGCATGTGACTCTATGTGTACATGAAACATTTAAACCCAGTCTCTAAGATTAAGACGTGGGAATGTGGTAGAGAAAGATGCCAAGCAGGCATATTTCAGGTAAAGTAACAATGTGTGCAGAGGCTCAAGGGCAACAAATGATTTGTGGGACTGTAAGTAGTTTGGCTTGATGGGAATGAATAAAGCAATGTGGGTAAGAATGGGGAGGTCACATAGAAGAGACAGGCAAGGACCAAATATCCGAAACTAAAGAATGTGGGCATTTGCCCTTAATGTCCAACATGCACTAAGCATAAACATTTGTTGGCTCTGTGAATGGCAGGCTCTAGGCAACAGGGAATAACTTTAAGAGGGAGGGTGGCCATACCATCAAGCTGATGTCGTAAGAAGTTTAATCAAATGTTAGGACAAAGACCTTGTTTACAGGGGCACAGTATTGGAAACAAGAGGAGAGGTGAGGCTGCAGGCTCCAGAAATCCAGCCGCGAAGATAGAGCTGGAGCAGTTAGGATACACGGCGCAGGGAGTCTCTTCTCTCTCCCCGGTGTTGCTCTCGGCCGTGCACAAGAATATTATGTTGAGGGTATTAGCCAAGTTTACCCTACTTATCGAAACTTTTACAGGAGAATCTTTTTTATTCTTTAAAAAATCATTTGTTTATTTATTTTATGTGCGTGAGAAGTGGTTTGCCTTCCTCCACATATGTATACGCACCACGCGTGCAAGCCCAGTGCCTTTGGAAGTCACGAGGAGACACGGAATCCCCTGGAACTGGAGTTACTGGTGGTTTTGAGTCGCGGTGTGGGAACCGAATCCAGGTCCTCTACAAGGGCAACAGGTGCTTTTCGCCAGCAATCCATGTCTCCTGTCTGTCCTCATTGTTATTCTTGATGTCGTTTGTGAAGCCTCAAATATATCAGTACATCAAGTAACAGGATGTTTAAAAATACAAATTAATAGGTTGCATGTAGTGTCTCCCCCCGTCTGTAAGGATCAAGGATGTGAGGACTCTCTGTTTACTCTCTCACTGCTTGCTAGAATCTCATGGGAGATCAGTGGGAGTCCAGGGATTTTCCTAGAACATTTTTATTATTGCCTCCTGGGGCTCCTTCAGGGCAGCAGCATGGAGCATTCAGTTACCCAACTCGACCCATGTGATCCTCAGTGTTTATACACTCAGGGTTATTTCACTCAGCACTGTTTCTTTCTCACTGAGACCAAGTTGGAATCTGACAGGTGGTGGTTAGTAGAGAAGCTGCCATCTACACGTCAAATCATAAGCTGGGGGGTCTGGTTCCAGGTAGGTATTTGTTTGCCTTCCTTGGTTGTCATTAGTGATCGGCCAAGCTTATTGGTGGGAGAGGGAGTGTTGTCCCAATTGTGTAGCAACAGAGTACTTCCTGCCCTTTGCTGAAGAGCTTAGAGAATCAGAACTCCAGCCTGTGAGGATGGAAGCTTCAGATGGCACGTGTCCCTTAGAATCACTGGCTTTGATAACTCATCTTTCCCTTCTTCCGTGGAGCGTGATGTACTGGATGGCAGCGTTGCCATCTACACTGGTGTGCAGAGAGAAATGAGTGTGTCTCCTGCTACAAAATGCCAGCAGCTTGTTGGTAAAGAGTGATAAGTAAACAGATGAGTAAAGGATGGTAAAATAAATGCATGTAATTTCACTTTAATTTCCTGCTAGACCTTTTTGAGGAATATTCACCAAACCTACATCAGGAAAAAGTTGCCTTCATTTCTTTTCCTATGTTTCTCCATGAGAGTCAATTGCTTATTTTAGAAAACCATCAATGCAAGAGCCCATGGGCTGGGTGGATGACATGAGTGAGTGGGGGGCATGTGGGAGGGGTGGAGAGTGGGTAAACGGAGGAACGCTGTGTTCCAAAGGGGGCAGCTGCTACTCAGAGCAGGCAGATTGCTCCTGGGCATAAATACACAGCCAGTGATGCCAGCTCTTATGGTTTTTCAAGAGAAACTGGGTTTTATGTGAAATCTCTGATTTTTAAAATTCTTACAACTAACTTAAATAATTAAAAAAAGAAAGATGCAGTGCCAGTGAAACTCCCCATGGTCAGATTCTCTGGGGCAGAGAAGGATGCTCCAAGAGGCAGGTTTGCGTGTCCTAAGGAGCAGCGCAAAGGCAGGAGCGGAAGTGCCTGGAGTACCCAGCAGCGCCCATCACTGAATAATGCCTTTGTTTTCCAGAGACAGAGAGGGAATCTCAAATACTTGTCATTTGCTTTCTTCTCTTTGCTATTGCAAAGCACTTTGCAGCATTTTGAAGAAAACAACACTCAAGTAAACAACACTATTTTCTTTGAAGATGAAATCAATTCCAGAACACACCCTTTGAGGCTCTGAGTGCATCTGACCATTTTCTCCACACCCCTTGACACACACACTAAATGAGCCATTATGCTGTAAATTTGTCTTCAAAGAAACAAGGAGACAGTCCAAGGACTCGGGCATGATGGTTTCTTGGACAGGGATTGCATCCATCCAGCCTGTTGGTCCTTATGTATGAAGTTCCTGCCACCATTCTACTGTGTTTCTCTTCCACGGCACTGCAGGTGGGCATGCCTTCTGTGCCAGTTCCTGGACTCTGGGTGTCACTGACTACGGCTGTGCCCAGTACCTACAGCCTAAGGGAGGAAGACACATTTGCCCTTGCAGCATTTGAAGTACAGCATATTTGACTCTGCTTGGAAAAGTACACATAGGCCTGCGCCACGTGAGCATCAGAGAGTCCCTAGAGAGTGTGGTCTGGAGAGGTGAACTTCCCAGTCCCAGCCCTGCTCCTTTGGCAGGCTGTGTTCTTCAGAATCTTCCTGGTGCCAGCTGCCCTTTGCTTCCCACCAGCCAATGGCTATAAATACAGTCACATTTCCCACATACTGTATTTATGTTTCAGAAAATGTCTGCGTTGCATACGTAATAGAGGAGATATAATTATAATATTTCAAAACTGGCCAAATTTCGTGAAATATAAAATAACAGATGGCACCACACAATATTGGTGCGGTGTGCTTCGTTTAAATCATAACTGGGGCCTGAAAATGTTCCCATTTGGTGCAGGGTGCTGATGAGAGTGTTAAGGGATAGGGTTGGAGTCTCTGTTTCTTTATCCTCTGAAACATATTTTAGGGAAAATGGAGCTGAGGAGCTGTCCATGCCTAGTAACCTCGAGTCCAGCCTTGCTGATTCACTGATCCTATGCTTTCCAGTGTCTATATTAGTTGGATAACAGAGGTGTGACCTGTGAACCCAAGCTGTGGCTTAGACACTGCCTGCCTGTCCACGATCAATCCTGTTTGCAGGTGCATTTATATCCCACATTATCATCTATCCACTGAGATCTCAGCTAAGTTTTTAAACCTTCAGAAGAAGCACAACGGTTATGGTAGATATTTCTAGACAGGTGTGAGTTATGTTTTGACCCTGTGCTTGACCACTGTTTTCTTTCCTTCAGCCAAAGCCAGGACAATTTGTGGTATCACTGGATGTCAGCAGTTCCTTGGGAACTGGAGTTTAATGTAAAATCAGGCCAGGTGACGCACGTGCTACTCCAGTGCTCAAACCCTCCCACACTGAGCAAAAGGATTCACTAATTTGGACAGCTCGGCATTTGCATTAAGTGCTTACATAACTCACGTTCTACAAGTGGCTGTATTTTTCTCACCCCAATTGCCTTTTCCATATTACTGAAGAAATTATAAAATTAAGCAATAAAAATTAAGTTTTCAGACCCCTATGCTAAACAACCTAGGCAGAAGGAGCTACACATTCTCCTGTTGGAGAATCTCTTTGCCTGAAGGTGAAATCTTTCATGATTCAGCCTTTACTGAGTCAAATGCCTGAAGAAGCAGCCCCAATTGCTGGAAATAACAAGTGACTTAACCTTCTGATGGGAAATGATTTCTGTAACTCCTGCCCATCATAGGTACTTGAGAATTTGACTATAAGGAAACCATTGATCTATGGGTAGATCAGTTCTAATGGGAGGAGATAATACTTTTGCTTGATACAATGAGAATATTCTAGCAACAGAAATAGTTCAAAGAATATAAAGCTTCCTCAAGAGGTAGTAGATGCCCATAACTGGAGAAATCCCATGCAGCTATATCCAAGTGTGCAGTGTGGTGGCAGTAGAAGGGACACTAGTGGCTTGCTTTGCCAAGTGCAGTCAACCAGCTGCAGCAGGACCTGGAGGCTTTGGAAATGTGATTCCAGGCTCCACTGAGATCTAAGGAATCAGTTTGGAGTTTGGCAAGATCTCTAAATAGTGTGTACACTTTAGAATATGAGAATCCTTGTTCTCCATAACTCCCTCTAATGGGCATGTCGGTCTGAGTGGTTTGAGGTTACCATGAGCTCATGATGGCTGGTGGCCCTCAGCTCTCTCAACTCTTGAGTAGAGAAACTGCATGCAAGTAGGGTTAGAGAAGCCCCCCAGATCCCTCTACTCAGATGTGTTCATAGCAATGGGATTGGAACGCATTTGCCTTCCTGTCTCACTGCTGTCCACTCTCCTGTAATCTAGGAAGGGTGCTGAAATCCACACTGTAAGTCACTTTTTTTGGACTCTACCATTGAACGATGCCATGAACATGATAACATCTTAACTAAATGGGATAAAGCTTTAAGCCATTATTAGCAATTAAGCTATTAATGTTAATTAGTGCATCAATTTACTATAAGAGAGCAGGGCTTATAATCTTTGTATCCCCACTATTTAGCATGTTGTCTGACAAATATTATTATAATATATATAATATGCAAATAAGTATTGGGGGTGACATTGCCTCATCAAATAAGTTCTTATGGATACAGAATGCCTCAAACTCAGGATAATCCAAGAAACAGGTGGGTAGACAGAATCCACCCAGAAGAACTTTTGAGGAGGATTCTGAAGGTTCATGGGTCTGGTCAGTAATGGAGGTGGAGTGTGAGGAGAAACTGAGTATTCACACTGGTATAGGCTGACACCCCTTCCACCACATGCACATGCTGAGCTAAGGGAGCCATATGGAGAGTGTCTTAGCTCCTGCTCTATTCTTTCTATTAGACCTCTGACCAAGGCAATTTACAGAAGAAAGTTTATTGGGGGTTTCAAAGGGTGAGTGCATGACCGTTATGGCTGGGAGCATGGTGGCAGCAGGCAGGCAGGCAGGAATGGTGCTGGAGTGGTAGCTGAGAGCTGACATCTTGATCCATGAATGGAAGGCAGAGAAGCCAACAGGGAATGGCATGAACTCATGAAGCCCCCAAGCCAACTTCCGGTAATAAACCTCCTCTGAAAAAACCACATCTCCTAATCCTTCCCAGACATTCCAGCCAACTGGGGACCAAGTATCCACATATATTAACCTATGGGGTCACTTTAATTCAAACCACCACAAAGGGTAACTCCTGCGGCATTGCTGCTCCTTGTGGACTCTAGAACTTGGGTTATGCATCTGGTTGGCTTTACAAGCTTAGGTGTCATATGACAAAACTCTCAAGGTTGTGTACTATAGCCAGATTGGTAATCAAATCTGAACATGCTTCTTCTTAGCCAAGTAATATTCTTGAGCAAATTACTCAATCTTTTTAATTCCTCTTTGTCTTCATCTTGAAAAATGACGGTAACACCAGCAGCAACCCACAGGACCATAGTTAGATTGCAACGATAGAACACAGTATGATTTGCTCAGTATCTAGTGCATATCAAATGATGAGCAAATACCATGCATTACGATTGCTCCGTTGTATTCCTATGGCAAGCTCTGTAAGTGACTGAAACCTGCCTTTGGACATCAGTACATATTTAGTTTCAGAATTTCACAGGATCTTTTACTACTTTCCAGCATCACTGAAGGCTTCCTTCTGCTGCAGCTCTCCTCCCCGCCATGTGTGTGTGCTCTTGCTGCAGGATTCGCCGCCCTCCTTTCGTACATGCAGATAGTTTCCTGAGAGATTCTCATTGGTACACAGGTGTGGTAGATACATGTGCTTATAACAACGATGATTTCACTGATGGTATTTCACTCAACCCTCCCTGCCATACTGATGAATAAATTCTTCACGGCAATGCTGAGAAATGAGAAGAAAATTCTAAACAGGAGACCAACCTCAAGCCTCCTCACATTTAAATGATCTTCTAGGAAGGAAAACTAGGTAGGAAACCTAGAGATGAGGGGGACACCTCCTAAGTGTTAGTTTTCAAGTGGTTGGCTTGTTTCTCTGGGAGATAGTAACCTCTAGCTGTCTCTTTTTATGCTGTTGTCCTGGAGTGCCTTGAAGGGGAGAGAGAATTATCTATCTTGACTTTTCCTAAAAAATAGGAGCTCAGACACATACAAGTAGAATTCAGCACCTTGGGGTGGGCCACCTGAATGCATTCATCACTTTTCTCCGTGAGTCTCTCCTATTCCAGGCTCCCATCATGGACATGGTGTGGATTTCATCACCACACTTCCTTAGTGTCCCCTGGACTGTGACTCAAGCAGAAATACAGTTCTGTAAACAAGCATCACCATGAACATGAGTGGAGATGCCGTCCTGTTTGTTGCTATTGTCAGTCACTTACTGAGTTCCTACCATGAGATAAGTTCAAATGACTAAATTCCTGCTCTGGAGAAGTTTACTGGCTGGGGTGGGTACAGAAAGATAAAGAAATAATGACAATTTGTGTGTGTGTGTGTGTGTGTGTGTGCTATGTGCTCTAACAGGAAATACAACAAGCAAAGGAACATCCCAGAAAAGAAGTAGATGACTCTTGCCAGCAAAACTCAACAGCCCAATTCACATGGTATGGTAGAAGTTCATTGGGATGGGCCCTGTGGTCAAATGCATTCATTGACTTGGGATGTTCATTTGTGTAAGAGGTTGTGTTTCAACAGCTCTAGGGGGAAAATGCTTGTGAATACCATTCCTAGGAATCAGTGGTTAAAAGAGAGTGCATGGGGTTGGCTAATGGCGTTCTCAGGACCCAGCTTTCCCAAGCCAGCTGCAATGCAGGCACTGAGGCTCCCGGAGACAGAGAGCTGGCTTGGTGTCTGGAAATAATAGGCACCAGTCTATGTGTTTCATAGGTAAGTCTCTGAGAACATCATCTTTCTGTATTTTCTCCTTCTTCACTTTACATTTATGTCCCAACCCACAGGAATCTGGCTTTGGCTCCTTGAGTCTTACTATAGCCTGTTATGATCTCCCACTGACAGTCATCTCATGGAAGAACATACATTTAAATCAGGCTTTGGTAGCTGTGCTTTTTGTCACTCCTCCTTTTTGGGCCCTTTTCACGTGGCTTTGGTAACAAAGCAGTCTCTTTATCACCACCCCACCCTCCCTCCATCCTTGGTTTCTTCAGCTAGGCCATCAAGGAGGTCTTGCAGGCTCTCTTCCCCATTCTCTTATTTCTGTGTTTACTTTTCAGGAACTCGTTTCACTGCCATCAGTGATAGCCTCCATTACTATTTGATTTCATGGCTATGACTTTCTCTCCCCACCAAGTCCTGAACCAGTTGAGAAAAACCAAGTCAAGTGAATATAAAACTATGAAGTTTATGAAGGGGGACACTGATTCATGTTCAATGTGTCCATCAAGAATCTTTCATTTGATGTTTTTCTTTCTTTCCAATGGACATATTCACTCAGCCACAGGCCTTCCAGGGAAGTGACCACACATGGACCATTGGCAGTTCTTTATAAGGTAACATGACAGAGAAGAGGGAGAGGGAAGAGAAGAGGGAACAAAGGAGGGAGAAAATGAATAAATACACATGACTACAGATAACGAAATCCTGTGTGAATCCTGCCTAATAGAGAAACAAGGGCTTAGGCAATTCTAGGCTTTTGCCAATTTTCCAGGAAAGTGAGTCTGTCTTACTCCTCTCTCTGGTGAGAATAGGTACCACCCTGTCTTTTTATGCCATCTACTATATAGCACTCTCTCTCTCTCTCTCTCTCTCTCTCTCTCTCTCTCTCTCTCTCTCTCTCCATCTGCACCATCCCCTCTTTATCTGTGTGTTTCAGTGGTGCTTAGGGTAGTGAGGCAAGAAAGACAAAGCTTTTATTTAAAAACATTTTCTTTCTCAGGACAGATGTTATTACACAAAGCTAGAGAAATCTGGAGAGACGTGAAGACAGCTCCCCCAGTTACTTCCTACACTGAAAAGGTATCCTTAGTTAAAACCCTTCGCTGAGCCAGAGTTTTATAGATTCGACTTCTTGAGTGGATGTCTCAAATGTAATCACAAGTCAGCTTGTCCTGAAGGCATAGCCTAGCAATGGGATTGTACTAGGTTCCAGGGACTTTGCAGCCCCAAGTTAGCTATAACATCAGGCCTTCCTGTTGGCTCTTTGAAAGAGATGATGAGGGTTATGTGTGAAATCAAGTTGTAAAGTGAGGCTATGTGGCTAGCCAGAAGCCTGACTCCACAACCATTAGCTGCAATGCTGTACTGACTTCTCAACCTAGACCACAGCTGCTCCCTCCAGCTTGCTTGGAACTCAGTGGATCCTTCCTCAGTCACTGGCATCATTAGCATCCAGGAATACAACAAGCACTCAAGGTGTCAATTCTTCAAACCCCTCATTGCCACTAAATCCCGAAGATGGTATTAACTGAACCTCTCCAAGTCTATTGCCATCATCAAAATCTATAGGCCGAGCTCCTCTCTTTTACCTGGACTATTACAGTGTTCTTCCAGATCCAGGTCAGCTGCCTATAGTGCTATATTGCATCCAATATCGAGTGGTCATGTGTACCCACAGAGCATCCCAGAGAGAGATGAGCTAATCAGCAGAACCTGCAGTTTCTGAGGATCAGGTACCCTTCGGCTCCTCTACTGTGTCTGATGGGCTGGCCTGTTTTTTCTCTGGACCTGGCCACTTTATTTCACTTCCTGAAGTGTATCATGATCATTTTCTACCAGTGCCATGTCTTCTTCTGGGGCCCTTCAGCACTGGCTATTTCTTCGAGTCTCAGATGGAATCATTCTTTCCCAGGGAAGCTTTCTTTATCCCATCGAACCAGGCCAAACCTCCAATTTCTCCTCTCTTATCACAATGCATCTTTATATACAGGCAACTGTTACCTTTTTGATATTTTTTTGTATGAGTGGTTACTTAATAGTTGTTTACCTCTCCTAAACCATAAATGCAGGAGTTCAGAGACTTTTTCTGGTACTAATCCCTGTTTTAGCTCAAGGGCCATGTTTAGTTCTAGAATTGTTCAGTAGATACTAATTGGACATCTCTCCCTTCCTCCCCACCCCCCTCTGTGTGTGTGTGTGTGTGTGTGTGTGTGTGTGTGTGTGTGTGTGTGAGAGAGAGAGAGAGAGAGAGAGAGAGAGAGAGAGAGAACTCATGCCATGGGATGAGGGCAGAGGTTCGGGATAGCTTGCCTTAGCTTTCTCCTCCCACCACATGAGTCTTTATAGCTTGAGCTCAGATTATCGGGTTTGGTGGAACACACCTTTACCCACTGACTGAGCTGTCTTGTCAGCCCTGGATACTACTCCAATGATGGTAGAGGCTCACACCAGTTGGGTCCTTTCTAGGTAGCAGACACTGTTCAGTAGTAAGCACAAACTGTCTTTGCATTCTAACAACCACTGTGAAGATAATTACCTTGCTTATCCCAACCACACAGTGAGGCAACTGAAGATAAGAGAATCAAGAACTACACCAGGAGATGCTGGATATCAGAGCTTGATTTAGACTCTACCACTTCTGCAGCACCAATTGCTGGCCCATTTGTCCAAAATGGCCTAACTTTTATGGTAGCATTTTGAGTGCAATTCTCACTTATTAAGATAAAAGTTTAACTTTGACTGCAGTAGATGCATATTTACACACTTACTTGTTTTTGTTTTGTTTTGTTTCATGCATGGGAGAGGACAAAGAGATGATCCAGATAACATGGGGTCAGCAATCTGGAGCCCTGTTTGAACAGTAAGGACCAAGATGCAGATGGAGGCAGAGGAATCTAGCACTCAGAAAAAAAAATACATCGAAGTTATAGATGGGAGGGCAAGGGGAGTGTTCCTTCCTCCAAGCCCACGAGGTAGATGGGATGCTTCTCGTGGGCATCACAGGCTGGAGAAAGAAGGTGATAGTTGTTGGAGGTGAAACCCAGAGAAGCAATCTTGAGGTTCCCGTGGTTGCATAGAGGTATTGTTTCCATCTGAAATGCAGACCTGGAAGTTCCATGGTGGATATTTGTGGGGTCAGCTCAAGACTATGTCTTATTAGAAAGCAATGAACCAGGGTGTCACGGGACCAGTCTTTGGACACCCTCAAGTTCTTGGTTAAATGATTCTTACATTTTCACTCATTGTGGTTGCTTAGTGGAATGAGTACTCCACACAATTTACCAGGAAGGAAAATAGAGACCTAGAGAGGAGACGGTGCCAACCTAAGACCATAATAGCATATTGCATTCTGGCTTTTCTGGTTAGAAAGTCACCTTATCACCTGTACTTGGCCACTGTGAGGATCTTTTGTGACCATAGATTGTCAGAAGACTGAGTTCTTTAGTTCACTTATGCATGTTGCTCATCTATTCTGTGTGCACATTTAGTCTGTGTGCAATCTATTCTGTGTGCACATCTGTCATGTGTGCACATCTGTTCTGTGTGCACATCTGTTCTGTGTGCACATCTGTTCTGTGTGCACATCTGTTCTGTGTGCACATCTGTTCTGTGTGCACATCTCTTCTGTGGTTACTGATTATTCCTGGAAACTGAGGCATAGAGATAGCAGAACTAGGAAGACCCTAACCCCAGAACACAGAAATGCAATCAGTGACTATGGAGCTAACACAGATTTCCTGCTCCTAATATTACCAGTGTGTAGAAACATCACCATATCATAAGTTGTAACCCTTTTCCACAAAAATGTGGTATGGAGTTTGCAGCATTTCTGTCTACTTCCAGTGCCTTGTTCTTCTGAAGCTGAAGTCTATACCGTGGCCTTCTGGCTTTCTTTCTGTGGCATCAACTGTTTCACCACCCTGCCTTTTCAACCTCTCTCATTTCTCTGTGTCCTTGTGGGCAGCAGGGGCTTTCCTTCAAACCCTCATTTAGATTTTAGATCCTCTCCCACAAAATCTGTACTTAAGAAACAGCTGATGAATAAGCATGGAGAATACGCAGAAGGGGTTCTGTAGAGTTTACCAGCTCAGCTCTTTGTAAAAGGGGTTCTCTCTGCCTGGCATGCCATTGGAGAATTTTATTCTTTCTTTTTTATTCTTCTGCATTCTAGATCATAGTGTTGGTGTCTACACACAGACCACACTGTTTCCTTGCCCTGGCTACTCCTGAGACCCATTAGCTTGCCCTGAAGAAGGCACAGCCTTTCAGCCGGGCTCTCTATGTGCAGATGCCTTTATAGATCACAGGAGATTTTTGACCTAACCATGTGTCGTTTTGCAAGTTATGGGGAACATGAATTAGCCTCGGGGGGGGGCAGTATTATCTAGAAATGTGTATAGAATTTCAATGAAAGCTTTATGGTCAGTGTATTTTGATAATCAGATTGGTAACCTCAAGCTCTTGCAAAATAAGCTTACTAAGAAAATGATAAGCTTGGTGCCATGTTAGTATAGCCAACACCATAGAATCCTTATGACATGAGCCCAACTGATGGATGCCCTGGGAAAAGAATAATATGATTCTTTTGGGATCCCAGTTAGCTCACTTGAGGACAGATAACATAAAAACCCAAGTCTGGGCACTTACTTCCTCCTCAAAGCAATCCCCAATAGGTAGGTGCTGTCCATGAGTGCTGATCTTGGCAAATCCATCCTGGATATCATTATCACCAAAGGATGCAGATTTGACTTAACAATACTTGTTGTAAAAACAAAATCTGAGAGTAGATTGGAACTTACCAGCTCACGTTCAGCCACCGCAAAGACTACAAAAGTGAACAGCACCCTGAAAACCAAATACAGGTGGGCCAAATACAGCCTGCCATCTACAATCTACAGAGAAGTGAACCTATAACACCCTAGGCACCAAGATCAATATGGAAGACCCGCTTGTGCAAAGACTGAATCTGACCTGTGATTCATCTCCTCTAACACCTAGCGGTGGGAAATGGGGGTGTGGGAATGATGTTAAAATCAAGACAGAGTAGAAGAAAGAACATACCTGGCTGCAATGTGGACTTCAGCGTCTCTGAGATTTCCGCCTGGTGCTAGACTACGAAAGCTGGTTGTCTGGCTACCAGGTGGATTTTGAGACCAGAGTTACCCAGAGCAACATCGCAGTTGAGTACAGGACAGATGAATGGCAGGGCAGAGTCTGGTGGCTCTATTTACCAGAAGTAAAATAGAAGCTGGACACTGCTGTCAGCCTCACCTGGATAACATGAAAAGAAATAAAAATGACAGTCCTTTGGAAGAGCAGCCAACCGACCTTGTGTCTGCCTTTCAGCTCAAATGAATGGCTCCAGCCTGACTGAGTAAGGTCACACCCAGACCCTAAAGCAGACATCAAAGTCACACCATCAGCTCTGCTGGACAGCAAGAGCAGCACCCCAGAGGACCACAAACGTGGTCTAAACTAGAATTTCAAGCATAAATGAACATAGTACAATGATTAATTTTAAGCTATTTTGCCTCACTCCTACTTTCAGAATTTAGTGTACCTTTTAATGTTGTATTTCAGGGATGGAGGAATGGCTAAGCAATGGCGGGGCTCCAGGTTAGGGATGACTTAGTTTTAAGGCATTGCATTCTCAAAGGTACAGAGGAAACGCAATTCCCAAAATGGTCTTCTCCCATGTACGGTTGGTGGGAGTGCTTCAAGAGATGGTTTTTTTTTTCGTTGTGGTTGTGTTTTAAATCTACAAGTGGCAGCAAGAGGAAGCTGATGATGTGTGTTTAGGCTCTCTGTCAATCCATACTGCATCCAGGAATGAAACTGTGCACATCAAACACTGGTGTCCTAACCTTACTTGCCGAGAAGCTCCAAGCTTGGTCGCTTGTACCACCCATCTGAAAGGGGGGGGGTTTAGATAGATTACCATGCTGTATTTCTTTCTGACCTCATGAGTGTTTGTTTTACACCAAAAATAGTCTGAAGGGTGTGGTATAGCTGTTTCGTTTGCACCATTTTGTGGTGGAAGGGGGTGGAGTGACGATGCCAACAATTTAGGACTTAGCTCTTCCTGGCATTGCATTGGAGTGTAAGACAGCTCTCAGGATCTATGGCTCCAACCTGGGCTAAGCTTGTGTAATTGTATCCATGTGGTGGCAAAATTAGGCATCATAATTGGACTTCTCTTATTTTCTTGCCACTGTTCTTAGCAATCCAATGGGTACATTTTAGAGCCTTCCATTTTGTGTGGAATTAGATCTTTTCTTCAAGTGCTATAATTAACATAATTCAAAATAAAACTTGAATAAAATATTGAAACCTAAAAAGAATCTCCAAAACAAAAAACTTAAGCCTGGCTCCCGAATCAGTCCAGCTCCCTGACTCACCAAACGATCCCTCAATTTCTCACACCCTCCTTCCACAATGCCATATACCATGTTGCAACCCAGTTAATAGATTCAGTTCTTTCTAGTGGTACAACATATGGGACCACCTGATTTGGACTTTCAGCCCTGTCCCCCACCAAAATGTCAATTACCTAAACCTCTTTTGTTTACAAGGTCCCTAGTCTCAGGTATTTTGGTATGGGACCCAAAAGCAAACACAAACACTCCAGTAGGATTTTCTTGAGTCGAGATGGCAGAATAAATGGCGGCCCAGGGAAGGACAGCTATGTGTGTGAATGAATGTATGTGGATGAATGCCTGATGGGGCTGCGAGTAGAGATCAATATGCTTTTTATTCACAGAGAATGAAGAACCAACTGAAACAGATCTTCTATCTTCTGCTTTCTTTCTTTCTTTCTTTCTTTTTTTTTTTAAAGAGAAACTAAAAATCTGGATGAGCAGATGTTTAAATACTGGCAGGATACTCTGTCTACAAAATGCTTGTGGACAAAAACCACAAGGCACAGGGCAAATCCATCACTCAGGCTACTTGTTGGCAGCCCCTGGTGCACACACTATAGAAAGGCAGACTCTGGAAGCTCTAGACCTTGACTGAAGGCCTCTTAAAAGGAGGGTGACTGAAGAGGTTGCTCAGAATGCTTGTGGAGGCCCAGCGACTACAAAAGTGCATGCCACCCCTGCTGTGCGACCTCAGAGTGTAGGGACCATTTGGCACTCATACTCCACATTATGGGTCAAAAGTTGCAGCCAGGGTGATGGAGGAGGATGGGAAGCCTGAGACATTGTTACATCTTCTGCTGTATTCTGTCTGTCTCTGTATTCCTAGGTTCCCTATTGCTGACACCATGGGTCCTGACATAATACTTCATTGCCTGAGCTCCATCTTAACATGCTGCCATGTTGGTGGTGGGAAGGGAGTAGGGAGGATGCAGGCCACAAGAGTCCTAATTCAGGACTGGTGTTATTAGTGGATTCAGACTGGACTGTGACAGCAAATAATTATCAAGGGACATGCAGCAGTGGCATCTTGAGGAGTCCTGAGTATGTTGGTGGCAAGGGATGCTTGCAGAGACCACTTGTGCATGTGTTTAAGTGCATGTGTAACATGAGAGCCTGCTTGTTGGGGTTTCTGTCTGCCCAGTTCCCCAGCCATTTAGTTCCAGAGAAAATCACACAGAGAGTCTACATTAGATATAAACTGATTGGCCCATTAGCTCAGGCTTCGTATTAGCTCTTATATTAGCTCTTATTTTAGCCCATTATTCTAGTATATGTTAGCCACATGGCCCGGTACCTTTTTCAGTGGGGCAGGTCACATCTTGCTTCTTCCGTGGTCTGGGCAGGACTGCAGAGGAAGCTTCCTTCTTCCCAGAATACTCCTGTTCTCATTGCCTTGCCTCTACTTCCTGTCTCATTGTCCCAGCCTGGCTACTGGCCAATCAGTGTTTATTTAAAACATAATTGACAAAATACAGAATTGTCCCGCACCATGCATGAGTGTGTGTTGTGTGTGAATGTGCGTGCATGCATGCTCGTGCGTGTGTGCGTGCGTGTGTGTGTGTGTGTGTGTGTGTGTGTGTGTGTGTGTGTCTGTGTTTAGTTACAAGCTCCCCCTGGCTGCCTATTTGCCTATTTTGGTACTGTGGCACAGTATTAACCATGCTGCTTTCTCCACCCACACATCTCAGTAGAATATATGCCATTTGGGATTATTGATGCCAGGCAACAAGAGCTTCATCTGGAAAGGATATGAGGGCCAATAAACTGATTGGCTTAATAATTTTCCTTGCTCCACAGTTGCCAGGGCCTCAGGACGAACATCCTTGGCCAATTTGAAACCTTTGTTGGTAGTAGAAATAGGGAGACCCTCAGATTTCACGTTGAAGACTTAAAGAAATGAAAAAAAAAAGTCCACTTAAAGCTGCTCCAAGCTCTGTCAGCACAAAGTGCAGGCAACCTACATGAACTATTCTTTCTCATTTTTATCAGTATCTGTGTTCTTGGGGAGACATGTTCATTCTTGTGAGCACCTAGCATGTCCCCAAATTTAAAACAAAACTCAAGAAAGAGGAATTAAGTTCTGGAGAAAAAGCAAATAGTCACTTTGTTTCTGAGATTTCAGTTCAATAGTTGGACATGGGAGTCTTTGGGTTAACCGCCCAACTGGTGCATCTTTAGTTGAACTGAACTTTGGAGGCCTTGGAGGCTCTTACATCCTTCAAGGAAACATCAAAAGCCAAAACGAGTGTGTCAAACACAGGTACCTAGTGAAGCTTGAAGAATCTAATTTTGCAGGAGGGCATCTTCATGTAAGTGCCGCCTCCCCCGTGTAGCAAGGCAACCCTCCACTGAGGAGGGAAATCAGATTCATTTCAGTCTTCTGCTTCCCGTGATTTCAGTCCAAATAGATACAGCTTGAGTTTGTTTTTCCCCATCATTACTGCCCGATCCAGTGTTTCCATTTTAAAAGGTGTGCATGTGGACTGAAGCAGAGCATGGATTATTTAAAAGACAGTCCTGGTTGATTTCATTTAAATGGCCCCAATATCTTTGCCTAATAGTCAGTGCATTCTCAGTAAATACCTGTATGTGATTAAGCTGGAGGTTTCCTTTGCAGCTCTGACAACAGAGAGGTGGGGATTTTCATGGCCATTTGCATTGTCCCAAGGGCTTTTGGCTTGCTCCCTTGGCTTGCTCCCTCCTCTCTCTGACAACCTGGACGTGATATCAGGACCACTATCTACCTTCTTCAGATTTCATTCTGTCTCCTTTCATGGAATGAAATGTTATTCTGAGCATAATGGGTGCTCAGGCACAGATATGCTACTCAGCAAATGTTACCTGAAAATAAGGTAAGTGGCCCCAGGCTAGGAGCTGACTTAATTCTCCATGTACAAAGATGCATATTGAGTTGGAGTAAGACCCTCTGAAATTACTCAGCCCCTTTCAATCACACTGAAAATTACTCCAGTACAGTGATGCTAGGGACCAGGCAGAGTCCCTCCTGCTTCTGTGGAGCTTGGGGACAGAGGCTGACATAATCCTTTAAAGAACATGTGACTCCCTGCATATGAATTGTTGTTCCTTGGCAATGTGACTAAGGAATAGCGGAACTTGAACAAAAACACAGGTGTGGCCCTAACTATGGGTTTCCTTAATCATTTAAGCTTTCTTTTAAAATTGGCAAAACAGCCAGTACACCAAAGTCATTGTCACTCAGCCTCTAGGGCCAGCACTTGCTACTAGCAAGGACTCCTCCATCTCCTGCCATTCTCCTCTGCAATACTGGACCAGTCCCTTGCACAAAGGCTCAGTGTCAGTGAGGATGTGCTAGCCGTGAAGACAGAGAGGGGTAGGCGAGCGGTTGGCAAAGGGCGTTGGTTCCATGGAGGACTTGGGCCTGGGTTGATAAAGCTCTGGCAGCAGCTGATATCCTGCAGGGTGGAATGGGATTGAGAGGGAGAAAGGAAGGGACTTAGTTGGAATTTTCTGCTACTGCTTGAACATGCCCCCGGGTGGGGGGTGTCATGAAGTCAGGGAGAGAGTGACTGTGTAGTCTTTTCTTCTCCCCTCCCCCTCCCTTTCCTTTTTCTCCTGCCTAATGCAAATCAATAGACATGTATTCACTGTCTAACAAGACAGTCAGGAGAGAAGAGTAGCCTTTTCATTCCAGAAGGGGGAGAAGGGGAGACAGTGAGGCAGCGCCACACAGAGAGGGGAGGAGGACAGGAAACATGAGTGCAGTTTAAGAGCCTGAGAAGGAGTGGGAGGAGCAAGCCAATCAGGAAGCTACAGAAGCACCAGGGCAGGGGCCTGCTTGGGCTGGGCCTTGCCTGCACCCTTACTGTAAGCTGCATGTGTTCCTTCATCTCCTGCTCTTCACCACAAGAAATGGGGAGCAGTCATCTCTCTACTAGATAAAATAGTTTAGGTTTACATAAGAACTATTGGCAGTGGGGTTTGCAAAGATGAAAATCTGGTGTGATTTTTCTTTAATTCAGTTGCCCCTTGGAATCTACTGGTCTTGGTTCCAGGCCCCCAGTGGATATTAAGATCTGAGATACTCAGGTCCCTTATATAGAATGGCAGAGCATTTGCATGTGTTATCTACCTACTGTAAACTTCAAATCATCTCCAGATTATTTAAACCACTTAATACAATGTAAATGTTATGCAGATAGTTGTTATGCTATGCTGCTTGGGGAATAAGAACAAGAAAAACAGTCTGCACGTGTTCATCTAGTCATAGCCTTTCTCCCCCTGGAAATTTTTGTTCTGAGGAAGTGACGCCCTGGATCTGGAGGACTGACTGCATTTTGCTAAACTTGTGTCGGGCACACATATCGAGTGAAAGGTTGTCTGATGCTGTGAGCTTAGTTTTAATGTTTGGTGGAGTCAGTCTACCCAGTTTCTGGGCTATCCATGAATTGGGATACTGCTAATGTGGTCAGTAACCACTGTAGTTATAATCAAAGGGGACATTTTTGTTGCGGGGGATGAACAGAGGAGGCCAAAGTTTTAGAATTCAGGCTTTAGTCCTTACTTGAATCTTTGATTTGTTGGCTTTTGGAGTGTACATTTTCCTTTCATGTTCTCTTTGTTTTGCCTTGTGGGAAGTAGGGCTCGTTAACCCTTGTTCTGCATTGTTTCACGTGGGGGAAGCAAACAGCTAGGTCTCCTGCCATTCATATCTTTGCTGCATACCTCAGCAGCTGTAGCTCATGTGCAGCTTACACCTGTCTGCAGAACTGGAACTGCATACCTGAAAGCCTGGTGTTCCAGGTATCGAGACAATTGGGTTTGCCATCTCTTCTGATTAATGGCAGCTAGGAATGTGACTAATATGTGCAGTTAACATGGAGGCCTGGCCTCTGGTGTCTTCAGAAACCTATTAAAAATGATAGCAAAGGGTTGGAAAGGCATAAGCTTCGAGGATTTGAAATCTATTAAGAGGAAATAAAAGTGAAAAAGAGGAGGGAATTTCTTTGGGAAAGGAACAAGGATGGGTGACAGTTTAGTAAAGGTGGCTGTGATTTAAGTGTCTGCAGAAGGGCATGACAGCCAGAGCTAGGTAGATTGATCCCCACAACACTCGTTTACCATAGGGTGGCCCCAGAAAATAGACACAGGGTATCTTGGAGGACAGAAATCAGGAGTACTGAAAGTGATGGATTGAAGGAAATTGTCTGCTAGACATTTCTGACCCTAGAATATTCTGATTCTGTCACTTTAACATGAAGGAGAGATTCTGTGTTTGAAGGAATCGAAAAGAGGCCTCCAGGACCCACCAAAGGAGAGAGGTCAAGCACTGACTAAAAACAGCAAGGTGGATCCCAAAGATGACGTTTGCTGGGCCTTCTCCAGAACTGTGGCAGCCAAGATTGGAGCCCTCCTGGCAAGAGAAGGAAGGACTCCTGCCTGGAGAAACTTGCCTGGCTCAAGATAAAAAGACCTCTAGCAATAGCCCTTGGTCATTGAGGAAAAGAGCCAAAGGACAGCTCCTTGCCTGCTCATCTTTTGAGGGCCCAGTAGTAGATGGGCTGCAAGGAAGAACAGAGGTTCCAGTCAGCCTTTCACTGCCTTTCTTGAAATATAACCGGAAGGCCAAAGATCACGAGAGCGTTGAGGCAGCCTTCCTGCATAAAAGACAAAGACTGACACAGATGAGCTGAAAGAGGAGCCAAAGAGGAGCCCAAGAGGCCGCAACTGTGCCGGCAGCCAAAGGAACTTAGAAAGCCTAATTAACATCTTCAGAAAGATATGAGAAGATACAGTAGCCAGGACCCAGAATAGGGGACCATGAAAATCAGGTGACAGGGAAGACCGTTTGAAATTAGTAATTTGAAAGTATAATTTTTTAAGTCAGTAAAAAGTGTAAGTCAAGGAAACTTAGATGGAAACGGAATCACAAAATATATGAAAAGTGAACCACATGACTGACTGTTAAAATAGCAGAAATCCCGCAAAAAAAAAAACCCTAGTAAATATAGAGAGGGTTTGTTGAGTGTCCAACATAAAAGAAATGGTGCCCATGTTTAAAAATATATGTGAATTTAAGGAAGTTGTGTATAAAGCAAATACCCTAAATATGTGCTGAGAGAAAATGATATCATTGTCATATAAAAGAAAAGTAGCATTCATCAAGTGTTGATTAAATTTAGACAAAAATGAAAGAATTGGTCTTATAATTTGGAAGAATGTGGTCCATGAGATGATCAGCAAATAAAAGTTCTTGCCATCCATGAAAGACTGATAACCTGGTTGTGGTCTCTGGAACCCTTGATAGAAGGACAGAATCCATTCCCAAAAGTTGTCTTCTGAGTTCCACCCATGTCTTACGGCATTCATGTACCTGTACACACACACACACACACACACACACACACACACACACACACAGAGAGAGAGAGAGAGAGAGAGAGAGAGAGAGAGAACAAAAATAAAGCTTGAATCTCTTTACAAATATTTCAAAGGAATATTTGTTTTCAATCCATTATTCTATTTGTAACAGAACCAACTATATCTCAGTTTCAAGTTAGGCAAGAGAATGGCCATTTTTAAATATGCAAAGTCTTCTCAAACACCGTCTGAGCTATGCCTTCTTAGAATCTGTAAAGTGGTAGCTTCTATTAAAACAAATAAGAGCATAAAGCTGAGGGGGGGGGGACTAACGTTGCTCCCGCAAGGACGGTAGAAACACAATTCATTAAGAAAAAACAAACTCAGGTCATAGCTGCCTCTGAGGGAGATGGGAGTCTTCAGAGAAAATCTTCAAAATGCTATCCCGAAAAGTCACTCATTTAGTCAGTTACTGAGTTCTGCTGGATGCTTGGGAAGATCTAATGGAATGTCCATTAAAGAATCGAGCAAATGAAACAAAAAGGCACGTAAGTTATCAACTCCAGTGAAAGCAAAATGATTTACTAGGACAATAGTTGATACTCATAACACCGCCAACCAAAGATTGACTCATTCAAAGTTTTTGACAGATTTATTTTGGGTTAATGAGGAGGAGAACAGTGGGGCTGATGATAGGCTCAGCATGGGCTAACCCAACATCTTCTGTGGTAGGGAGCCAGCGGGTCATTTTAAAATCATTACATTAAGTAATGGGTGATGAGCTAATGGTGGTTCATGCTTAGTGGAATATGCTTGATTTTCAAAGAAATAAGGAAACCGATCTCAGGGAAACACACGACAGCTGAAAGGCATGAGACTAGTGGCTTCTGAGTGGCAGTGTTCAGGATTCCGTTTTTGTTCAGTCCAAATGTTAAGCAATGGTAACAAGATCAATCAAAAATAAATTACGTCGATTAAAGTGTTTTTCTATTTTAAAGTGTGTCGTGCTGACATCCATATCTTGGCTTCATGTATTGAGGATCCTAGAGTTCACATGGAGGGAATCTGGTCTTTGGAGTCAGATAGCTCTGAATTGCCTTAGCCTTAGATGGCCTTGGAAATCTCATATCCTGTGTGTCCATAACGTGTGTGTTGTAACATTCATTTGGTGGGAGGGAAGGGTAAACCTAATGCATGCTAGCCAGCTCTCAGACAAACTGGCATGTTATGGATAGTCCATACGTGATATTTATTGTTAAGATTAACTTCACTGACAGCCAAGATACTTTGTGAACACACAAGCAGTTTTAGGAAACATCGTAAAGTGATTCAGACCTGATTCACAAAGACACCTATTGTAAGTAAAGCCCAGAGACGGTGGAAGAAAGGCTTGCTGTTCCAGTCCTAAATTAGTCACTTAATAAGTCATTGTTTCTGTGAGTGAAGTAGAAGCTTTCTGATTTAAAAGAATTAAAGTACATCCCAGAGTCAATAAGACGTTCTCTGGGAATCATGGTCTGGGAGACCCCAGTGCATTTTGAAATATGTAGAACTGAGTTGGCAGAGTCAGCTTTTAATCAGCAGTGGGTTTTTTTTTCATCCTCTTTTTCTTTCCTATGAGCAAAGCCAAACCAAAAGCCCATGTCCCCATATCTGCGATTCACCCTCACCTAGCACGTAACAGGTTCCACGTGCACCATCCATTGCCTTAGGCTGCTCAGAGCAGGGCTGGTCTCAGTGAGGAGGTTGAGCAAAAGTGGGCTGCTCTAAGAGTTTTGCTGTTATCTAAGTTCAGGCCCTGCTTTGGGGATTTTGAATGAGCTGTTCTTGCTGCATTGGACAGTTTGGTCTAGTTGGCCCCCCATGGCATCTCCTGTCAGGATGCCAGGAACGTTATTTCAGTTGGACCATTTTCTATCACTGGCCACACCTCCTTCTCCTGAGCTGAACTGCTTTCTTCTTTTCTGGGAGCCAATGTTTTTACATGCACTTGTCACAAATGTCATCAACGATATAATTGGTGGTTTGATGTTTGTGTGAATTTTGGACAGATGAGAAGAACTTCAGAAATCTATGCTATTTCCTACACATTATACGTATACCCTGGCTACGGTAGGCTTTTAGCGTATGTTTCATGAGTGACTGAATGAACAATTGCATGAAGCCCCAAAAGGCAGTTTCCTTAAAAAAAAAAAAAAAAGATGCTGGGCTATATGGTTCACACTTATTCTAGCATGAGTATGCAGAGACAGGAGCTTCTAGAGTTCTAGGCCAGACTGGGTTCCATAGCAAGTTCAAGGCAAGGCTGAGTTCCATAGGAAGACCCTCTTAAAGATCTCCCCACATAAAATGACATAAAAGGGAACAACGGATCAGAAGAAAGCTACATATCTTCGCTCAAGGTAGGTGAGTTTGTAAAGAGGTGGGGCAAATCGGAAACACATTGGTGAAAGGGCCCTACCCCTGCCCACTTGCCATTCTTAGGAAGCTCGAAGAGCCAGCATTGCACATGAACAAGTCCACGTGACCTCCTTACTGGTTCAAAGGGTGAAGCCTCACAGGGGTGACTCTTGTCTTCCCACACAAACTTCCCACTTCCAGTTGGCTTGTTGCTATACTTTATTGCTATTTAAATACAGTTTTGATGATTATTTGCTTTGGAAGAAGAAAAAAAACTCAAAAGGTATAAAATTCTTATGATTTACCCCAGAGAAGAGAGCAGTTCCCTGAGTAAGTATGCACTGAAGCATTTTTATTTTTATTTCCACTTTTAAAGAATGCTTAAATGGACCCAGTAGACCGGAATATCTCTTTTCAGAGTTGGTGCCATCTATTGATTAAATATGCATTTAGATATTTCTACTTTTTAAAAAAAACCAAAAGAGACATATGTTTTAGTCATATAATAGACCTAGAAGAATTGATCAGTAAAAATACATATTTATGTGGTCTTTACAAAAGATTTTGCCAAGCACATAAATTAAAAAAAAATAAATTATTTCCTGATCTTCACTGATGTTTTTAAAGTGTGAATTTAATTAAGAAGTAGCTCCCACAGATTAGGAGAGGGGGTATTAGCATAAACAGATGCTTATGTTTGCCTTCAGTTTTGTGGTGCCGAGGACTGAACTCAGGGTCTTGTGCACACTAGGTAAAAGTTTGGCCACTGGGCCACATCTGCTGCCCTAAATGGATGCTTTTGCAAACAAAAATATTCTGGCCAGGTATGGTGTCTTACCGCTGTAATCCCAGTACTTGGGAGACTGAAACAGGAGGATTGCCCATGAGCTTAGGTAGCATAGTGAATCACAGGGCAGTCTGGGCCACAGAGTGAGGCCTGTCTCATTACAGATAAAAGACAACATCATATTGCTAGTGACGACGCTGCCAGAATCCAACTCAGGTTTTTCTCTTTCCAAAATGAATTTCTTCCTAAAAGGAAGTTATCCTGCTATAAACACTGCAATTGTATTGAATCTGCTAAAGAGGAAAGAGTGAAAGAACTTCAGCCTTGAAATGGAGTTGGAACTTTCTGCAATCTGTTCTGTTTCCATTCTGTGGAACTAGATGGCCGTGCGGTTTGGTGAGAGCTCAGAGAAGGCAGCATGGGTTTGCCGGGATTGTGCTTACTCCATTAGAAGTTACCGCTGTCTGGTAGTTTGTTGCTGTAGACTGACTCTTCAGTTCCCTACCAATATCCCTATGGGGAAAGCACGGTCCTCTGTGCTTACTGTCTGAAAGTGGTAGACCCTTTAGAGGAGGTTATCTATCACTGGAGTGTACCCTTGAAGGACACCGTGAACCTCTAGCTTCTTCCTTCTCCTGTTTTTCAATTCTTTGGCATGATCAGGAGTGTTTGCCCTCTGTCACAACTACTACTTCGGTTCAATGCTTAAAGCATCAGACCTAAAAGCTTCGTATGTACCTACTCATGGCTGCAGCATCCAAAGCTGTGAGCCTAAATAGCCCTTACTAATGTGACGATCCCAGGAGTTTGTCATAGTGACGATAGATGAGGAATACAGCCTGTACTCCTACTGCTCTCTGTAAGGAGGCTGTGCTGAGTGCCTCTAACAATCCTATTGTACTTAAGGAGAAGTTGGAGTTGCAGTCCCTGTGAGAATCAGGAAGGGGTTGTGCCCAGTGCTCCCCGGAGTCCTCAGGTGCTCAATGCGCAGCTGATGCTACAGGGACTGCTGATCATTGCAGAAATTCCTTTGTGCTGAGCAGGAGCTCAGTGGTACCTAGGATCTCAAGCCTCTCCTCTTTCCTCCCCCTTTTCTGTCATCAGCCGTTGTAAGAGGTGAAGACTGGCTGACTCCCAATCCCAGGTGAGCAGTCCACAACCTTGAGGATGCTATTTAAACCTTTGAGCTCTGTCATCTATGCTGTAAGGACAGTACACCTCCATCATTCTTGTTTTGAGAAGATAAAAAAAGGAAGCATAAGCCCAATGGCAGAGTCCCTTGTGTGTAGGTGATTAATACCATGCTAACACTCAATGTTATAATTTCTTTGTATAGAGGAAACAGAAGAACATGGGCTTGAATTTGGGTTGTATCACTCACTAGCTCTATGACCTCAGATAAATTACTTAGCCTCTCTAAACCTCGGTTGCTTCATCTCTCAAATAGGCTGAGGATTAAATGTGATGCCATATCTGGAGTCCTTAGTCAACAGGGGGTTAATGAGTTGCCCAAGCAGACTAATCCTTCAGCACCACATCTGGGCAACATCTTTCTTCTCCCAATGCCACCAGAGTCTGTCATCAGACCTGGTCTATGTCTGCTAAGATGAAGACAGTCTATATTTCCCCACAACATTTCCATAAATGAATGCCTCTCATTCACAGACTTTCTTTTCTCAAAAGGAGATTAACTCTTTCCCAGCATCATAGGGATCGCTAAATTCCAGGTCTCTCTTGCTGTTTCTCATAAACTCCCCAGTGTCTCTCTTGGCTTTCCTAAAGGCCTCTTGTGTATGCCTGCCAATAACCCTCCTTGTCTGTCCACTTCCTTTCTGGGGCCTATCTGATCCCTCCCTGCCCTTCAAGCTTCTGCATATACCAGAGGACTCAGAACTGCCAATCATTGTTCAGAACTTCAGTCTGATACTGTCCTTGTTCAGAGAATCTGAAGATTGGTCTGTTTATGTGTGACATGTTTCCCAACTACTGGCTCAATAGAAAGCAACTCTACTATGTGTGGTACATTCATTATCTTCTGTATATATTCACTAATACACTATTCCTTTTTTAAAAGAGGAATCTTCTGATATATTATATGGCTTTTGCAGATTAAAAACAAACAACATTCTTCCTAGACCCAGCCTTGGAAAAGCACTTTGTATTAAGCAAGAACTTCCTAAGTGCTGTGATGATGTTGTTAATTATTGTTTGTAAGGAGGGAAATGATCAATTGTTCTATTTATTTAAAGACTGACATCTTCTTTTCTAGAACGAATGAAGTTCTGTTAGATACAGATGAGTTGTGTGTGTCCTTCACTTCACTGAAACTGGTTTTATGGTTGTACAGACCCGGGTTTGAATCTAAACTCATTAGCTATGGAATGTTTCTCAAGCCACTTGCTGAAATGAGATCCTAGGGTAGGGATGTCTATAGGGCAGGACCCTGGTGGAGACAGATGAAATAACACTTGCATATCCCTGTCTCATTAGGAGGGGTTGGGAAGACATCACAGCAGCAGCCAGGAGGGAAGAAGAATGTCACCTGGAAAAGCCACTCGCAGAGCTGAGGAGGAATCCCAGCAGTCATGGGGGGTCTTTGGAGAGCACCCCACTGATGTTCTCATTGTCTGTCCTTAAAGTGCACGTGGCATGCCAGGAGTGTGACACTTCCTTCCTGAGCAAGGCTGGATGGAGCAAGTGCTTTGCCTGCATTCTGAGCTGTAGAATTATGGTTCCCATAAACTGTCATTTCATGGAGGCAAACTGGACCATGGCACAGAAGGTTAAAGAAAAAAAAAAAAAAAAAGGAAGGCCAAAGTTACAGGAGTCACTGTGACACTTCCCCTTCTGAGGACTTCTGCAAGTTTATTCTACCTTGAGACTTAAACTGGCTAGGTCTCTGACTAAGTATGCTGGGATCGTGGAAATTGTTTGGGTCTTTTGTCTTGATAGAATTCCCAAGTGCTCTAATTATGGGGAGCTGGCCAATTCCCTGTATCTTTGGTGAGAAAAAACCCGACCATGCCCATCTTCCTGTTGGGGAGCTGGGTTGTTTTCCAAGTACTCTTGCTGGTGGGCACGGGGACATGGTGCTTTTGAACAACATCTGGGCTTTCTGTGACTTGCAGTTCTTCCTACATCCTGGCCTGGAGACCAGGAAGGGGGAACGATAAGGCCTTGGCATGGGCATTTGTCAATTTCTGCCAGAAAACAGCCTTTTCCTCTCCCTTGTGTCCTGAGCTCCGCTGGGGTAAGACCTAGGAAGGGGAAGAGTATCGGATCCCTCCCGCTTCCCACCTAGGAGCGGGTGTGCCCATGCGAGGCACACTGGCATACTCAAACAGATCCCAGCAGTACTGCTGCGCTGTGAGGGGGTGCGCAAGGGGCAGGCTTCAACTCCTCTGGGAGTGGAGCCTTCCCAACAGGAAAGTCTCCCGTTGTCGCTCAGGAGAGTGCGTGGAGCCTATGCTTGCCTTGAAGGTGGTCTGCTGTGCGCCCAGTGAAGATTGGTGCTGATGATTCTTACCAGTTGTGTGTATGTGCAAGAAAAAAAAAAAATCAGAGACGCTGTCTGCCTGCTCCCATCTCGCGCGCGCTCTCTCTCTCTCTTCTGCTCTCTCCCTCCCTTTGCAAACATTGGATTTAAACCTGCTCAGAATTCAGCACAGAGGAAGCAGCCTCGGGTAGCAGCAGCAGCAGTAGCAGCAGCAGTAGCAGCAGCAGCAACAGCAGGAGCTAGCCCGGCCACCGCGCGCCACAGCCTCGAGATGTACCATCCCGCCTACTGGATCGTCTTCTCGGCCACCACTGCCCTGCTCTTCATCCCAGGTACCCAGGAAAAAAGGGTGTTTCTCTCTCAGGGCGATGGTGCGGTGCACGCTGCTAGGGCAGAAGGGGAAGAGGGAGAGGCAAGGAGGAAAAGAGGGAGTGCGAGAGGCATGTGAGTAAAGGTAGGATTGCCGCGTGCACGCACACAAGCACACACACACACACACACACACACACACACACTCTCTCTCACTCACTGGCTAACTGGCTCACATGCACACAGATGCCCACAGCACGCGATTTGTTGCCTTCCGGAGAGCTGGGTTCGAGATCTGCACCGTGCTGCAAGACGCTGCTGATTATGTGAAAGGCATAGCTGGCATTGGCTAGTTGTGGTCCCAGGGGTGACAGAAGAGGTGCTTAAACTCTGGGGTGCAAAAGCCTTCTTGTGCTTCTGTTGGGACCTGCAACATGGACTGGCATCCTGTACTGGTCTCGGTTTTTTAACGAATCTCTGCGTCTCTGTTTCCCGTGCTTTTTTCATTCCTCCTTCCTATCTTTCCCCTCTTCCCAAACGCTTTCTCCTCTCCTCTTTTCCTCCCTTCGCAACCCTCCCCTCCGGTCCTCCCTGCATCCCTTCTCACCCTTTCATGCATTTGCTACTGCATTTTTTTTTTGTCTTAACACAATCCTTCCACCACTTCCTGCCCTTTCTTTATCCTTCCACCAAATGGGCAGATTGTGCCTTTGAAATACACGGATCTCCCACTTTCTCCTTCCTACTCCTGACATCACGTCAGAGGCATGAATTTTCCCTAACACATTTGATCAGTCCAGGAAAGGTTGGGGAATCTAGTGGAGTCTAGAGTCCCTACCTTGGGAAGGGATGGTAATGCTTTGCTCCTTTGCACAGCACTTGCTTATTTGGGGAAAATAAATCTGCAGTGACCAGGTAAGATGCGGCAATCCTCCCCAGTCGGTCTGCTAGACTCCTTGCAAAATCCAGCACGTCTTAATAGGGTTGGTAATTGCATTGGAGCCCTCTGTAAGCAGAGGACCATGCCGCAGGCATCTTTCACACAATGCTGAAGGGGCTGGGAAGGCTCACCAACATTTTAGGCAGTATCAAAGGGTCTCTGGGTCTTCATCACTAAACCTCATCCTGTAGGGGCATTTCTTCCTTTTTTAAATTTTTTTTCTCTTGTTGCAAATTGAGATACATGTTTTCTGTTAAACATTAGCTTAAACCTAAATTCCCTTACATATGTACAGACATGAATGCTAAGACTCTTAACCCTCATGTATACATATTCTTAAGTAAAACACCCAATTTTTTATTTTATATTCAGATTCCCTTGGTTCAGGTTTCCCCCTTTCTTTTAAACATATTTTTCTAAGGTACTTGTAAGCTATCATAGAAAATTAGAAAATAAATCGAAGTTATTTACTTGGGATGAAAGAAGAGAAGATTGAATTTAAAAAGAAAGCTATCCAATTTGTCATATTAAATATTAAATAAAAGTTTTAATTAATTTGGAAATTGTATGCGACCCCCTAAGTTTTGAATTGTGTTTTTCAGAAAAGAGATAGGTTCTGAAAACCAAGTTCCCAGATGTCATTTGGGGCTGGCAAATTCAGAGTTGGGAGGGTGTCCTTTTCCTCTTCTGGAGTCTCCCAGTGTACAGGCGTGGGGGGAGGTCACAGGCACTGCCCAGTGCTCAGTACCTGCTTGAGCCTGGTAGAGGGAGCCAGGTGGGTGCCTCTGATCCTCTGACAAAAGATAAACTTTCCTGAGAGTCCAGAAAACTCACCATAGACTGATTGCTCCTTCTAATGTGCTTCTGGGGCCTGGATTAGGACCTTCTCCAGGGAGGGGCTGGAGGGATGGGTGAAGGACATGTTCTGGGTGTGAGTTAACAGGGCCTCAGCATCCCTCAGGGCTGTCTCAAGGACAAGGACAGGGATGGAGGGAGCCCAGTGGGCTGAGGCTACAACCCAGCGCACCTCAAAGGAAGCCAGGAACTGGGGGTAAAGCTTTCCTCTAGGAATAGCCTAGCACCCTAAAGTACGATTCACCTGCACTAGTAGGGAGCAGGCAGTACTGGCTTACAGAAACATCTTCCCTAAAACCAGCTACATGAGAGCGGCCTACACTTCAGCTCTTGAACCCTGAGTATGAGGGTGGGCTTGACAAGGAAGCTGCAGTTTCTTGAGAGAACAGGACAGACAGACATCAGCCCAGAGATACCTTTGCATCAGCAGGGTCTGCTCCCTACCCTGAGGGATGCTCTTACCTGGAAGATCTAGAATAGGAATGAGGAAAAGCATAAGTGGAATGAAGGGAAATAGCATACCCAAGGCCTCCAGCAGGATCCGAATCTGGAACCCATCTGCGCCCAGAAGTCCTGTGCCTCCTCATTTCTCACTTCATTTACTTACTTCAGCGTCTTCAAACTTCTTTTTAGCTTTTTTCTTTATTTCAAATCCTGCTTTTCCTCCCATGAGGTTAACACCAACTCGTTAGCCATTTACTTTCCCAGCATGTAAAAGCAGGTTAACGCGATCACAAAACCTTGCCCTGGTTAGGCATCTGTACCTTGGCATTCTGTAGCTTTTCATTTCTTCACAAAAATGCCTTTTCAACTCAGAATCATTTTCAGGTTAATGCGGTTGTTGCCTAGTACCTCCCAGGGGGAGGCAGATGCTCATAAATTGTTTTGCTAGGCAGAATCTCTAGAGTGGGAAGACAATTGTTGTAGGGGCAAGACAAGACAGGGATGTAGTTGACAATGCATCATGCTAAGAAGCACAGTCCTGAGACTCTGGGCCTCCACGGTGAGAATGATGGGGCTGGATTGGTTGTCCTAGAAGAAGGAGACATTGGGGTCTCATAAAAGAGTGTTTTGGGGTGTGTGTGTGTGTGTGTGTGTGTGTGTGTGTGTGTGTGTGTGTTTGTGCAATATTGAAACATAGGCCCTTGACAGGTAAATGTTTTCCCACTGAGCCAAGTCCTCAGTCCTAGGAGTCTTTGTGACCTTGAATCTGGGGATTGGTGGGAAGATAAATAGGATGGAGAAACAGGAAGTTAAGGCTGCTGGATATTTGCATCAGGGCCACCTGGAGAGAGGAGCTCAGATTGACTTGCAAAGTCCCCCCAGACCGTTTGTCTGTGGTTCAAATCCACTGTCCATGGAATGCAGCATTTGGGTGAAAACTCATCTTCCAGCCGCCTATTTTAGCTCTGAGAATGGTACCATGGCTTCAAGGCAGGGTGGGGTAGGCTCTAAAAGTTGCAGAGGCTTGGGTAGTGGAAAGACTTGATTTTTAAGCCTACTTTTCTACTATGTAGACCTTTATTATTGTGTGTCCCCCTTACCCCAGGTCATCAGGGGGCCTCTCTCCTATATACTGAACAGGGACTTGCCATGAGGATGGAGGTGTGCACAGATCTGTGAACCTGGTTTGCGGCCTCGCCACATACATCTTAAACAGGTTTCCCAAGGAAGGCGCTGGGCTGGACTGGGAAATTCCCATCAGCTTAAGATGTCTTCCTTTTCTACAGGCCCCTTCACGGATTTTACTTCAGGAAGGTTCTTGGGTTTGAGACAAGGGCATGAGGAACTTTTAGCCAATTTTTGATGATTTCTGTCCCCGCTCCCTGACAGCGTTGAATATTCTGGCAGGTTGGCTGAGACTTAAACCCCAGATCCACTAAAAGCTAGGAACAAGGACTAGGCATCTGATTATTGAAAGGCTTCATCACCCCTTTGCCGATACTTCCTTTCCCACTCCAGCTATCATGTGACTCTCAGTCCCTTTAAGTGATGGGCATATTAATAAGGTCAGACCACATCCCGTTGGCCTTCAGAACTGGCCCGTGACACTAGCAGGCGCTTAGATGAAGACAGGTATTGCTTGCCTTTTTAGTTGCCCGGAGCTGGACAGTGGGAGATCATCAGTGGTCCCAGGTGGGATGAGATGCTTGCATGTGGCTCCAGTCTCGTCTGTCTCCCTGCTCTCCGCATGTGCCCCCCCCAGTCACAGCCCCGAAGACTGGAACACCGAGGAGATGGCTTAAGGAGCCCTCATCTGCTCGTGCTTGCTATTCAGCAGTTCTAGCGCCCGGATACCCTGTACCGGCCACTGAAATAGCACCTGTGCTCGCAGCTTCCAAGCTCCACGGAGCAGAGCTTCAGTGGGCAGCTTCCCCCTCAAGGGGTCTCCACACCAGCCTCCATGTATGCTGAGAGCTGAGAAGTGACAGGCGTTGTTTTAGGGCTTTTTGAAGTGCATTTAGTTGGTTCAAGGCATTCTCCAGGTCTCAATTTGCCAGTCTGTAGAATGGGTTCCAGGTACGTATACCTTCTTGTTTCCTATTCGACAGAAGAGCCAAAAACCTAGGTTAGATAGTAACAAGGGAAACCTTAAGAATTGCTGTCATAATAGAATTCATCCCCACCTCTAGAAGTATAGCAATGGAGAAGGATGCTCATGTGTAGGTGACCAGGAAAGGATGGTCTTCATTGTTGAAGGAGGAAGACAAGTTGGAGCTGTACTGATTCATATATGTCTTTGCCATGGTGATAGAAGCTAGCAGGATACAATCCACCCCTTCCTTTATGCAACGGGACTTTTTATAAGTTCTGATGAATTAAGACATTCTCCTGCTTCAAAATCATAAGTTCACCAAACTAGGCAACTATTTGCCCTTTTCCTTCCTTTTGACCCCACTGAGGATGCATGCTGACTTGGACTTTGGATTTTCTGCTTTGGAAAGTTAGTGGTGTGCACAGGTCTTTTTGTTTTTCTAGGGAACCACTTTGTAATGTTTTTGGTGGGGTGCAGGGTATGTGGACTTGTTCAGCATTCTTTAAGAGGTGGGGATTTTAGTAGAATGATCTCATAGATCAATGTTCTTGGGACTTTTTTCAGCCTGTGAGCTAGGCTTTCCTCACCTTGGTTTCATGGTTTGAGACCCATCAGTGTGATAGTGGTACCCTGTCTGCTTGTGAATGGCTGCCATCTGTCTGCAGCTGCCTGCAGCTGGAGAGAGGGGGAAGATGGAAGACACCCACTCTTCCTGTCACTGAACTCAAGTGTCAGTCCACAGATGGCTTGTGGCTGCTGACAAGCCAAGCTGTCAGGAATCGTGGATATTAGCACCTTTGGATGTCTTTAGAACCTTCCAGGCCTGGGAGCTGAGCAGGGCTGCTGTCACCTTGGGGCCTGGCCTTGCTCTGTTCTCCCACTTCTGATGATGATCTTGCAGAGTAACTCTAGGTCCTGAGGACATCTGTGCCTGTCATTTATGCCATGGTCAAGAGCCCAAGACTTAGAATGTGCTGCTTATTTCTAAAGCCTTAGTTTCCTGAGTCTTCCTGCAGGCAGGGTGATAAAATAGGTACAGGTACAATTCCAGTAGCTGGATTTCCGGTCCTTTATTCAGAAGCATATAAAGATAACTCTGAGAATGGAGCAGAAAGAAATTCTGACCCAGAGGTGAACATGAAGACAAAAACATGCTTGTGATTACCTTGTAGATATTCAAACACATACCCTGCCCTTGGAGCTTCATCATCCTCTGGCAACCACAAAGTCACTCATTCCCCTGAATGCACACATGCATATACATATATGCACACACACACACACACACACACACTCACACACACAAACATGTGCGCACACGCATGCGTGCATGCACAAAAACACAGCCTCAGTTTAGTTACACTCAAAGGCTCAGCTCGTACAGATGGCAAGCCCTTCTTCTTGCCTTATAATTTTGCCCTTCTAGTGCACCAACTGGAGCCTCCAACTGGAGCCTTGAGGCTTGGTGTTCTCCATATTGGCACATGGCAGGAACCTGTGCCATACATGCCCATTCATGCGTAAATGCTTCCTTGGCAACGAAGTAACTCCCTGTACAGCCACCCACTCTCTTCTACCCCAAAGCCAGGGGTCACCAGAGGCAAAACTGTCACTTGTCTCTCAAGATTCCCCTCCTATCCAGAACCCTTGGTGCCCAGAGGCTGGGACTCTCCTGCAGCCACTAAACTAACTTAATTAAACGTTTGCAAAATGCTTTGAGACACCCCTGGGCAATGTGCTGGGCAAGTGTAAGGCATGATCATTATGAGGCTGCACACTGCCTTTAACAAGCAGGGACACTGTGCTGAGAGACCCCTGGAAAGGCCAAAATGAATCAATGCATCAGGACACAGGCCATTGATTGCTATGGCTGCTTGCATGTTCCTGGGAAATGATAAGTGACATGTGGACTGAGCACTGGAGTCCAAGGGCTAGAAAAACAGAATATTGGGCTTTTCAAGAGACAGAGACTCTGGAATGGTCTGAGTGGCTGTTCTTGAACTCATGGGTTTTGTTTGTTTGTTTTGTCTTTTGTTTGTTTGTTTACTTGCTTTTTGGCTAATTTATAATGTTGTTTCACTGCACCTGAGAGTTAGCCTGAGACTTCAGTAAGGAGAACAATTGTCATATGCTTTATGACTTACCTTTACCCTCATTTGTCGCTTAACAAAAGACTGTGAAATATCCCCGGATTGTGTGGACTTCCAATTGAGTTTAAAACCAAATCAAACTTGGACAAAATCCACAAGGCTGAGATCTCATCCTGAACCATGTTGCTTTCTCTCTAGTCCTTGGCTTTGGTCACTCTGGTCAATCCTAGTTCCTCAGAAAAGGCTTCTTTTCCCTCTTTCCTCAGCAGCTTTACTCACACATAAAAATTCTGATCTTCCTACATATTTTTCCAAGAAACATCTTTTTCTTCCTTCAGAGATTGGCAAAAATATTACTTTCTCTGTAGAACCTTCTTGCTGCTTTAAAGTAGACTAGACCTTGTTTATTATGCAAGACCTCAGTGCCAGGCTCCTCTTTGTAACACTGTGAGTTTATGTATTGATTTTATGCGTATTTTTCCAAATACTGCAGTTCATAAAGCTGCATCATTCTGTTGTCCAGCACACCCTAGGTCCCTATATTCCGTCCTCCATCACACCCTCGGTCCCTACATTCTGTTGTCCAGCATATCCTCGGTCCCTACATTCTGTTCTCCGGCATATCCTCTGGCCCCACCATAGTGCCAGAGAATAAGTACTCAGAGTATTTGTTGAGTGAGTGAGTGAGAGGGTGAATAAATGGCAATGAATGAGACTACAGCCCAACTCATACCTGTACTAGGAGTCAGCCTAGCTACAGCCCAACTCATACCTGTACTAGGAGTCAGCCTAGTTTTATATCCTTTTGATCACCCCCCTGAATTCTCAAAAATGTCTGTGTCCCTGGGTTGTTTTGGCCAGCAGGTTCACTCATTTTTAGAGTGAGCAGGACACTTGAAAATGGTTTTGCTAGTAGGAGATGGCAATGTATAGAGAATGCTTAGAGATGAGTTTCATTCTAGGGTTCATGAACATCAGTCAGCACTAGCTGTGAACTGCCAACCAGACATAATCACAGCTCAGCGCCGGAACTGCGCATCTGTGAAACACACATCCCAACAGACACACCCAAGAGCATGAGATACTCTGTAAACATGGACATGGCCCTAAAGTGGCTGTTGACCTAATATAAACTGAAATGACTCAGCATATGGAATCAGGGTGTTGTTAGAGGGACCTGAACTATTTGAAATTTAGAGTCATGCCCCTGTGCCCACAACCAAGAACTGTAGTGACATAAGCAGGAAGTTTGTTATTCAGAAGAAGTAAAATATTGTACTGAGGATAGGAACATATAGATGGCACAAGGGTTAGTTAAACATGACCAAATGACACTTGAACAGATTGTCATTCCCATGGGGAAGGTAACACTGGGTTCACAAGCTAGAAGAGTTATAAGGTGACATCGTTTTTATTTATATTTATTCATTTCCATAGTGTAGTCAGTTGCACCACTGCTATGTCATAGCTGTTGGGCTATGGAGGACAAGAGGTCTTGCCCTATTCATCTGAGAATGCTTTTCAGTACCCAGAACATTCATTTCTCAAACTATGTTATTTACGGAGTGATTACTATGGGAGAAATGTTTAAACTAAAATAGTTATGATTGGTCTGGGCGTGCAGCTAAGTGGTTACAGTGTTTGGGTAGCATGCATGGAGCAAGAGACACATAGGCATCAGACTGACATTTATTTGATTGTAACATCACAACTCAGAAGAAGATAAGGATGGGAGATGCGCTTCCATGCAGGCCTATAAGGAGGTCTGATCTTGCCTGTAAGCTCTGTGACAGTAACAGCTGAGTAAAGACCCGAAAAGAGGAGGGGCAGAGATGTTCGAAGGCACAGGGGAGGGGAGAAGCAATGTGGTGGTCTCAATGAGAATGGCCCCCATTGGCTCATATATGAATGTCTGGATTCCAATTAGTCGACTGCTAAAGAAGAATTAGAAGGTGTCACCTCATTGGAGGAGGTGTGTCGCTGGGGGTGGGCTTTGAGGCTTCAAAAGCCCATGACAGGTTCAACTTTGCTCTTTTTCTGCTGTGTGCTTGTGGATCAGATGTTAGCTCTCAGCTGTTGCTCCAGTGCCTGTCTGGCTGCCATGCTTCCTGCCGTGATAGTCGCGGACTAACCATCTGAAACTGTAAGCAAGCCCAGTTTGTCTTAGAGGCTGCCCTGGTCATGGTCTCTCTTCATAGGAATGTAACAGTAATTAAGAAAGGCAGACTAGATAGGGACAAATAGGGTATGTGTGGGGTTCAAGCTCTGGTGCCAGGAGAGGAGGCAGGCCAACGAAGGCTAAGAAGTTGAAGAGACTTTGAGGGGTTGTGGGAAGAAAAGACACATTTTATTCAGCACTACACAGGCCTCCAGGCAGGTATACACTGGCACCCAAGAGCTGCACACAGGCTTGGCATAGGCACATAGGCCCAGTGACACGCAGGCTGCAAGGAAGTAGACGCGCAGAGCTACAGGCAGATAGAAACAGGAAGACTGGTGAAGAGAGAGGCCAAGGCTAAGACTTCTGACCTGAGAGTCCCACTTATATAAAACCCTCATACAGGCGGCTTTTTGCCAGAAATAGTTTGAAATAGTTACATAACAGACTGTGTCACTGTTTACTTCTGGGCTCCCTGGACAACCAATGTCAGTTGCCCCCCACAAGTGTGCAACCTTAGCCATCTTCGAGAATGTTGGATATCTACACCAGCACCATGGTTTCTAAACACAAACGGGCCTGCTTAGTCTTCTGTTCCCTACAGGACTTCAGCAGGAAATCTGAGGGCTCATTCTCCTACGTGAGTAGAGCCCAAGATGAGGCTGTCAGCCTGCTGTGCAGGGGTCAGAAAATGAAAATAGTTTCTGAAGGGTATTTTGGGTTATTATTCTAGAATTGATGGACCCTGATTGAGATGATTCATGAGATGGAGTAAGGACCATGGTTTATATCATTGAGTCTCATTCTTGTAGAAGCTTGTAGAATGGATGGAGGATGAACATTGCCATTGGGAGGCCTCTGGCACAGCTCAGATGGAAGAAGCCATGTCTTAGACCTCTGGAAGAGGTGATTAGGAAGGAAAGGCATGAATGAACCTGCCAGTCCTTAAAAGAATATTGCCAGTGACTTCCAGAGCCTATGGAGCCTGATGCTAACAGCAAACACAGGGTCAGCACCGCAGCCCTGGGAACCTGCAAGGTCTGCTGTCAGCGCCCTGCTCTGAGCTCCCTCTCAGCCAATGTGCAGTCTTACCATGGAACAGGAATTCCACCCTTCCTGAAAGCATAACATCTTCAGCCCTTAACATGCGTCCACTGAGTCTAGTGTGTCACTGAACTTCTAAATGTTTTTAAGAGATGGCAGAGTTCTGGTTGTCTTAGCTGCTATATTCTACGTGAGCTTTTCCTCTGGAAAGATCCAGGCTGTGATTAGAAGAGCTTCGATTGGATCCCTGAGTGACTGTGAGCACTCTAACTACATGTCATTATTATGATGATACCAGAATATGTATAACCTCCCTCTCCCTCAGCAGCCAGCCATACCAGGGACCTTCTGAAAAGAGCTTTGTATCCATGGCTTCCTGAAAACATGTTTTAAGAATCATAGGTCCTTGCAAAGGGACATTGAAGACTGTCTAGTCTATCGCCCATCGAGGCAAAAGTGGTGTGAGAATCTTCTGTAAAGTCATGTGCAGATAGTGACTGAGGCCCCTCTGGAAAGCAGATCTTACCCTCTGTCTGAGTCATTCTTCTGTGATTGTTAAGAGGGAAGCTACGATTTACCTCTCAATCTGATGAAAGATAGTCCTATAACCCCAGCTACTATTCTGTTCCCACTCTTACTCACAGTGTGCAGAATCACATTAGTACTTCCAAGAAACATTGTGGGACAAGGCAACTCAGTGGGATAAATCTAATGATTAGGGTCCGGAGGCACAAAGCCAAACAGAAGCCTGGTCCTTTGTAGAATATTGACCTTTACAGCTGAACTGGGAGACTTCTAGAAATAAATGGTTCCTTGACATAATGAAGGACATACTTAGGGCAGTATGCTGAAAAAAAAATGTCAGATTTGTGTCAAGCTGACACAAGACACACCTCTTTGGTCTACACATTGTGACAGGCTGGCTTGTATTATCACTATGCCATCGAACATCCCTTTCAAATATCTGTTTGGCCTCAGAACGGTACTAAGCCAAGAGAAAATCCATCCTGAGAATCTTGTGGCCTTCATATTGGTTCATGGTAGACGTACATGTACCCATCACATGCACACGTATCATCCCTGCTCTATAATGGAGCAGATGAAAGAGCCAGTCTTCTTCCCTTTTTACTCCCATCACCTCTGCTTAACAATCAGCAATGTGGAACCAAGCGCAGTGGAGACGGTAGCTGCAAGAAGTTGTTGATAAATTCATAATGAGAAACGAGAGTTCAAATTCAGACGCATGCCAGAAAGGATCAGACAGTAAGAGGAGATATGGCAGTATTGAGTCAAAACACCTGGGGCTTTCCCATTTCTACAACTACAGGCTTAAGGAAGCCTGAGGCTACTCTGAACAAGCCAACTGGGTTCTTCTGAATAGACCAGAGCCAAGGGATTTCCTGTATTCTTCAATGAGAGGAGGGGAATGCTGGAAGAGAGAACATGGCAGATGGAAATAGCCCATTAGCTTGCAGGCTCCAAGAGAAACTGGAGTTTCCTTAGGAGTCCCCTGGCTTTATCCCATGGAGAGGATATTTCCCAGTCTTTCTTGGCACTGAGATGGATGCCTCTTTGGGTGAGGTCCAGATGGGAAGGGATGATGAAAACTACGATTGGGCTATTGAGATGCTGCATCTTCTCTTGATGGCCCACGGAGTCTTGGAAGAACATGACCACTGACAACTGATACCAGCTTAAACTCATGCTATCTGAAGGATGTGGCCAATGCTTGTGATGACCCAGACAACTGTTTGTTTCCATCTTTCATGTAAATAATCTGTATTTAAAGCAGATTAATCCTTCTGTAGCCATCTCATAGGTGCACTGATTCACTGAGTCCTAGCATGGTCTTTGGCTTTACTTATAAAGCCAGTGGCCATAAGTAAGTGCTTTAACTTTTGTAAGATGCTTATTCCTCTGCATAAAATAATTGGGTGATTTCAGAGGTACCCAGAAAAGTTCCAGCCCTCTGAGTTACTGATAGCCAAGTCTTATGTATCTTGTATAGGTCAATGTTGTCTGGGGATCCTTTTGTCTGTACATGCTTTTCTCTGGCGTGTGGCTGTGTGGTTGTCAGGGTGGCATATACTCTGGTTCAGGAACAGGCAGCATGGCGAGGGAGCTCCTGATCTCTCTTTTACAGGCTTGAAACCAGTTCCGTTTGCTTCTGTTCCCATGGAGACCACCCAAAGGTAGTTTCTGTTTCCCAGCTTCACTGCTTGGACCTTGCCAGAGAATGGGGACTTCTCCATTTGTGTTATGAGAGACCTGATGGGGGTAGAAAGGGGCTCTGACTTATAGCCAAATGGCAAGCTACTCCTGATCTGTGGCTAAGTTCCAGGCCCTGCTCACTATCCTCACTGAAAGCAGAATTCCAAGGAGGGACAGAGGTAGAGGAGTCTTTTGGAAATTTTGGAACAGTTTGGCTGCCCTAGACAAGGAGTGGCATTTCAATTGTATTTTAATAAATATAGACTGCTTGAAGATCTGAGAGTAAAACAATCCCACTGGTCAGTCTTATAGATATGATTATGATAACACACACCTTTAATCCCAGTAGCCACAATGACATGCACCTTGAATCCCAGTAGCCACAATGACATGCACCTTGAATCCCAGTAGCCACAATGACATGCACCTTAAATCCCAGTAGCCACAATGGCATGCACCTTGAATCCCAGTAGCCACAATGACATGCACCTTGAATCCCAGTAGCCACACTAGTTGCCATAGAAATCGGGTGGGTGCATGTCTTTAATCCCAGTGGTGCATGCCTTTAATCCCAGCTGTAGAGAAGAATATAAGATGGGGGGAGACAGCTTACAGACACAGTCTCATTCTGAGGTTCCTGAAGGCAGGATGGCCATTTCAGACTGAGGTCAAGGTAAGAGCTAGTGGCTGATTGTTTTTGCTTTTCAGATGTTCAGGTTGAACCCGAATTTCTGACCCCAATCTTTTATTAATTGTGCTTCAGACATATGCTATGGTCCTGATCCATTCCACTCTATACAAGTTGATTGGTGAATCCTCGAGTTTAGATTCCTCTTTGTTCAAGCCACAGAAAACCATAAAACATCTCAGGTTCACATGACCTTGTCTATCCTGTGAATAGTCCATAATGAGAATACTTCATGTATGAATAGAAATGGGGTAATTTATGGGCCTGTGCATCTGTCTTGCACCCTGTCCCAATCCCACATGTTGGTTGTTAGTCTTGGCTGGCCCACAGTTCTCAAAAAGATCCTTGAGATTCCCTGGCATATTGCACTAAGTGAGTCTCTAAGTCACAGCTCTGTCTGTCAGGCAGTAGTATTCTGCAGGCCTTGAGTGCAGTCTGGATAGTCGGAGAAGAGCTCATGTTCCTTAGCTACAAACCTAACCTAGTATTGTCTAAGATCAGATGCATACCTGTTATACCTCCTCTTTGGAATGGAAATGTCTCCTGGCCTAGCTTTTCTGAGAGTATCAGCTGTAAGCTATACTTTCTAGTTTGGTTTCCAGCTGCTCAGTCTTCAGCATACAGTTCCTACATCCATGCATCACAAACTGTGGATGTGGTCAGGCCTTATCGAATCAGTGGAGGCGTTCAGGACCCCATCATACATTGTTGAGCATGGGTGACTGAAGTCATGTTTTCTGGAAGAGACATCTGCTTGCAGATTAGGGTTATAGAGAAACAGCTCACATTTCCACACCATTAGTCTATAGAAGCGTCACTGAAGTCTGTGTGCCTGGGAAGGCAAGAAAATTTCAGTAACATAGTTCTATCTTATGTTTTGGCTCAAGTGTAGAAACAATGGGGGAGAGTACAGAATAGGGAAGGCTGGAAAAATCAAAGATAGCAGGTTATAACCTCCTCTGTCCTCCATAAAAACATCTTATATATTCTATTGTTATTGCCCTATTCCTACTTACTTTCAGTTCTTGAGACTGTTTTTCTTTCTTTTGATGGTGAGAAGTAGGAAGAGATGGACCATGTCTGATTTTCCAGTGCAGAGAAAGTACTTCCCGTTATCCCACCTTTCTATTATTCTTTCCAGGTGCCAGTTCAGGCCGTGCCTCACCAGCAGTAGAACCTCTCATTTAGGCCCGTGATTAGACTTTATTTTGTTCAAGAAAGGTAATCCATAAGAAATACCTCAATTACTTTCTTAAGCTTCCCCCACAGACTCCTTTGTAGTGCACCCGTCCACATCCATCCAAACACATATCATTAGCTCCTCCCATGCCCTTACCTGTGTGCACATGCCACATAGCAAACCCAATTTGTACAAACACACGTTACCCACCTATACATACACACATCCATACCAATACACCAACTACCCAGACACCCTCATACAGCACCAACCTACCTTACCACATACACACTCATGTGCTAACCATCCACTAAACCATACATACATACCACTTGCTTATATGTGCACAAACACACTCATACATCCCCCATCCATTCACACACACATGCGCCCATCTACCTGTATCCTTACTGCCCACTCAGCCAACTCTTTCACACAATCTACTCATATGTAAAGATACCCATACTACTCTTGCATCCATACACACTACCCTACCACACACCCTTACACATGTGCATGCATACATTTATGCATTTCACTCACTCACACATTCCATATACTTAGACATATATGCTATCCACATATAAATATACCTGTATGTATGACTCACACACAATCATGACCCCACCCAGTTGCATATACATACCACCTATCCATAAATATGCACACACCCCACTCTCCCACACACCCGTGTTTATCCAAATGCCACATATGCCACACCCACATCAAACACACGTACCATCCCCAAACTCTTTCTCTTGTTCAAAAAGAGTCTTGTTATAGGTCAAAGGGTTAATAATGGCACAACTCTGACTGTGTCCCTCAAGGACCAACTGTAGAGATAATTCTCGGGCCACAAATCACTCTGTGTATTGGGACGCTATGTTTGCTGTGACAGACCCCATTTTGTAGCAGCTGTACTGTTCTTCAACAATACTATCTTTGTGGTAAGAATGGGTGACCCATCAATGAATACAGACCAGAATAATATCTCAGTCATCAAAGTGACCATTGAAGAGAAACAAATGTCAAATAGTCTTTGTAAGAATTAAAAGCTAAAGACAGGGACCATTTATTTCAACTGTTCATGGCTCTGCATTTTTAGAGTCCCTGCTCCCTTTCCCTCTGTCCTGGCTGGGTCTCAGTACCAGCTAGCCTGGACACACTGAGCCTTGCCTTACTGCTATAGGCTGGAAATAACCCTTGCCCTGTCAAAAAGTCATGCTGGGGTGAAGTTAGAATTGATTTCTTTTAAAACTTATTGTGTGTGTGTGTGTGTCTGTGTCTGTGTCTGTGTGTGTGTCGGTGTGTGTGTGTCTGTGTATGTGCAGGTATGTACACGAGGAAGCCAGATGTTCATGCTGGGCATCTTTCTTTATCTCTCTTCTCACTTTTGAGGCAGGGTCCTACTGAACCCAAAGCTCACAGACCTGTAGACTTGTTGTCTAATAAGCCCTTGGGATTCTCCCATCTCCATCCCATAGCCCTGGGTTTGCAGGCAGGCACTGCCAAGCTGGCTTTTTACATGGTTCTAGGAATTCAAGCTCAGCTTCCCTTGCTTGTGCGTAAGCACTTCCTGGTGTTATTAAAAGATGCTAATGGAGTCCCGTGAAAAAAAGAGTACAGGGAACGCTGGAGAAGGTTGCCTTTCCCAGATGTAGTTTTGATCCTGAGGTACCACAAGTCCAGCTCCGGAAGTGGCGGTCAGGAGAGTGCCTCTCAGTTCTCTGCTTTTGAGGTGTGGATGACCAAGAGCTACAGGCAGTTCTCTGGAGTTCATTGCTGTTTTTAGCCCCAAGGCCATTTCCTTTGGCTATGCCCCAGCCATGGTTGAGTATGGTAGAGACACCACTTTCGGTCCTCGTAGGAATACAGATTTTCTCTGGGGAGTGGCTTTTGCTTGAAGCCACCTGAAATGGCTCTTTGAGCTTTCTTAAACTTCACTGTTTTTTTTCTGCCTCCTCCTACTCACCTTCCCAGCAGCCTTCCCCTCACCTTCACCGGAGACCAGGCTGGCACAGACGTCTGCGGGCCCTCCTGGTTCCTTCACTTTTCTTTCACAGTTTCTTCCCCAAACAAATGTCTTGCACATCCAAAGCTGTCTTGCTGTCTGGTTCTCAGAGGACCCAGGCTGACACAGTGTTTCTGGGCTGACCGAGATAAGTAGGCATGTGAGCCAATGTTGCACTCCATATGTCTACGTTCTCTGGCTTGACGGCTGCCACCCATGTTGCAAAGTTGAGCCACCGAAGAAGCCCTTTAGGGACTGAAATTTTTAAGACCAAGAGAAGCCATTTCTTTATTTTACACTCCAAGGCATAATTCTGGCATCTGGAAGCCTTGTTCTAGATTCACATTGATGAAATAAAGCATTTTAAAAAAAAACATGTCTCATAAGATTTCTCAAGTGGATTCCTCGCTCTGAACTGATCTAATGTGGTTCCTGTTCCCCTTGTTGCACTGTTAGCTTATGTAAAAATGCAACCCACACCTCTGAGCTGTTTCTCTTTTGCTTGAGCCTGTTGACTCTCTGGCTTGTGTCCAAAGCGGACTCTGTCCTTCACGAACGCTCTGTTCTAATTGTTATGATTTTTTATCTTGCACTTTATTCTCTGTGCTACGCTTCTTTTACCTTGCATGCTTGCCTCCTTCCACAGGATTCTTGTTTGTGGTTACGCTTGTTCTGTGGGTTGTAGGATGTTTAGCAGCAACCTTGGCCTCTACCCACCAGATGCCAGCAGCACCTCTTGAATTGTGACAGCCAAAAATGTCTCCAGACATAGATAGCCAAATGTCCCCTGGGGAACAACATCACTCTGCTGAGAGCTGCGACTCTGATTTTAAACAGACAGCATGGTATCTTAGCAACCCTTCCAACTGATGTGAGCTGTCTTCTCCCAGCCAGTCAAAGGTGGACTTCTCCCAGGCTATCACCAAACTCCAACTTCTGACGTGTGTGGGTTCCAGGAAGCTTCTGGTTCTCTCATTTGTTTCACAGAAAAATTATTTTATCCCCAACCTGGAAGCTGATCATTGACTTCTTCACCTTTCCAGATGTTCTCTGCTGAATACTTTATAGAACTGGGAACATACTTCCTAATACTACTCAACAGAAGAGTAGGACTTTTCTCTGTGCTAGTGTATCTGAAGTAAAGCAGACAGAAATTCTTGTACGGTCTTAAAAAGAGGATTTCACTGACATGGCTTTCTAATTTGAGTGTGGGAGCCAGCCTGTTCCAGTAACTGTCCTTCAGGTGACTTGGATTTTGTTCTAGTGAGTTGAGCATAACCAGGAGTGAGATGGACAGTTATGATAAGGTCCCTATTGGGAGATAGCTAAAGTCAAACCAAAAGGCAATATCTAAACATTAGAGAGTTGTAGATAGCTATATAGATCTAGCCTCAGTTATGACAGTAAAATTTTGACATCAGTTAAGTTATGAGCCTTAATTATCAATTAAGCAACGAGTCTCCTATCACCAAGAAACTGGAATGATCCTAAGAACTGCAGAGGAAGGAAAACTCTGGACTGGTGTCTGTTGTTTTCAGTGGAAAGCAAGTGATGTACCAGTGTAATTTTGGTAAGAGGTGATGCCAGCCTCCCTGGGTGAGGCTAGAGTCACAGACATAGGCAGATTACTGCACAGTGGGCCAGCAGGAACTTAGAACTGGTGAATGACCATGGACCCTTTGAAATTCAGAATTCTGTTTTGTCTTATGTTCAACTGACTGCTGGCCTGATTTCTTTGCTGCTGTGTTCTTGACAACAATAACTTAAAATGCTAAACCGATAATCTCTGTGTTATAGCTCACTGATTAGAATCTTTTCATGAACCATTATAAATGTCACATTTGGTTTAGGGAAAAGCTGCTTCCTTGGGCAACAACACAGACAATGACTCATTTCACAAGGTCATAATGTGACAGGAACGGGCTATGCATTCAGTGTCTGCTCGGCCCTGGAGGTTTAGGATGGAGAGATGACTAGGCAAACCCATCTCCCGGGCCCTGCACTGCAGAGCTCGGCCTGTAAACATGTTCACAGCCCAGGGTGTGATCTCCCCACTCCTGCATAAGCAGTCTTAGGAGAGTGTGAAGGGAGGAGAAACAGCTCTGCTAAACTTCCTCAGGGAGGCTTCTCAGAGCAGGCCTTTAGAGCCGGCCTTTAAAGGCATACCAGGAGATTACCTTATGAGGGAGCCCACCCTCATTGGCCCCACGCTTCTCTTTCTGGGATAAGACTGAAAGAAGGGAGATGGGAGTAAAACCGTGGGAGAGAAGATGAAGGGCCCAGAGTGTTCTCCAAGGTGTGGTGTTGAGGGAAGGTCAGGGCTCCACAGTCCACATGGCCATATTCTCATCCATTGGGGATTTGGTCTGTGTAATTTAAACGTCAGAAAAATGATGGATGGTTCTGGGGAAATCTGAACGTTCAATAGCCTTGCAAGTTACTAAATGTCCATGTTACGAATGGAGTCCAAATGGGAGAAACTTTGTTTTCTGAATTCAGAATTTTTTCACTGGGCTTCACACATTATCATAGACATGGCATACGCCTGCTCAGTTCTAGATGAGTTTGTGCACTTATAGAATTGTATGTTTATGAATCACAGACAGCAGGACCAGCAAAATTAAATTCTTCTTTATGCCTTCAAGGATTTGTTTTAATTGGAAAGCATGCTCAAATTTCAGGATAAATCTATATCAAATCGCTTATTCAATTTTTGAAAAACAGATTTACCTGGTGTGATACTGTGAAATTATAAGATACATATGTTGGTCTCTGCCCTAGGTTTCTGAGAAAGAATTCCTAATATTTTTTTAGATGGGGGTGCTAGAAGAATATTCTGTTCCAATATTTGGTCCTTGAACTGGTTTCTGGCATGGAACTCCTGAGACGGCTGTGATTTCCTGAGTTATAGGAGTGCAGAGCATTGAGCTCCTAAGTCTCCTGGCATTTTCTAGGCTACAGGAGCATCTTTTGTTCTAATGAGGTGATTCTTGGTGGGATCTATGTTGGACTCAAGGGCTGGTTGCTAGGGGAACCAACTGTGTGATTAGATGAATGGAACTTTCATGTCCAACACTCTGACCTCTGGGGGAAGGGAGAGGACCTGAGCATTGAACATCATGATCACTGATGGCCAGCTAATCAATCAGCTGTGACTACAAACAAGTCCCAAAGGACAGGGCCAGAAAGCTTCAGCATGGTTAAGCAAGGAGAGGTTCCTGGACAGTAGCCAGAGGAGGCATGGAAGTTTCACACCTCTCCCAACATACCTTGACTTGCGCATATCTTCTATGTGGTTGTGTACTTCTGACCCTTGTAATATCCCTTACAATAAGTGAATTAACACAGTTAAAGTGTTCCCCTGAGTTCTGTGATCTACTCTTAGCAGTTAATTAAACCTGAAGAGGGAGTCCTGAGAATCATGTTTTATTGCTGGTCAGTCAGAAGCACAGGTCATAACCGGGGGCTTGCAATTAACTCCAATCCCTATGGGCCTGTTCTGAGTCTTGTGGGATTTGGCACTATTTCCAGGTAGATAGTGTCAGAAGCGGGTTGAATCAGGATATCAAGTTTGCTGTCTACTGACAAATTGTTTAGTGTGTGTATAGCAAACCACAGTCAAACATAGCAGGCATCAGGAGTGCTGTGTGTTGAGTGCCTATGTAAGAGTAAAAGGAGCAGAGAATTTTTCTCCTACCCTTTTACAATTAACCATTGGTCGTATTGAATTCATTCAATTAGCTGTAAACACCTAGCTTGGATCAAGCACCTTTGTAGGACTTTGAGATCTATAGTGAATTAAAGACAGTTTCCTGCCCTTAGAAAGCTTATTCACTAGTGGAGGGAATAATATAATTAACAGTAAAACAATAAACATATGATACATGGTATTTTATAACATTGAGAATAATAGAGATAAAAGAAAAAATATATATTAGTATATGGAGCCTGCTAATACTAGACAAGAAAGTCAGTCTGGTTGGGTCTTATTTTGAAGATCATAACTGAGCAGAGGCTTGTAGGAGGGGAAGAAGTTGGAAGAGAACATTCCAGGCAGATGTACTGACTGGTGCAGAAATACTAAGGCATGAGTATTAGTTGTGTGGCCTAGTCAAGTAACCAGAAAGGTGCAGTGATGAGAACAGAGAAAACACACAGAAAGAGCAAAAGGAGATGTAGAGAGAGAAGTAATAGGGAGCTGGTTCCATGAGCCATGTTTTCTTCTGCTATGGTTTGGATAAATGTCTCCCAAAGGCCCATGGCTTTGATCTGCAGCTTGGCAGTGCTTGGAGACAGTGAAACTTAATGTAGGTGCTGGTGAGAGATTTTAGTCTTTGTGGGTGTGTCATCAAAGGAGATTGTGACATACTCTTTGACTTTCCTGCCATGAAGTCAGCCGGCTTCCTCTGCCACATGGTCCTTCTATGATGCACTATGCAGCCACAGGCCCAAAGCAATAGGGCCAACTGGCTATGGTCTGAAGCCCCTGAACCTGCAAGGCACAATCAGCATTTCCTCTACCAGCTGATTGTATCCCAGGTATCTGTGGAAGTGATGGAGAGCTAATGAGCATCCTCCCTAAGAAGTTTGGCTTCTCCTCTGGACTAGATGAAGAGCTCTTACAGACAGAAAACTAGCAATATGATATCGCTTATTCAAATGAATGTTCTGGCTATGGAGGGATAGAACCTAAAACATCTAGGAGGTCATCCTCCAAACCAAAGACAGTGGTGGTTTGATGTAGGGTGATGGCTAAGGAAAAAGTAATAGTGGTAGATCATAGCTGCACATTGTAGGCAGAGCTACTTAAGCTGGTTGAAATTTCCATTTTTTCCAAAATTTGTCAGTGAGTAGAACAGGATTTGAGACATTTGGTTCCAGTGTGGCGGTGCCAGAGAGTTTATTTTGGATATGTTGTACTTGATATGCCTTTTAGACATGTTAAGTAGTCAGTTGGATGTGTGTGTGGGCTTGTGTTTGAGAGAGAGACACACAGAGACAGAGCGATAGAAAGAGAGAGACAGAGAAAAAGAGACAGAGAGATCTGAATCAAGCATTCACATACGGAGATGATAAATTCTGCGGAGCAGCAACTCGGAAAGAGGCCAGGGAGATGACTACACAGTTGCATTTGATCTATGAGAATATGTTGACAAGCTGGTCAGTGGGTCAGAACAACAACCAGAGAGTGAATGGTATGCAGGCCTCAGGTTATTAGTGTGTGATCACAAAAGTCACCAAATCACTGCAATATAAACTAAAGGCACCAACAGATTAAAGCCTAGCCTTCACCCATGACAGTTTCTTCAGCACTTAATACTAGGGCATGAAGAGAAGGCCAAGCCCAGTGCCAGAGAAGACAATTATGATAAGGGACCATAGGAACATTTGAGCCAAAGCCTCTGTTATAAGTGAGGAGACAGAGGGCTTAAAAGTGAACTGATTTGATCAGGTTCACACAGTAACTCATAAAAGAACCAGGCACAGAAGGGAGGCCTCTTCCTCCCAGGCTAGCCCACTTTCCTCAGGTCACCGCTCTGCTGGCTTGGACTTTGATAGAGAAATAGCATTCTGGCAATCCAACAGCCCCCATCTCAGCCAGCCATGACCCAACTTGAACCACAAGCTCAGAACAATACTCCACCCAGTGACTGTAGTATGAAGAGAGGCCACTTGGTTCCTGGCCACTTAGCCCTGAAATAATCACACAGAAACTATATTATTTAAAACACTGTTTGGCCAATTACTTAAGCGTATTGCTAGATAGCTATTACATCTAGAGTTAACCCATCTCCATTATTTTATAATTCACCATGAGGCTCATGGCTTACTGGCAAGGTTCTGGTGTCTGTCTCCAGCAGGGCTACATGGTTTCTTTCTGACTCTGCTCTTCTTTCTCCCAGCATTCAGTTTAGTTTTCCCCACTTACATAAGTTCTGCCCTGCTATAGGTCCAAATCAGTTTCTTTATTCATTAATCACAGCGTACAGAGGAACTCCCACATCAAGTGACCTGGAAGAGCCGGTTAGGGCTCTTGCACTAGGGAAGCTTGCTCTTCAGAAGCCTGCTTCCTGCACAGTGCCCAGGTCAGAACTTCCTGAATGATTACAGATATGTATTTGATGTTTGAGAGGTGCAAAATCATAAACAGACCTTTATGTTTTGGAATCCTCCATTTCAAGAGCTTGCCTACATGGCTGGCCTTACTGCTTGTCCTCTTTCCAGTTTGCCAGTGAGGTTGGAGAGTGTGCTCCTGGGAATGAATGTGGGAGAGAGAGTGGTCCCAGTGGCCTCCAAGAGGCTGAGAGAAGCTGTGTGCTCAGGAAATGCTCATTGGATAAAATCTTTAAAGGGCATCAAGGTTAGTTTTAATGTTAACTTGCACAATTTGGAATCACTTGAGTAGAGAACCTTGTAAATGGAGAATGCTTATTTGTTTCCTGGCTGCGCAGATCCAAATAATCACACAAAACTATATTAATTACAACACTGTTTGGCTGATGGCTCAGGTGTATTTCTAGCTAGCTCTTAGGTCTTAAATTATCCCATTCCCATTAATCTGTGTAATTGCTTCAAGGCTGTGACCTACTGGTAAGTTTCTTGTGTCTTTCTCCTTCAGCAGCTACATGGCATCTGCCTGACTCTGCCTTCTCTCTCCCAGCATTCAGTTTAGTATTCCCTGCTAACTCTATTCTGTCCTGCCATATGCCAAAGCAGCTTCTTTATTAGTAAAACATAACCAGAGCATCCAGAGGAGAATCCCACATCAGAGCCTCTCCTGAAAAAGGGTCCTGACTACCTTAATAGATGTTGAAGACCATCCTGAATGTGAGGCAGCCCTTCTGGTAACAGTCCTGAGAAATGGGTCTGGCAGGAGGAAGACTGGTCAGTCTTTACTCATGGCTTCCTTCTTGCTGCCAAGGATTCTTTCTTGATGCAAGAGCCAGTGTTTCCAGGCTTTCAGGTGGACAAAGGACCAGCAGCTCTCTAGGAATCTTTCAGGTTTGGGGTACCAGTCTGGGCATGTTGTGGCACCCAGCCTTGTGGTATGAGCTCCTGCAGGATTGCCAGCCCCCCCCCCAGTGACAGATAGTCACTATGGGACTGCTCCAACTGTTGATGAGGCCTCTAGCTTCAAAGCCTGAGTAACTTGGGGTTCTCAGACCCTTAGTTGTGATTCAGCTGTTATTATTAGCATAAAATGACCCAATTCTTCAATATATTGTTTATATATTAAATAATATATATTAGGAATATATCTATTATATGAAATTACTAGTATACAATATATTATATAATTTGTAAAATTAATATAGTATAGAATAATATATGTATAAAATATTTATGTTTTATGTGCCCATCCTATTCTGTTCCTTTAGAGAACCCTGACTAATACAATGTGTCATTTACTAATAGCAATATATTAGTAAGCAGGTTAGCAAGATAGGAAGCCATCGGGTATCTGAGGAGCACCATCAGTTGGCAGCTTTGCGAACCTCTTTGTGACTTAGTGTTCAGCCAGAATGACATTGGAGCTTCCGACCGATGGGAGAAGGTTAATTGAGAGCAGCCATAGGAGCATTAGAGGATTTTTAGGACAAGCTCAGTGTAAATACTGAACAGCCTTGACACCACTGCCAAGCTGCAGAAAGGAGCCTTGGGGATGCCAGGAGGGAAGTGTTGGGAAGCACTGTTTCCCTCTGTCTGTCTCTCTTCTTTGTTGGGTTGATAGACACAGTGGGTCTCCACACCTCAGAGGAGTGGCCTTCAGCTCTTTGCTGCCTGCAGGGTGTCTGCCCAGCTGCATCTTTCTGGGCAGATGAGGCTGCTGACATAGGCAGACTAGATGTGTGGTGAAAAGCCAAGGGAGAGATGACATTTGAAAGACCTCTTTACAATGATTTCCCTTCTTCCCAGGCCTCTGAGTGATTAGGCGCCTGGGGACAATTCCTTATTAAGCTAGGGAAACTATCACCTACATCATCTGCAGATACCCCCAGAGCGCTGTGGGCTGATCCTGCAGTATGGAGGCAGGTCAGCTGGAGGCAGGACTGCTGAGCACGCAGACACCTTGCTCCAAGGGCCATAAGCCCTTCAAAGACTGCCTCACCTGCTCCATTTAGGTAAGCGGGGGAAGGAACCACTGGAATCCTCAGATGCTCCATGCAGAGAATGGCTTGGGGAAGAAGACACTGGTGGCTTTTCTTCAGCCTTGCTAGAGAAAGCACAGATCCTGGTCCAGGAGCTTGCCGGTGAAGCATCTCGAGCCCCCTCTCAGGCCTACCTTGCTTGAAATCAAGCCTGAGTGCTTTCTTTTCTAAGCAGCTTCTCCTGGTCCCTCCATCCAACAGTAACCCATTTTTGCTCTCGCTTTCCAGAGCAATGATTCTCAACCTTGGCTCTATTATCAGAGCCCCTGGGGGGCTTTGCTACAACTCTGACAGGCAGCCCTACTTTCCAGCCTTCTGATGCAGCTGGCCAGGATATGACAGCTGATATGGCACATTTTGAATGGTTTCTTGGTGAGTCCTGTATTTGATGCGAGGGGACACTGTCTTAATTCGTTGGTGTGCTTCCGTGGCCCAAATCTGTGCTATTTCAGTGGTCTGCTCTTCTGAGGATCATTTCTACAGTTTTTTTCCTCTTCCTATTGCTGTCTCTATGATCAGAGTACAGCACTTGTGAACAGTTGTTCCCATTCTCCAAGAGCAATCACAAGAGGTTCTGTGGGCGGAGTCCTCAGAGTCAGTGCCCTGAACTCTGTGCTTCCAGGGCTTGCTTGGGTTTGTACCTTTAGGCCCTGGATGTCTTCCATTTTCACATTCTTTATCTGCAAAGTGAGATTGACAGATCTGATTCCTCATGCTGCTTGCCAGCGTGGATGCTTTGTGGTTCTAATGAGAGTTTAGGAAATGGGACTGATTACAACCAATGGTAACCCTGAAACCTGGTGTCTAAACCATTTTAGCACATGGTCCTCACTCTCCTGTCTTTAAGGAGTAATTGATGTTTTTCACCTCGGAAGACATGTCTTCTTAGCTGTAAGCCAGGCCTTTCCAGAGATCTTCTTACATTGGTCCTCAGGCCCTGATAATGAGCTGACAGGCAATGATGAAAAGTTTCTACTCTGATCACCACCTGGAGCAAAGAGAAAATGAGCTCACTTCTAAATCAATGGCCACAAACAACTTCATAGGGTTTGAGTAAGAAATATCTTTGAAATAACACTGGGTTAAAGGCTTGTTCTCTAGCCATGGTGGCCCAGAGAGTTGGTAAAACCTTAAGAAGTAGGCCCTCGTAAGAAGTTGGAACTGTAGGTCATTTCTCTTCTATCAGGTCCTACCCTAGAGGTGAATGATTTTGCCATGAACTTCTACCATGATGTGCCCATCTCACCACAGGCCCAAAGCATCAGTTGACATCAGTCAACTGATCATAAAACGAAGCCTCCAATTCTATAAATAACTTGAAGATCTTGAGTAGTTTGCTATAACATCAGATTACCAGCTAACTGAGGTTGAAAGAGAAGGGAGAAAGAGCCACATAGATGATTCATATAGGCAGGAACACACACACACACAATAACATACACAGAAAGAGAAGGTGTTTGCTGGGCTTGGAAGGAAGAAAGTGGCAACTGGAAACACTAGGAGCTAGGAAATTCAAATGGAGAGCTAGGACACAGAAGAGGAAGGCATCCGTTCCATAGCTCGGCAGAATGGCTTCTGGAGGCAAGAGCAAAGTGCATGTTCCTTCACGACACACAAAAATAAAAATCACATACCCCAGTTAAACAGCCATTCTGTTTGGGACTGCAGGATAATGCGTTTCTGTTTATAGGGTAACACTGACGCCACCAGCTGTCTCCTCTTGTCCTAGTATCCGCTGTCTCAGATTTTGTCAGCCAGGGTTGAATCTACCTTATTTTGTGGCTGGTCAATATTTCCTTTCCTTTCCTGTCTTCTCACACAGTGCTCCCAGGACCATTATCTCATCCTCATTTGAAATGATAAGGAAAAAATGTTACTCCTTCTTCTTACATTTCCTGAGGGATCATGACGGTGCAGCCGGGGGAGGACTGAGGCAAAGATAGAAAGACCATCTCCTGCCACAGATTTGGCTGGAAGCCTGGGGGATTAGTGAGCTCATGTTACCAAAGCTTTCTGAGCCCCTTGCTCATCACTACTGAGCATTTTGGATGCTTTACTTATGTGTCAAGCCATTTTCAGACATTGGGGAATTAACCCTCTTACACTTCCAGTGGAGTTCTTTGTTCTACTCTTTAAAGCCAATGCAAAGGAACTCAACAATTTGGACTGGACTTAGAGTTAAGACTTGTGTCTTTTAGTCCTTTTCAGCTATTACTGTGGGACCATGCAGAAGATACATTCTTTGTAGTAGCCTCTATTTTCTCAAGTATTAGAAAGGAATGATAATATTCGCTTGTCACACTGCATGATTTTTGTGTGTATCTAGGGTACCATTGATTGAAAAAGAATTCAGAAAATAGCATATGCTATGCTAATAAATTATTTTTCTATCCTTGGGCTTCTAGTTGAGTGATTCCTATGTGTAAGAGACATGTTGTATATGGTAAAAAAAAAAAAACAGAGTCTGGTAGTTATTCCTAGTATACAGACAAGCTTCATGAGGCTTCCATGGGAATTAATAAGCAAGGGGGAGGTGCTAGTTAGATATGGTGTCCTTCACCTAAGGAGATAAGGCAAGTGTTTAGGGTTTTGCTCTCTCCCATTTGGAAGTATCCATTCATGTCATGGCTTATTCATGGCTAAGGTTCTAAGAACATTGGGCCAATACCTATTAGTAGGACTAAGAAGGGTATGGCTGAGGAAACAGTGAACAGCAAGGTGCTGGTGGAATGAAGTGGTGTGGAGTAAGGGGTTATAGATGGGGAAGAGGTAGAGGAGGATGGTCCAATGGAGTTGTAGGCTTTGTCTCCAAAAGCATTGAACTTACATCATCTGGCTCATTCTCAGGACCCTGGTCCATGGATACCCTACCTGCACTTTGTTCCTGTGGAAGAGTCTGATCAAGGAAACCAAGTGCTGAGCATGTGAAGATATACCTGCCCTTACCTAAGAAACTACCTGTCCCTTCTCCCCGGGTGCCAGAAGGGTATCCATCCCAATAGATTGCCTTGTTCCTTCAGAGTTGCATGAAAAATGTATTTCCTTGCCTTTCTTCAGGAGAAATGAAATCTCACAATCCAGGTCGGTGAGGGGCCTGCCATTGTCTTAGTGCGCAGGCTCTTCTCTGGTCACAGAAGCCTGTCGCTCCGTCTCTGTGCTGGTTACACTAATCTCTCTGTCTCCTTAGGGGGTGTCTCGATCTTTCTTAGTCTGTCACATGTTAAGTCCCTGTTGACCATTTTTGCTTCTGTATTTTAATGGTTTGGACTAATTCCCACTTTATTTTTGTATTTATTTTAACACAATCACTTATAATGAGGCTAATGACATTTTGTCTCCATGGTGGCGCATTTTAATTTGGTCTCGGAAATGTCAAAGCGATCAGGCAATTTGGTATCTCGGAAACACAAAACGTGGCAGGGACAATAGGTTTGTCTCCATCACTCCATCTCCCTTGTTATCTGCTAGCTCCTGGGGCCACCCAGTCCTATTGGCCGCTCCTCAGTGCTGGCATGGATGGAAATCAGCAGTAAAACATTGCCAAGACAAAAAGGGATGGCCCCGATGGGCCGACTCTAGCAACCACAGTAAATATGATCACTCGGAACTTGGAGCTGGAGCTGAGGGTGTGAGGCACAGTTCCCTGATGGTATTTCAGCATCAGACTTTGCCCTTCCTTCCCTCCCAGGCTGTGTTTGTGCTGCCTGCATCTTCTTCCAGCTTTTCCATTCTTTAAGACAGAGCCAGCAATTTTATTTTAAATTTTAAAAAGATTTATTTATTTTATTTTATGCATATGACTGTTTTGCCCTCCTATATGCATCTGCCCTACATGCATGCCTGATGCCTGCAGAGGTCAGAAGAAGGTCAGATCCCCAGGAACTAGAGGTACAGATGATTGTAATCTGCCGTGTGAGCGCTGGTAACCAAACCTGGGTCTTCTACAAGAACGTCAAGTGTTTTTACCCTCTGAGCCATCATTCAAGCCTCATCAATTTTCTTTTAAATAAAGATAGAGTCTTTCTAGATCTCATATAGTCTGTCTCATCTTTTTATAACTCTTAAAACTGTAACTAGTATTCTTGGCTTACAAGCCATTTGAGTTGCCAAGTAATCTTGGATTTAGGGTTATTTAGTGAAAGCGTTGGGGGATTTAGATAAAGGGCCTTAATCCAGTTTCTTTAAGCATGGAATGAACTTTTATCAAGAGTCCCACATAGTTGACATTGCCATAATGACATGATGAGTAAGTTCTCTGACAGTGTAGGTGTGCAGATACTTGTTGAGTATAATCTTATCATAAGGTGGTAGTTTCCTAAGTAGAAAGTGCACTCTCTAGACCCAAATATACAGAGCACCATCACTAGCAAATACATGGTTCCGGCATCTGCTTCTTTCCGTCCCGATGGACTGGCTGACTGCCAGTGGCATCTCACTCTTGCCACCTTGCATCATGATAGAGGACCATATTGCTAGCATGGTTGAGATCAAAATCCAACATTCTAAGTCTGGGCTCTCCAGAATGCAGATTGCTTGTGTACCATTAAAAAGTCAGAAAAATCTCAAGTAGAGGGCCATCTGCTTGCTGGTCTCCAGGGACACTGTCACGTTTTAAGTGTGGGATTGGGATGTCGTGGGTCTTTCTGAGGAAGTTGGTGGTGACCTGTCTTTCTGAGTGTGTAGCTTTCTTTCCTCTGCCTACCTTTCCGCATCCAGCATTTCCTGTCGTCAGTCTCCTCCCTCTCAGGTTATGGGCAGGCGGGAAAATAGATGATATATTCAGGAGGAGTCAGTCCAGGCCATTTTCTCAGCCCTGAGTCATCACACATGTTTTCTTTTCAGCATACAAGAACAGAAAAGAGAGAGATTCCTGGGGAGACAAAATCTTCAGGCCAAGTGGAGAGGCTTCGAACATAGCCGGGGGTAGTTCTTGACCCCTAGGAATGGCCTCATAGCCTTTTCTAGTTAGAAAGCACCCCGTCAATTTCTTCGCCAGCTTTTCCATGTAGCAAGAATACTTTATCTCTATAAAACAGCAATAAGTGGACAGCATAATATATTTCACTTTTAATAAGGTGTTGCCAGTTGCACAACTCTGCAGAGCAATTAGTGTCAGAGGCCGCTAAGCAATGGCGGGAGCTGTAGCAGAGTGTTTACAGACTGAAAGGATTTACAACTGCCTTTGGAAGAGCTGTAGCCACAGTGTGGAAGGTGGGGGAGGAGACGTCGACCAGCCGAGTTTAAATCCACTGACCCTGTGTGTTTCCAGAACTTCTCAAAAGGCAGCCCTTGCCTTGCACTGTGATGCTGGCTTCTGGGGCTGGTGATAGCAATGGAATCTTCTGAACTCCTGGGGCCAGGAGAAAACTTGGTTTCAGGATTCCTCAGTTCTGAGTTTCAAACTGAACTCTACCACTAAAGATACCGCCTGCGCAGATACATTTCTCTAAAACTCCCCGTATTCTCCATCTGTAATAAGAGATGCAGAAGTCATCTGAGGGCTGGGATCTGGGACCTCTTTGCACTCTCAGTCCTCAGATCAGGTCGGGACTTTTTGAACAGTAGCATTCCTATCCCTGTGGTGCTAAAAAAGATGGGGGAGCTTTGAACATAAATAATTAAATTTGGGCTTGTTTGTGTGGATCAATCCTGTGTGCCTGGAGGATGTTGAAAAAGAAAGCCTCGCATTCTAGCAATACTGTCCCGAGATGGTTGGTCCTCCTAAGTTCAAACCGTTGTTTCCCCTTTCTGTGGTTATAGGTACAGCTGTCACTACAGCAGAGAAGGGAGGAACTCTAGCTACTCATAGCACTGAGTATAAGGCAGAATATGAAAATGCTCTGAGAGAACGGGGTCATCATGGGTTGATGGCCAAAGAGGAAGCTCCAGAGGTCTGTAGGCTCAGTGCATCTCCAAAGAGTTTGATGGCGGTTTATTAGTTTCAGTCTTGAAAAGGAGAGAATATACAAACTCAGCATCTCTAATCCAAGAATCTGAATATAGAAATGATTCAAACTCAGGTACTTTTTGAACTTTCCCACTACACCACAAAAGGAAAATGACCACAGTGCCAAACAATGCACCTCCTTTCTGATGGTTTCGTGCATACACGCTTTTCTGGATTCCCCAAACCATTTTAAATATTGTATAAAAGCTCCTTCAGTTCATGAGGCCACCATGTATATAAAGCACAGAGGACATTCATGTCATACTTCAGTTCTGCCATCAAGGTATCTCATCCTGGATATGCAAATACTTCAGAGTAAAAGAAATATGAAAGCCAAAAATCTTCTCACTCTAAGAATTTTCAGTAAAGGCTATTCAGTCTAAATTTGTACACTCATTTTCCCTTTGTGCTTATACATTTTAAAGGCTTGCCCATGGTTTGCCATTTCTACTTGGAATGAGTTCTCAAACTCATGCTTATGAGTCATCCACTATTTTGCCAAGGATGAGTTCTGGTCTCTACCCCAGATAAGTACCAGGTTGGATATAGAAGAACATCCTGTTTTCCCTGCCAGGGAACTTGTTGCCTACAGTGGAAGAGAAGGCTGTCATACCTGAAGTAGCACAAAGCAGTTCACCTGACCAGAGTACTTGGAGCTGCTTGTCTGTCTCTGCAGCATAAAGAGCAATAGACTATTAGGTGCTGCTCTGTGGTATGGAGACAGGGCACTAAATGCCCAAGAGGTGCCCTGTAGGAAGCTGGTGAGTCAAGTCTCAACCTACATCTTAGTCTTTAGGAGGCAAGGTTTTTACCTGCTTTTTTTTTTTAACCAAATTTTGCCCAAGGCAGAAGTTCTTCCATGGCCCTATGAACAATTTGAGTATGGGAGGACTTAAAGGAGGAATTGACGATGAAGGCAGAATGAAGGGCCGGGGTGAGAGGGATGGAATGATGGCTGGGTCCAGAGCCTAGTGGCCTTGGTGAAGGGACACTGATCAGATGAAAAGCAGGGATGAGCCTTGAATGTGTAGGCTGGAATTGAGGGAAACAGGGGAGAAATGAACCTAGACTAGGAAGGATGGGGAGCTTGCCTCTCAGAAGTCTTGAATTTGTGGCTGAGTAATTGCTTGCGTGGCTCATGCTAAAGTTATCTGTGTGCTTCTAGAAGTGATTTAGCCCCTCCCAGGCACAGGTTGTTAGAGTTCTTGCTCTGTGGGACATACCCTTCCCTCGCAGTAACTTTGGAACTGAGGGAGGTTAGAATAATTTGTCCCAAAGATTTTTTTTTTTGAGACAAGGTTTCTCTGTAGCTTTGGAGCCTGTTCTGGAACTAGCGCTTGTAGACCAGGCTGGCCTCGAACAGAGATATGCCTGCCTCTGCCTCCCAAGTGCTGGGATTAAAGGCGTGTGCCACCACTGCCTGGCATTGTCCCAAAGATTCTTTAGCAAGTCAACTGGGCAGGAAGGAAACATATTCTCATTTGATTTTGAATCCCAGGGTAAGGGGTCTTTTTATTGCATAACAAAAACTTTCAGGAAGTTTTCATATCTTTTAAACATTACTTCAAGCATTTGCTGCCTTATTATTTAAGTTTAGTAGAACAATATACAAAGGATGTGTGATTAATTGGTTTGAATCATCAAAGCATAAACCAGGGTTGTAATTAATTTTGAAAGTGTGACTAGGTATCTGTGGGTTTGAATTTTATACACGGCGCTGTATAGAGGGAGGCTCCCTGAGAAAATCTGCAACGAGGTTATCCATCTCTCCTATGTGAGCAAAGAGCTGTTAAGCATACACAGCTCATGGAAGTCTGATCAGCGTTGCTGTTACAGGTCTTCCCCTGGCTCTGTTTCAGCAGTGCCCTGTGGGTGAGACTTACTAGGGTGTACTATGAAGAATCTGGGTTCACTGAGCTTTCTGCCCTACCTGATGGCCCCTGGGCCATGTTGGTGTTCACTCTCCTACTAGGCCACTCAGCTGCGTCTGTGTACCCACGCTGGCCTTCTTGGCAGCCTGCTGACTCTCGAACTCCTTACTTTAGGGTGTGGTCGTGCTGGCTTCCTAATTGCCCCGAAGTCATTCTCTCTCACGGCTCAGAAACTTCTCTTTCTTATGCCTTCTTTCTCAGTTCAGGCAAGGCTCTGCGTCTGTACGCAGAATTCTCCAGTTTCTGTCTTCACACCTCAGTAATTGGTGCTGTCTGCTGATAGTAGCTCTGCATTTACATCCCACCTGGATCAGAAAGAGCTGAGGTATACCAAGGAAGTAGAGACTGTGCCCATGCAGGAGGAGTGCTTGAGTGGGACAGCCTTTCTCTTCAAGATGGCTGGCCAGTGGTCATCCGCCTGTGTTCCCTGCTACCTGAGTGGATCCCTGTGAGGAGGTTGTGGGAAAGGGAGGAGGCTCCTTTCCTGACTCACTCCTCAGCTGGGTGCTGCTTGGGGAACTAGAGACCCAAGACTCACATGCAGTGCCAGGAAAAGGCTTTATGCCCATGAAATGACACAGGAGTGATTAAAAAATGCAAAGTACCCAATTTTTAAAATAGCATAATGGCCGAGAGAGAAGCTGACAGAGGCCAGCAGTCTCAGCTTATAGTGGCTAATCCATGCACACTTCACGCCTGGGTGGCAGGTACAGTCCCTGCGGCCCAGGGCTAAGCATGGCAGCTCTGGCTCTGGATTCCTGTGCACAGGTGATGTGTGCTGATGCCTACATGGGAGGAAATAGATTTTCACCACTTTTTCTTTTGACATTAGGAATTGAATTAATTCATCAAGGCAAAAAGAAAGAAAAAAAATAATTTCTTGCTAGTGTTGTTGATCATTTGTTTTTGATACCTTCCAAAGTCTCCCAATTATTGTAGAAAAATAAAACAGCCCCCACTACCAATCTGCATGTATGTGGCCCTTCTTCCACATGGAGAGAGATTTGTTCTTGCCCATATCTATTAGGGAGGCTTCCTGCAGGGGAAGAATGAACTTTGGGTTCAATTCACAAAGTATTTTAGAATTTCAAGCTGTGGACTTCCCTGGAGCTGAGGAAAGGTCAAAGCAATGAATTTTTACCATAGCCAAAGGGGTTAATATTCCAGTTCCCAGCACACCAAGGGGAGTCACTGGATCATTAAAATATATACCTCCAGGTCTGTGTAGCTTTCGCTCCTTACCAAAGCAATGCCATCTTGCAGGCTGTGGAGACCATTCCAGAAGTCCACCACTGTTCACAATACAGGCACAACAGACTGTGGGAGGCAAACACCCAACCGATTCATCTACAGTTCCTATGCCCAAGGCTCAGGGACCATCGTGGAAGGGGAGGCAGACAGGTTGTAAGAACCAGAGGACCAGGATTTGTGGAGAAATACTGTCTTTGACAGGTGACAGGGAAACATTAATCAATAAATCGTAACAACATGATCATTTAAATATGATTTGCACAATGACAACACTGGTTGACATGCCAATGTCAACTCAGTCTCACAGGGTCCTAGCCATAGATGAAGAACTACAGACTGCTAATCATGGCTGCTACAATAGGGAGAATCATTCTTCTCTAAGGACAAATCCTCTGATTAATTATCCAATCCCAAGTGGTCACACACACACACACACACCCCATTACGTGGACTCAGGAGGTTGTGTGTGTTTGTGTTTGTATACATGGAACAATGTTTAAAGAAGAGGTCGTGAGTTTGAGCATGAATAGGGATGGGAGTTGGAAGAGAAAAGAGCAGGTGTGCATACAGGAAATGGTGTGCATACAGCCCATCTATGAACTTCTCCAAAATTATAAAAGGTATACACCACGTATGTGGATGTTTTTGGATTAGAATTATAACCTGTGTTAGGGCTAACAATTCTGGGTGGTAAAAGAAACTTAGGCAGAGGAGCAATTGCTCTTCACTCACATTTAGAATGCCCAAGCAAGATTTCCTAGAAGGCTACATTCATCCCCAGGGACCTCCCTCCCACTCACTCTGCTGTCATCTTCTGGACACTTTCCCCCTTTCTCTTCACTCTTCATCACCAAAGGTCGGCACAGTTGTTGCCTACAGGGAGCTGGATGGCTTCAGCTGTCCTCCGTGGCTAGGTAGCATTTGCTCACCCTCCATGCCTGTGCAGTGCAACAGGGTGACTGTCTCTGTAATCAGACACGGCCCTGTTTTGCTTCTCAGCCTGGGATTGGAGGGTTTGGACAAGTAATAGAACTCAGTTGACTCACCTGTGAAATGGCAATAATGCTTCCACCAGCTTCTCGGAGTTCCATGAAACGTAAGCAGAGTTGTCTCTCTGTATCCATGGGGGCTGGTCAAGGGCCTCTCTCAGACGCCATGCAGTGTTGGCACGGAACCTATGCACGTCTGCTGGTGTACTTGCAATCTTCTCTAGGTTACTTGTTATACCGGAAGCATCATAAATGCTATGTAATACTTGCTATACTGTTTGCTTTGATGAATAATAAGGGAAAATGGTTGAACAATGTATGGTGCAGATACAAGCATGAAACTAATAACGCAGTCCAGGCAGGAGACTTGGAGAGAGACCGCGGCTCAGTGAGGACAGAGCTACAGCGAGGTGTGCCCATGCATCACGTATTTGAGCTCAGCAGAGTACTCAGAGGACTGTACATTCAAGGTTTGCACTTGTAGAAATGTCTTGGGTTTTGAATTTTCCTAAATGTTTTCAACCCTTGGCTAGTTGTGGATTATTTCAAACGAGAGCCACCCGAACCTTCACACTCAGAACTATTCCTGTATTTTCAGCTATCTCGTGGTTATTCCTTTGCACGACTTATTTTGTAGGATATATTTCTAATGCATCCATTTTGCAATTTTTGTTTGGGAACTTACCCGTTTTCATATCTTTCCTATAGGGTAAGATATAATGATAGATGGAAGGTTCCATAGGACTTTGATTCTTCCATGGCTTTGAGCCCATGATCCTTTTTCTGTCTCATACTGACACTTCAAGTGTTTAACTTATCTTGTGTAATATTTAAGTTTTAGTCAGATTTGGGTATTGGGCTAGGAGAAGGACTTGGTAAATTTCCACATAAAAGGGTTTTAGCTATATCTGGACAGGATGAGCGAGGCAGGCTCTGGAGAAGCCTGTGCGTTTTGTGCCAGGCTTCCCTGTGCCGCTCGACTTCTGGTCCTCCCTGGTCATTCTTACTCTGAATGCTTTCCACCGCCTCGGTCTCGCTGCTTCCTTCATGACTCACTCTAGCGCTGGCCCCTTCACAATGGACTCCAGTGTTGTCTGTCTCTACTTCTCTCCTAGAGACGACAATGCAGAATCGGAGATCTCCTTGGTGGGCTTTGTGGGGGTGAAACAGAATGCGCGGGTTCCAAGGACCTCGCTCACCTTTGGCTTTGCACGAGACCTTGTTGAGCTACCGACCTTCTCAGACAGGATGGGGGTGAAGAATCGTCTGCATCTAAGCATTGCAGCCTGCAGCTGGCCCCGCATCCTTCCACTCCCTTCGCGCAGCACAGATGCCCCTTTGTGTGGGCCTCTGTACAGCCCGGCCTGTAATTTATACACGTGCAGCTGATGTTCCCTTTTAAATCGACAAAAGCAGAGGACGGAGCCTTGTGAAGCCCCCTGACCCGAGAGCCCTGGTCGCTGAAAATTACAGGCAGTGTACAGTGCACTGCCTCTTGATGCGCTGGCAGTGGGAGATGCTGGTTAATTTGCCAAGACTCAGAGGTGACCCAGGTTTAATAAAGAGGATTAATGGATTTGAGCAAAAGGTCGTGGCTGTTTCAAGCAGATAGCCTCTTCCTTCTAAGTCAGTTTGCCGGCTCTCACTTAGTTTCTTCTCTTTGGGGAAATAGCTCAGCTACCTATTTAAAGAGCCCCTACGCCTTCCTTTCCTGTGTGACACTATCTGGTCCACGTGTCCTTCAAGTACGTGCAAAGTCAAGGGTGTGAGGCTCCCAATCCACGAAAGGAACCCAAATCAGTTCTCTCACTTGGGGCTGGCGAGAGTTCCCATCTGTCTAGAGAACATTTTGTAACAACCGTCAAAACCCTTAGGAATAGTACACGTACTTTTTGGTATGGCAACTCCCCCCTCTGTGATTTCATCTTCTGCAGTAACTGAGGACGACTGCAGATCCACCCACCAGAGTAGCACCATGAACTGGGACTGTGGCACAGACCTATGAGCCTAGCACTCTGGAAGCTGAGACAGGAGGATTATCAGGAGTTTGAGGCCTTCCTGGGCAAAAATAAGTGAGAACTAGGACAGTCAGGGTCACATGGTCAGATCTCTTACAAAACCTGAAGAAATAAATAAAAATAAGAAAGAAGTGGCAGGAAATAGATATTTAATGATACTAAACTACTTCGAAATATTCTTATAGGTCACTAAGTATTATGTCTGACTTTTGTAAGGGACACTTTACATGTGCCCATGTGTAAGGAACATGGACCGACATGAATGCCTGGGATGCCAAGCAGCTTCATTTTGGTGCTTTATAAAATTTATTCTTACGTTCTAATTGTCTCTATGTCTGAGTGTCAGTGTGTAAGATTGATATGGACCTGAGCACGGTTTCCTCAAGATGCTGGGCACCTCTGTGCAGGAAGATGGGGGTCACCTAATGTCTGCCTTGGCATGGTGGGATCCGATCTCAGGGCTACTCACTGCTTTTTAGTTTCTATTCTTTTTCCTTCAGACAGTGGATAGATTGAGGAACAGGGATGAGGGAATGGGGTATGGGGATCAAGAAAGGGACAGGGACAAAAGGAAAGTTCAGTGGGCGTCTTTTGTTAGGGTTCCTGTTGCTGTGATAAAACACAATGACCAAAAGCAACCTGGGGAGAAAATTATGTACTTTACTTCAGAGTTACACAGTCCGGTCCTCCACTGCAGAAAGTTTAAGGACAGAAACCTGGAAGCTGGAACCAGAGTAGAAGCTATGGAGGAACACTGCTTACTGCCTTGCCCCTCGTGGCTTTCTTATACATCTTAGGACCACCGTCCCAGGATTGGTACCACCCACAGTGAGTTGGGCCTTCCCATATCAAGCAACAGTCAGGAAAATGTTCTTTGTGTTTGCCTATAGGCCAATCTGGCAGGGGGAATTTTCTCAACTGAGGTTTCCTTTTCCTAAATGATGCTAGCTGTGCCAGACTGACATAAAACTAGCCTGTAGAACGGGCGTGAAGACGGATGGTGTGGAAAGAGTGTGAATGCAGTGGTCCTGCTAAAGGGTGATGGGTTCTAACTGAGCCCTTCTGAGTGCTCTTGATGAAGCTCTTTGTTTCTCTGAGACTCTTTCTCCAAGGAACTTTGTTAGCCCATTGTGTACATCTCCCTTGGGGCAATGCTTACCCTAGGGGACTAGTTCTGCCTCAGGTAGACTGTTCTGCCTCTCAGAAGACCTCACAGGAAAGTTTCCTCTAGCTCTGAATGGTTTATATGTTTTCCCCTTGAAACTGATCGCAAATATCCAGTGGGCACTGAATTTAGGATCTTTCCACAGCCACAGGCCCCTTCTCTTTGATATTAGCACCAACAGATTTTTTAACCATTTCTCTTTGATAGTTTGACAGAGTTTTCTTCACCTTAACTTTCTGTACTCGGGGATTGGTTGAAGTCTCTATCAAGTTCTCTCTCCATCCATACTGGCTGTGTTGTTTCGCCGCTTAAGGAAGAAAAAGTAAAGCAACCTTTAACAGCAGTTTCTGCCTGAAATGCTCCTGATGCTGGGTGGTACCTCCTTTGGCTTTTAGACATTAGCTATTGCCAAGGGAAGGAAAAGAGTGAACTTTGGGCTGGTGGAGGAGTTAATAATATAAAAGGCCTCTACACCTATATAAATCCTGTCATCAGTACACAGATCCATTCGTGAGGTGAATTCCACCCCAGACAACCAGACACATCCCCAGCTCCCCACAGGGCTCATTCCTGCCTCAACTGCAGTCTCAGGTGACCCCACTCCACCCACTCACCTCATGCCTATGCATCCGACAACATAGGGCAGGCCAGGATTTCCCTTTGAGTAGGAGATCGAACTTAGGGAGCTAGCCATGAGGCAGCAGGAGGTGTCCAGCACAGCATGGGTTTCTTGTGAGTTCTTTCCGAGGGTCAAGTACAGTGTGTGATACTTTCTGAAGAGTGAGTCCAGCCTCCTTTGAATTGTTTGAGCTATTCTTACCTCATTGCTGATCTTACCTCCCTTGGCTATTTTGAGTGAGTTAGGATAAAAGTGTTAAGTTGGTGGTGCGATCCTAGGATGGAAAGGCACGATGAGTGAGAAATAATTCTGTAATTTATGGTTTGTTTTTTAGTTTGGTCTGATTTATACTCCTGACTTTATTTTTACTCTGGTGTATCTGATTATACCAGCATTAAGTTTATATATATATATATATATATATATATATAAATGATCCCATCTCCCTCCCTATGGGATTTATTCTAGGAGTCCCACATATGCCAAAATCCTTAGACAATGCTTTTTATAAAATGGTGTACTAAAACATAGCTTACCACATGCTCCAGCATACTGTAAATTATCCCTTCATATCTGATAGTAGTGTGTCAATACTATGCAAGTAGTTGGTACAGTTCTTTGTTCGACAAAAACCAAAGCAAACAAAACAAAACCAAATCAAACTGAACCAAGCAAAAAAGAAAACCTAGTCTGTATGTTCAATGGAAACCCCAAGAAATCCTCTAAGTATTTTCATCCATGGTTAGTTGAATGTATGGATATAAAACTCATAGGGACGTATGCGTGTGTTTGTGCACGCACAGATGAGAGTGTACATACCAGCACACATGCAGTTGTGTGCCTTGTTTCTTGATGCATTGCAGGCAATATCTTCTTTTTGGTACCATGGTCAGAACTGGAGATTGGTAAATAGAAAGGTACCAATGAGAATACTTCGTTGGTGGTTTTGTTTAGGATGTTGGGAATAAACCCCTGGTTTTCACAAATGCCAGGGAAACATTGTACTCCTGACCCCAATCCCAGTCACAAAATAATGTTTTAAAGCACAGAGTGTTCTGCACACTTTATCCCACGTGAGGTTGTGTGGTTTCCTGGGATCCATCGTAGCAATGGGTTTTCTTGTCTGACTCTCCTTTTCCCTGGTGTCCCCTAACAAATATCCTTCCTGAAAATCAGGAAGTATTGGTTCTTCAGATTGGAATTTAAGGACATGATGGGGGCAAACTGAGTTATAAAGCAAGGCAAAGGGCTGGAGAGACGGTTCATCTGTTAAAGGCTAGGTTCACAACCAAAAGTGTAAGCAAGGCAAATTCTAAGCAGACAGTAGATATAATCTTAGTTCTTTCTTCAGGAGGCCCACTGCAGTAAAAGTCTGAAACAAATATTCCACGAACATGGAAGAGGAAGGTGCAAAGTCCTTAGTTGGGAACTACTGCGCCAGTTTCAAAAATATGCATATTTAAGAAGGGTCTTGAGAACTTCCTACAGGAATATATTTTGTTATATGATCAGGGCCATAGCTTTGGATTGCAACATATGATGCCTTAGGGTCACGTGAAAGTTCAGATAATATTTGAAAACACAGCAGAGAGCACTCTGAGGGCTTTGAGTAAAGAAGAATAATCTAATTTATAGTTTCCCAACTTACTGTATTCTCTGAAAAAATAGGTTATGTATGTTGAGATAGGCAAGAGAGGAGGTATGAGACTCTGTAGGAAGTGGCTGGTCTGGTCGGTATGAAAGGTATGACGGGACTGGGCTGCAGCAGGAACCTGGAACGAGGGGGTTGCTCATGGAATCAGAAAATACAGTAGAGCCATCTGGATTTCTGGTGTGTGTTGGGGAGAGAAGGGGTGTGTCTTTAGAGTAAACTAACTAAATATGGAGAGCAGAGGAAGGTAAGTACACACCTTTGGTATCTCTACAGTATCAAGCCTTCCCATAGAAAGGTTCTTACTTCTCTTTTGTCTCTCTCAGTACACAGTCAATAAAAAATTAAGACCTATTGCCAGTGGACCCACCTTGATCTCTCATGGACTGTAGAATGCCATCCAGAGAGATGCCGGGGAGGAAATTGGAGATGAATTTTACATGCTGGCCATTCTGCTACTCATAGCCATTTGAGAGTCATTAGCATATTGGCATCTGCTCAGGCTATTGGTTTGGACAAAATTCTCGGGGACACTAGTGAGAGGTTACACGGAGCTCCCACCAAGATGTAAAGACGGCTCGGAAAAGAAGGCTATGAAAGAGTCAAAATAAAATCTACAGTGTAGTTCTGAGGAAGACACAAAAGGAGAGGCACTTAAGGTGCCGTGGCTTGTAGATGTCGGTTGATTGGGAAGTCGGAAGAGGGCAGAGAACAAACCCTGACTCCTGGACTGGTCATTGGTAACCTTAATCAGAGTCATTACAATTCCCATTGTATGGGAGAATCGGGCTTGACTAGAGCCACAAAAATAATAAGGCAAGAAAAGCACTGTCAACTTCCATCACTTATGGTTTTCTATTAAAACACCATGAACACCCGAGTAGTGAACTTGGACCCATTGTTCCTGTGGGAAGTGTGGGGTTAATCCCTATAAGCTTCTGGCTTAAAGACATCTTATTTAACACATTGCTGAATTCACTAGCATTTGGCTCGCACCCAGCACTGCTATAACTCTTGTCTCCACAGGGCTTCTTTATCTGTTTTCTCTGTAAGTCAAAGAAAGCTCAGAATCTGTACACTGAGTTAGGAGATGGAACCCCAGCACTACGCATGGGGACTGTTTTAAAAATTACATCACCAGCATCAAGCACAAAACTAGGAAACTTGTGCCCCAAATGTACCATGAAAAGAATGCCTGTTTACAGTCTGAGACATGGAATCCAGTGTGTCCTGGTTGGATCTCAGTTGGGAACATTCATTCCAAGTGTCTCAAATGTTTTGCTGCCCTGTGAAATTTTACAAACACCTGGAAAAGGTTTTTGAGCGCTGCTTTTAAGGTCACAAAAATTTTAGCAAGTGGGTGGATTGCATTAATGACATGTGTCCAACCACAGGCAACTTTTTGAGATTTTATTTTGCAAGTTTGGTGTGGTGATGGATGTCTTAATTTAGTTTTCTCTTAATACTACACCCGGTACTTGTATGTTTTGTGATAAGAGAGCTGATCTTGTACAGTGAGAAAGTGGATTACTCTCAAAGGCAAACCTTCAGGAAGACGAGAAGCGGAGCCCACAGAGCACCAGCTCAAGGGGCTGCCTATGATGAGAGTGGAGAGAGTTAGCTCATTGGGTGATTCGCTCAGGACTTCTAAATACTGTCCTCCAGTACAGTATTTTATTATTCATACAGGTTTAGTGTATTTCCTATTAAATTATTTCCTGGGCATGCTATAATTTTAATGTCTGTAATGGATTTTTCCTTATTACTACACTTTATAAATGCTTATTGCAGGCATTGTGACAGATACTGATTTGGGCATATTTATTTTATACCAAATCATTTTATTGACCTCTTAGCAAGTTTTAATAATGCTTAAAGGAGGTGTTTGCATTTTTATGAAGACAATTACATTTTTAGATTACAGCAGATGTATCTCCTTTTGTTTTTCTAGTCTTTATTTGAATCATTAGAACAACATTTTACATCCCCTTTGTTTATAGAATTGCATTGTGTTTCAAACTTAATGTGAGATTTTGTTAGTTTTTGCTGTAACACTGATCTCTAGGGAGTTCATTTTTCTTATTGATTTGAGGCTTCCTTTCCCTCCCCTCCCTCCTTCTCCTTCCCCTCCCTTGCTTCCTCTTCCTTTTCCAATCCTTCCCCTTTCTACCTGCCATTATAAATGGTTCTTGATTTTAACAAAGACTTGCAGTATTACTGCATATTTTTCCTGTTTATTATTCTGAGTGTTTATGTGTGTCTGGAGTGTGCGGGTTTGTAAATCTGAGTGCTCGAGGAGATCAGAGGCATCAGGTATCCCTAGGGCTGGAGTTAGTAGGTGGTTGACAGCTGCCTGATGTGGGGGCTGGGGATTCAACTGGGGGTCCTCTACAAGAGCAATACACCCGCTTCACTGCCGAGGCATCTCCCCAGAGCTTCTTTCATAGTGTAAAATAGTGACATCATTGTTATATCCTCCATACTGAAAATCTTAAATGGTGTATATGTAAACTCTGCTTGGGAATGGTGTGAATTTTAGGATGCTACTTGATTTTATTCCTGCTTTGCATCATACTATTTAGTAAAAGTACTGAAAAGCTCTTTTTCTAATTAGGTTTCACAGTAAGGCGGTCTTTTTAAACAAATTTGGAAAGTTTTCACTCTCCTTTCCACAAAAGAACGTTCATTTGAATGCATTTAGATTCTTGTAAATATCTGTCTGTGTATGAGTCGACTTACGTATGCAATCAACTGTATAATTCATACATGAATATATATGTATATGCATTTATCTGTCTGTCTATCTATTTATGTGTCTACCAGTGCCAGCTGTAGTCTCACCTGTAGTCATGCTCCCGCCTTCAACACATGGCTCCCTTCAACTGTCATATATATATATATATATTCTATTTTATGTGTATGAGTGCTTTACCTATAAGTATGTACATGTCACATGTGTATGCCTGATGCCCAAGAGGGTCATAAAAAGGCATTGGAGCCCCTGGAACTAAAGTTATGGATGACTGTGAACCACCAGTGACTGCTGGAAACCTGGGTTCTCTGGAAGAGCAGCAAATCCTCTTAACTGCCGAGCTGAGCCATCTCTCCAGCCCTCAGCTCTCTAAATTTTGCCAATCAGATAGGCATAAACTGATGTCTCAGTTTTACTTTGCTTCAGATTTTTTTCCTGGTTAATAATTGATTTATTTTCAAATGCTTAAAACTTTTTTTTTCTTTTTCCTAAATTCTCCACTTAAATTCTTTGCTCATAATTTCTTTTTTTGGGGGTGGAGGGCTGGTGTTTGAGACAAAAGTCTAATGTAATTATTTTGCAGTGGGTGGCCTTGAACCTCTGAGCTTCATGCTCCTGCCTACCAAGACCCAGGATTATAGGTATGCAGCGCCACTTTTCTTCTGCACATATATTTCTATCATATCAAAGTCCCAGTCTTAGATACTCTGAATATCTCTTTAATGTCTGTTAATTCTATCTGTCATCATCTTGGTCAAAGTCAACAGTACTGATATTTCAGATTACGAATTTTTGTATAACATTCTGGGCTTTTTGTAGGCAACCCTGTTTTGCCCTTAGATTATAATGTCTTCCATGCTTTATCCTAGTAAGCACTCAGTTTTGACCTTTTCGTTGTGCTGCTTGGTCTACCATGTCTATCTCTGAAGGCCAAGCTCTAAAGATTCCAAATTTTCCTTTTTTCTATGAGTTGGTCTTTGCAGCCACCCCTTCTCACCTGGCTTAGCTATGTTGCCATGTTTATTGTATGTTATGGTTCTGGCATCTGACTTCCTTGTTGGTTAGGTGGGAGTATTTTATTCACATCAGCTTGAGACAGTGGACAGGAAGGCCTGGAAGTTTACCAAATTCTACCATCACCATTCCACAGCTACCTTCTACCCAAAACCCATGTCTGTCTCCTTTCCAATCCTACAAGCTGAGCTACTCTTGTTAAAGGTAGTGCATACACTCCAGGCGGTTCTTATAGGTTATTTCTGTTGTAGTGTTGTGTGTGAAACCCATGCTTTCTTCTACAGTTGAATCTTCTTGCGATAGATCTTAAAGGGTGATGGGGTTAGAGCCCAAGTGAGCTTATCATTATAAACACTTGGCTGGGCACTCTTAGGAGCAGGTTGTCTGTTACATCATGCTGGGATTTTTGGATTCAATCATCTCTGTTTCCTCCCTGCCACTGAATCACCAATGACGTCGCCATCCCAAATGTCTGTGCTGCTCGGCTCTTTCTGACTGCTGACTGCATACCACTCGCTGTGAAGTGCTGGTACAGCTTCATAGTTCCCTGTGCTTTTCCACAGGTACCATATGTGTTCTGAATTCACTGCCTCCCCGTCTATGCAGGGCACTTTGTCCCAGTTGTGGTGCCTCTAGACTCTCAATCTTTGCTTTATACACTAGTCTCTTGTATCCCGCACATGACCAAGAGGTCTGACCTCAGCCTTATTCCTTGGAAATCTTATCATTTTTCCTGCTGTCACCTTAGTATGGTGAACTTGTATTTGTCATGGTGCTCTAGAAGAGCAGAACCGAAACATTCCTTTATAGAAGGGGATTCATTGGCTTGACTTATACAGCAGGAGGCTGGGGAGCTCAAACATAGCTGTCTGTACTCTGGAGAGGCAGGGAAGGCTGAAGGCGCTCAGCAGCCAAAGCTGGAAACCTCAGCACTTTCCTTCTGATGCTGAAGGCTGGGTGCTCTCTGGAGAGCCGCTGGCATTGTGTTCACATTGACAGCTGAAGAAACTGGAGCCAGATGTCTGACCAGCAGCTGCAGTACTAGCAGTCCTCCCTTTGGAAGAATGAAGCTTGCCCATGATGGCTGACTTTCTAGTCTTTTACCGAGGCTCCCAGCTCATTGTGCGGTGCCCACATAACCAAGGCAGGTCGTTGCTCTTCATACATTGTCACATCTCTGGAAATGCCCCCACAGATACACTCAGACATGTACTTAACCTGCCCCAGCCATCTCAGTCCAACCAAGTCAACAGCCAAGACTGAGCATCACTGAGGCCATCCGTGGTGCTCACCCATCTCCTTGGACAATTATTAATGGACACTTCTTTTCCTTGCAGATTAAGTACACTGTTCTGTATAGTGCTTGATTTAACTTCCTTTTCTTTCTCTGAGTCCCATACCAGGCCCTTTGAAAGCTTGGTCGCTACTGAAAGCTTAACTCGCGTACACCACGGCTACAGCAAGTATTGCAGTCACAGCTCCTTTTCCATCAAAATGGAGCTTTTAAATAAACAGGATATTTTGCCATTAACTCAAAGGGCATACTTTTTATGGACCCCTCCAAAATAGTTCCTCTAACTGGTCTACAAGCTTTTGCTTTTCATTAATTGAATCTGTAGCTATGCCTGATCGTTTTTGTTGTTGAATTGCGGGAGGAAGTCCAGTGGACAGTAGTTGCCTTTCTCTGAGCTTTCTCACTAACTCCTGTAAAATGAGGTTAGAACCCAATTTCCCCAAGACCCACTAAGTTCTTAGACCATATTTGATAAGCTTGCACTTGCTTAAGTAGAGGAAGTCTCATGCACTTGATATATAGAAACTACTCAATGGGAGCTTCTAGAATTAAATTAGATTAGTTGTAAATTCTGTCCTCGAATAAGTGCCACAACTTCACATCCGTACATGGTTTATCTCAACAAATGTGTTAAGCAATGAATAGCTACTTATCTAAATAATGACTGCTGTTCTTGGCTCCTGCGTGTTCAAAGGCCTGGCTGGAGCCCCATATATGTGCTGGCATGAACTCTAAGTTTGAAATACTGAGGCATGTGAAAAGTTTCTCGGCAAGGAGAAATGGTTCGTACTTTCTATTCATGCTCCCAGCCTAAGCAGGTCATGTAGGTCGAAATTATCCCATCATGTCATTTATATTACATTAACTATAGATCAAGCTCTGCGCTAGATGGCAATGTTTTTAAAAAAGACTAATGTAGCTTGATCTCCAAACAGGAAAATCGGATGTAAGAGAAGGTGGAACAGCTGCAGAATTCTGCAGGAGAGCAGTTACTTTAAGAAAAGACTTTAGAGGAAGGGCTCAGTGATGGAGGAGGAGTAGCTAGCAAGTGCATCACGCATGACATGGTATAGGTGGCTGATTTTGCTCTTTACTCTTTTTGGCTCTTTGCTCTTAGGAGGCCTGCCACACAGCTACCAAAGAAGTCACATGGAGTTTTATTCTTTCCTGTTAATGCCGGACCTCAGCTTGGCTTATTTCTAGCCAGCTTTTCTTAACTTAAATTATCCCATCTACCTTTTGCCTCCAGGCTTTTCCCTTTATTCTATATACCTTTCTTTACTTTTTTACTCTGTGACTTACTGTGTAGCTGAGTGGCTGTCCCCTGGAGTCTTCCTCTCCACCTCTTTCTTGATCCTTGATCCTCTCTTCCCAGATTTCTCCTCCTATTTAATTCTCTCTGCCTACCAACCCTTCCTATCCTTTCCCTATTCTACTGTTGGCCGTTCAGCTCTTTATTAGACCAATCATATGTTTTAGACAGGCAAAGTAACACTGCTAAATAGAGTTAAGCAAATGCAACGTAAAAGAATGCAACACATCTTTGCAACATTAAATGTTACACATTCCACAGCATAAACAAATGTAACACATCTTAAAATAAAATTCTATAACATCATGGGCTCTGTAGTCAGCACTTGGGATTTCCTGCCGAGGAACTGAGATGGAAATGGAACAGGAAAAACAGGCAACTCCTAAGTTACATCAAGGGCAGGAAAGGAGGCATCAGGCAACAGAAAACACCAGAGTCATGCCAGTCACAGCCACCTGCCAGGGTGTTACAGGGTGTCACAGAGCTCAGAAGAAGCAGAGGACAGGGGCATGCAAGGTGCTGCTTAGGCATTCTGGTGGCTGCTGGGGGACAGAAAATCCTGGTTCTTCATTCCAGGCCGTGTGAAGCAGAGCAGGTGCCATCATTTGGTGTTCGTTTTCACCTGTAACATGAAGACAATGCTAACAACCTCCACTCCCTAGATTGAGAACCGATTGACAGAGTTAACCCAAGGGCTAAACCCAGACAGCACGTTACTCAGCAAGCTCCCGCCAGCTGGAAACACAAGCTATTGGGCCTGAGATCAAGTGATCCAAGGCAGAGCGGGCAGGGTGGAAGGCACCTGCACACCTGCTCTGAAGTGTCCCGGCTCCCACTCTACAGGGTAAGGGCACAGACATTGCTCAAGACAGGAAACTCCCCTTGAGTGTGAAGTGAAAGCAGGTGGTGCCAAGAAGGCAGGATTCAGAATGTGATGTTCTTTGCAGGGCAGGCCATGATACTAGGAATGAGATGACTGGGTGGCTTTGAACATGAGTGTGACTGTCATGTAATTCAGATGTAATTCAGAAACCGTACATCAGCCCACAGGTTGCATTCCTTCGACAGGCGTGTGCGATCCACTCTGTGTGTGGGTGTCGGGCAGGAAGTGTTCCCAGCGTGTGATCTCACTGTGTGGGAATTTGTTGGTGACATACTGAGCAGTCCGGCAATGAGAGGGTTATTGCATGGTCTTGAGTTGGTTGCTGCAGAACGTGGAGAGCACCCATTTTGCCTCTGAGCTCCAGGGAAAGCACGTCAGGCCCTGTTCTTTAAGGGCGTGCCTGCACACAGCACAGTCTACATTGTGAAAGTTCTGAGCCAGGCAGTGTTTCTGACCCTCATGCTAACACATGTAAAATGGGGTTGCCAAACTGCCGATTTACCGTGTGCATTTTCTCTTCCTTGCACTGTGATGACTCAGGCTGTGGAAGGGGAGTAAGTGTTCCCAGGGTTACTGTCCTAATGCTGCTGCTGTGGCCTGAGCCCAGTCCTGGCCACTTGCGTAGGAGAATACCTGAACAGTGCTTGGGAACAGAAACACCTAGGCCCTGCTTGCTGACTCAAGGCGGACTGGACTCAGGTAAATTTCCCGATGTGGTTCAGAGGCCGGTAGTTCATGGACCAGCTGAGAGACACTAACTTGCCGAACGTTTGCCGTCAGCCATGCATGATGCTAAGTTCAGTTATTTTATTTAATCCTATGCATCCTTCACAGTGACTGCGGCTACTGTCACTGGCTTACAGATTTCTTTAAAAGCCATAAAAACATCCTCGGGCACAGGCAGGGTAAGTGATTTGCCCAAGATAACACTGCTAAAAAGTGACAACCTGAGATCAATTAAGATGGGGTGACTTCTTTCCCCTTAACTCTGGCATCTCAGGTACCATAGCCCCAGGGGATGTTCATTAGACAGCAGGCATACACAGTGAAAAAGAAAGAAAAGGAGAAATGGTTACAACATGTGCTCTCATGAAATCCAGACTGTGATACTGCAGGCTGGGCAGAAGCAAGTGTTAAATGAGCAAACATGTAATTGAAATGTCAGCATAGTGCATCAAATGGCAACTCGAGGCAAGAAATTATTTTTTGCAGTTTGTGTAGAGTTTTAGTCCGGATGGCCGTTTGAAGGAAGTGCATCCTGGACACCAATTATAGGTCTGTAATTTGTCTTTTGAAACTTCTAGAAGACGGGTAGCTTGAAAGATACAGGGACACTATAGTTTCCTAAGTCCAATGACCTCAGGCAACGAAGGTCTCTTACCCATGGTTAAACTTAGTCTTCACTAAAATAGACCCCGATGGAACCCTGGAGGGAGGGGCCAGCTGGAGAGACTGTGCGTACAAACAGGGTGAACTGCCTGTAACAGATGTCGGTGCCCTCCATTCTTCTGCTCCTTCCAAGTCTTCAAAGCCAGAGCACTTTCCAGGTGGACCAGGGTCCTGCCCCTTGGACCTCTCCACCCTGGTCTAGAAGATTTGCCCCTTTTCAAATGAACGCAAACCAAAATGAAATCTATAATTATCATTCCTAATTCCACTTAATTAGTCACAAGCCAGCAGCCAAATCTGCTTTCTCATAATTATCTGATAAGCAGTAAGCACATCTCATAGATTATAATTAACACTACTTAATTAAAATCTAATATACACACACCCTTTCCTCAAAATACATCTAATTGGGTTCATAACAGTAGTAGATAAAATATTCCTCTTTGGTTACCCCTCCCTAAGGATTTCAAATTCGTACTGTCTCCTCTTTTGGTCTCCCAGAAAAGCAACAGTGAGTTACAGTTATCTCTGTTTAGCTTTTTTTTTTTTTTTTTTTTTTTGAGAAGGTACATGAGACCCAGGAAGTCTCTAGACTTTCCTCTTTCTTGAAGGACTATCCACAAATTACACGGCCTATAGTTGCCACGTAGCTGGTTTATGCTTCATACCAGGGAAATACCAGGTCCCAATTTAAATTTCTCCATGCCAGTGGTGCTCAATCATCCCGTTGCTGCCACTTTTTAATCCAGTTCCTCATGCTGCGGTAACCCCCAATGATAAAATTATTTTTGTTGCTACTTTATAACGGTAATTCTGCTACTGTTATGAATCATAATGTGAATTCCTGTGTTTTCTTATGGTCTTAGGTGACCCCTGTGAAAGGATCAGTCGGCCCCCTAAAGGTTGAGAACCACTCCTCGGTGCTTCTTTACTGTGTACAAAGTTGAGAGGACCCTATCTGCCTATTTTCAGAAGAGCATATGCAAACGGACAAAATAGTGTCTTGTACTGTTCATAACCAGGGAAATGAAAATCCCAGACAGAAATCAGCTCACACCTCATAGAATGATGAGTACCAAAAACACAAAAATAAATAAGTAACATTTAAAAAAGCCAGCGTTAGCGGGGCTGTTGAGGAGGCGTGAATTCATTCTGTTTTGGGGGAATACAAATCATTATAGACATTATAGGAAATATTATGGAAATTTCTCTGAAAACTAGATACAGAAGCATCTGAAATAGCCATTCATTGCCTGCTAGGTTTCTAGCAAACAGAAAGAAAATTAGTGTATCAAACAGAAATGAAATTAATGTAGATATTTGCTATTAGTGTATCAAAATATACATATATACTTTATGCTTTTCACAGTATCAGTTACTATGGTCAAGGAATCAAAGTATGTGTTTAACGTTGCATGGATGGATAAAGAAAATCATGTATACATACATGAATACAATGGAATATTACTCAGCCATTAACTCATAAAATCCTGAACTTAGGGCAAAAGGATGACCCCGGAGATCATAAAATTAATATTCAGAAAAAACCAAATTCTACTTGTCTTAGCACTTTTTAATTTTTTTTCGAGACAGGGTTTTTCTGTGTAGCCTTGGCTGTCCTAGAACTCGTTCAAGGCTGCTGGCCTTGAACCCAGAGGTTCACCTGCCTCTGCATCCCAAATGCTGGGATTAAAAAGGCCTGGGCCACCACTGCTGGATGACTTCTTCTTCTTCTTCTTCTTCTTCTTCTTCTTCTTCTTCTTCTTCTTCTTCTTCTTCTTCTTCTTCTTCTTCTTCTTCTTCTTCTTCTTCTTCTACTCCTCCTCCTCCTCCTCCTTCCTCTTTCTCTTCCTCTTTTTCTTCTTCCTCCTCTCCTCCTCCTTCTCCTTCTTCCTTTCTTCTTTTTAATGAAAGGGATTTAAAGCTCCTTTGAAATTCTGTGTGGTTGCAGTCTGCACTTTCCATTCATTGCCTTTCCTGCCTGGCTAAGGATCTCACATGGGATGCTCCTTTCCCAGGCAGGGGGAGCTAACTGGGATTAGAAGCCAGAGCAGAGCCCATCTTGAAGATGCAAAGACTCTGCTCTTTGTGAAGTTGCTAGCTGCCCGTTGCTGGGATCTGGGCTCAGAGATTGGGTTGAAGGAACTGAAGACACTGTTTTAGGCCCTTTTAGAGCTAGTACTTATGCTGAACAAACAACATATGCAGCTTCTCCCTGTGACGACAACAGAGAGGGTGAGAGGAAAAGCAAGGACGAATGGCTGTAATAGAGGAGGGATGGGACGCAGTTCAAGTAGGGATGCCCTTGCCTGGCACAGCAACGTGGGTGCTTGTGACTGCCTGGAATTTCCCAGATGCAGTGAGATTCATGCACAGGAATCCTGGTTACTCTGCGAGAATCCTGTTAGGTAGAGTCAGAGACCCTGCACGTGAGGGTTATTCTTCTCCCTCCTTGACATCTAGTTTAGTGTTTGAAGAAGGAAGGAGTCAATACATGGTTTCGCTATTGATAATATAGTGTATGGATTACTTAATTCTCTTCAGGCTGTGACATAATACATTGGGGAGTTAGCACTCTCCAGGAGACTTTCATTGCTCACCCTGGATCGCCCTTCTTGCTGGTAGAATGTTAATAATGGTCATCTTCTCAAAGTCAGGCTGGTATCACTGGGTCCATGGCTGGAGATCACCTAGGGATGCACAGGGCCTATGCAAGGTGGTCCTGTTGAGTAAATGAACAACAGCAATGCAAAGTCATCACTGCTTATTGCTATCCAGAGAAAGCAATGGTAAGAAATTGTAAAATTTCTTACCCATGTGATGTCATTTTGAATCAAGAAAACTAACTGCCCAACACCAGTCTGAGTAGAAAGTGTCTATTTAGTTTTGCTTCAGTCTTTCTTCTTTCCCTCAGACAGTTTCTTCCCTTTGTTTCCCCAGGGACCCATTTGAACTCTAAGTCTGTAGTGGGTTTAACAGTCACTGGAAGAAAAACCAGATGTTGGACTGTCCATCTCTGCATAGTCCAGTCAAGGGGACATAGCAATAAAATCCCTAAGAAATGGCCCTGTGTGTTAGGAGTTGCCCTCAAGGGTACTTTCTAGCCAAACCCTGCTTTCACCCACGTATCTTAGGTTCTTGTTTACTCCACCGATTCGGACAGGAGGCGACAGCACTGTGACTACTGCAGGCCACTGGGAGTCATTTTCAGGATGTTTGAAGCCTTTGGTCTTTTGTCCCCTTTCCACTTCCGAGGAGCCTTACCAAAAAAAAAAAAAAAGCACAGCTTGCTACCACCTACCATGGCCTTACAGAAGAGGATAGGGCTGTGTCTTACTCTTTACCTTTTCGTAAGACCGAATCTTTGTATTTCCCTGACATAGCTGCAAAAATTTCTACCCTGCGGAATGATTTCAGAAAGGTGTGCAATTTGTCCTATTCCTTTCACTGAGGAGGCCTTGGTCACCTAATCCTCTCCCCCCACTCCCATACTGGGTTTTCCATAACATGTCAGATTGAATAAATTTTATTTTCAAAGGTTAAGACTGGATTTCTGCAGTTAATTCTCCTGCTGATTTGTCTGTTATTTTCTGAACCTAGGGAGAAAGATTGAAAGCTGAGGTTAAGGGGGCGGTGTGATGTCTTCTGAGTCTTCACATCCTTGAAGATGCTGGTAATGCTGCCACACAAACTCAGATCCTGCCTTCTCTGTCCTCCATGGGACAGAGAGGACACCTTTCGCCTGGTGCTGCTGCTTCTGGAAGTTTCTCAGCACAGGGTAGCTATTGTGAGTTTGTTTTCCTATCTCTGCCATTCAAGCCAAGCTGAGGGGGCTGGAAGAAAGAAAGAGACGGCTGGGAGAGCAGATAGGTGAAAGTGAAATCAGCCATTTCTCCTCCTGAGTTCTTCAGGGTCTATTTAAGAGCCCACTGCATTCTGCTGCATAGGGTACCAAGAAACAACAACAAAATAAATGCCGGTCGACACCACCAATGACAAAAACAGATGACCATATCTGCAACATCCAATCACATGACCGTCATATTATTCAAAATACTGGGATGTCTGTTAACATAGTTGCATAGTGGCGAAGGACAGGCAAAGCCCAGCTTGCTAGCAGGCTGGGGAATGAAGCAGAACATCCCAGGGAATGTCAGACATGTTGTAGGTAGCCACGTGGCACCAGCTCCTTCTCAAGAGCATCACTGCTGCATATCATTGAGCCCCAGACACCTTCTCCTATTCATACTCTGTGATGTGGCCTCGGAAAGAAGCACATGCTCACTGTGCAGCCTCAAATGCCAAGGCTCCAGCACAGTGGAGACCTCCCTCCCTTTATCTCTAGCTTTTCCCCTCCTGACCTTCCTGCCATCTGGAGCTTCCTTGCAGAAAACGAGTCTGGAAAAAGTGTCCTCAGGCCACATCTCAGAGGGCATCTGGACAGTGTGCCAGGTCCTGGGTGTTTACAACCAATTGGCTTTTGACTTTGATGTCCTGAAAGGAATTCACGGTTGTGTGGATCTGTGACCGACCGTGGAGCAGTGTTTGGAACAGAGATAGAAAAAGCTTCAGCTTGGTGTTCCCAAAAGTCATGCTGTGAAATTAAAATAGAAAATGAGCCGGAAGATTTTCATCTCATCTACGCGCCACCCTGTGGACATCTGCCATCAAATTCTATCATCTCTGTCCCCTGAATACATTCAGAAACTTGTCCGTTTCTCTCCCCACTGACAGCCATGTGCTCAGTGCAGCTCCTCATCACCTCTTGCCTGGCTTGGGTCTGCATAGCCCTAGGCAGCATGACCATCATCATTTAGTGGTGGTTTTCCTGGCATGAGAAGCTGACTTGACTCTGTCTTACTTGTCTCCTTCAAGACCCAGCATACATCGTATCTCATGGCTCTTGAAATCTGGCCACTGCCCCATACACAGCACTATTTATCACCAGCCCCCGCTCACCTCACACACACTTTAGCAGACTGAGCTTCTTGTGGCTTTAGCGCTACCGGCACGGTACCCTTTTCTCTTGTTCTTCTTCCATCCCCACTGCTTCCTTCTCCCATCTTTTTTAGGGTTCCACCTCTCGGCCATGCTCCTTACCTTGTTCCGAGCTTCTAGCCTCAGTCAAGCAGAGATACCCCCTTTGTGCTTTTGCCTGTCCTGAGATGCATGCAGAACTGTGCCACCACGTGTTTCTGATGTCTCCTTTATATTAGTCAGTGTTCTCTTGGAAGAAACCTATGTTCACCTCGACCAGTTAGTAATAAAAGTGATTATTAATAATGGCTAGATGAATAAATAGGCTGCATCTTTAGATGATTACTTGAGTCCTAGGTGGGTCTGATAGAAGGAGAGAAACAACTAGCTGCCTGGGATGTTATAGTCCATGCAGAGCCAGTTCGTTTTGCCATCTATTCTTGGTCACCTTGGCCAGAGCCATGTGCAAGGTGACCTTAGTAGAGGCAGAGACTTGAAACATTAAGAACACCTAGTGAATAATCAATGTTTACATGAAGGATGTAGTTGTTTATCAGGACAAGATATAGGCAAATTTATTTATTGAACAAAAATAGATAAGCAAATGTAAGTGGAGAAGAGAACACAGACTATGAAGGTGAGTGTTAGTTAGTGTGGAGGGGGCTGCTGTGCACTGTTTTTAGTGTGCAGGGAGAGCTTAGACGTAACTCATGCCCACTCAGCCCATTTCATTCATTCATTACAGACAGCATAGCCTGAATAAAGTGTAGCTCTCAATTACTGTGCCATGCGTGCGGATATCCTGAATTTGCAGAGCGCCTCTTCCTTATTCCTTTTCTGTACTATTCAGATAGACCCCAGATGACGGCGTCCCTCTCTTTGACTCTGCTGCAATAACCTTGCTCTCCAATCACCTCCTACTTCCTTGTCAATCTTTAAGTACTAGACTCAGCAACCCAACTTTTTAGAGGCGTTGAAATCATTTAAAACCACAGGCAACCCTAAAGTCAGCAAACCTATTTAGCATCCCAATTTAGAAAGAACATTGAGCATCATTTTTTTTTTTCAGGGACTTGGGTTTTGCAGGACAGAGTTAGCATCCTCTTTTCAGATGCACACAATGTGTTTTGTTTCCAATGGAAGCATTCTCTAATCCCCAGCCCTCTGTATCTGGGTTAATTTAAAATGTGAGACCAAGTTAGCTTTCTGTGCTGCTGTCCTCTGCTCTTCCCACTCAAGAGCTTCCTCTTCTTGCCCTAGATGACAGTTAAAGTCAGGTTCTAGCCGTGGTCCAGGTAAGATTCATCTTCCTCAAAAAGTGACGTAAGTCCCAGCCTCATTGGTATACTCCCAGAGCGTGCCCGAGAGGAAGAATCTGGCACACAGGGAATGCACCACCATGTAGCTCTTTGTCCCTTGGGTCAGCCTTTTGCGGGTGGAGGGGGAGTGGAGGTGAGAAGTTGGCTTTCCTCAGGGCAGGGCAGGTTGCCGAAGTCTGGCTGCCAGCAGTGCTCCTGTCAAGATGGAAACAAGATGGCATCCAGAAGAGGACTCTGCCTGACCTCCAGAGGAGGGTCGGTTCATAGATACTTTCAGCCTCTCTTGGCTGTGTTTCATTTGCCAAAAACACTGGAAGATTAGTCCCCGCAGACGAGAAAAACAAAAGAATTCCTTGGGGGAGGAAGAGGAACCCTAATCGCCACAGGCTATTTCCGGATATGGGAACTATTTGAGGCTCTGCCATTCGGCTCAGCTTTCAAACTCAGCAAGACGCCATGCCGAGAAAGTTTGATGTGGTCCAGAGACCTCCCATGACCTTTCAAAGCAGCACTTAGCAAAAGTGAGTGGCAGCCTGGGACTAGAGGTCACCCATTTGAGCCACATCATTACAGAAGCAGAAGTGATTCAGTTCACGCGCCCGGTCCGCCTCTGCACAGGTGCCCACAGCTCTATGAGATGCACTGTGTGTGTTGTCAGGGTTTTGGGGCTTGACCTGGACCATGTCAGCAGCGTTGCTTCCTCCAAGATGCATGGCCTCTTCATAATCATGAGAAGATAATGCAGAGAAATGTGTTTTTGTTGAAAAGGCCACCTCACGCCACTCAGAGGTTCAGCGAACAAAGGCTTGGCTTGGCATCTGGCTTTGCAGGGACGCTGGAGGATTAGTAGAAAAATTGCATATAGAAAAGGAAAGCAGCATAGACACCTCCATCTCTGAAAGGAACCACATCTGGGAGCCATGTTTGATCTGTCGCTGTGACCTTCTTCGTCTTCCTTCTCTTCCTGTATCCCCAGTGTTTCTTGGCACCAGTCTCCCCCAGTGTCCATGCCCACACTCTGATCCAATGCCCCTTGAAGGGAAAATGTAATCTTGTGAAGCATTTTCCTATTCTATTTAATAACTCTTCCCCAGTCTTTCTGGAATAATCCCTTTGCTTCAGCTTCCGTGGTTTATAAAATATGCTCTGAGCATCCTAATACCCATTCCACTCCATTTCTCTGTGTCTATTTTTTATTCACATTTCAAAATTCAAAAGACACAGAAGGAAAGACTGTGAAATACTTGTGAAATGTCTTTCTTCTAGTCCTGTACCCCAGAAGACCACTCCCTCTCTCCCAAGACAAATCAATGTCATCAGTAGCCTTCCATATGCATATAAAGAGAACATTCTCTCTTTTCCCTCACCAGGGCTAGCATAGAGTACACAATATGCTGGTTAGTTTTTTTTTTTTTTGTTGTCACTTGGCACAACTAGAATAACCTGTGAAGAGGGAACCTCAATTGAAGAATATCCTTCATCAGACTGGATTCTTGTCAAGTCTGTGGGTGCATTGTTTTGCTTAATGATTGCTGCAGAAGGCCCCAGTTCACTCTGGGCAGCACCACGCCCAGGCTCATGGCTCTCCATTGCATAGGAAAACAAATTGAGCTAGCCATGACAAAACAGGCCAGTAAGCAGCTTTCCTCCATGGTTCCTGCCTCTGCATTGGATAATGGACCTTGACGAGTAAACCAAATAAACCCTTTCCCTCAGAGTTGCTTTTGGTTGTGGTGTTTATAACAGCAATAGAAAGCATACTAATGTATATGGCTGGTTCTGCATCCTGCCCTTTTATGTAGCAATGTTTCTTGGAGATTCCCCCATGTCTGTGTACAAGAAGCTTTGTGATGCCATTTTGCATCTCCCTTGATTGCTTTTCACATTACTCTTCTACTTCTCTGAGCTCTTTCTAGTTCTGACTTCAGTGTCACTTCTCCTGGGAAGCCTTCCCTAGTCACTTCAACCTCCCCCACAGCTAAGCTATATATGTTTTTATCTGCACCGTGGTAGGCTGTGCTGTCTTCAATGGTAGGAACCTCGTCTTACCCTACTTTGTGGGACTCACAGTAATGCAGCAGATAGCAGATGACCTTGTCGATGGCAAGGATGACTAGTTTGTTGAAGGACAGCTTTGGGGACAGAATCTGCAGACTCAGCCTTCTCAGTGTCTGTGCCAGACACCAGGTTTGTTTGCAATGACCCTGGATGATCTTTCTAGCCACAGAAAGCTTTCTCCGACATCTCTTGGGGTGCAGACGTGCTTGTCCTGATCAAAGCATAAAGGGCAGAATTTCCATGGCTGTTTCCCTCCAATGAGCAGTTGCTGCTGTTTTGCATATCTCCCTCTCAAAAGTCAGCCAATAAGTAGGAATTGCCAAGTTACAGGGTGTAGAACAGAAAGAAGGGTTCTCTGGGTCCAGTGTGTTCCAGGTCATGCCCACCTCAAGATGACTGAGAGAATCACAGTGCTCTTTCACACTTGAGGGCTACAGTGGGAAGGGAGAAAGGACATTACATTTTGCCACCCTGCTCAGTGATCTCATTCTAGATAACACGGTCTAGATGGTCTGGCACTAGCCCTGAGAGCTCCGACCCACCCTAGGAAGAAAAGCAGCTGGGCAACCTCTCTCTGTCACAGCCAGTCCCTCCCTGGGGATCTTCTCTACTTTGAGATCATCTCTAGATTAGTAAATAATTTTACATTAGGCTAATTAATTCTAATAGACTCATTAGTTGAGTCCTAGAGCTCACTCTCAGGGGAATGAGCCAAAAGCTGTGAACATATTTTGTGAGAAAATTGTGTCATTTTCTTCCAAGTTAATTACAGCCCCAGCCCCCCAAAACTATATCCTCCAGTTCTTGGAGTTTGATTTGCCTCAGGTCTATAGAGCCATTAATGCCCCAGTGAAGCTTTCTCCTTGGAAACTGTGTTCCCACCCTTTTTTTTTTTTTCTGTTTTGGAATTCCAGGAAGAGTAGTCAAGTACAATTTTAAATAGCTCTCTATAATGCAATTCATGGAGAAAAAGCATATACAAAAAGGAGGCCTCATAAGATATTACTAAATGACATGCATAGGAGGTACTTAAATTGCTTGGAGAAATGAGAAATTACTTTGAATTGAAGTAGTAAAGGAAGTTTATAGTTCCCAAAACTTTAGAAATCTTATGTTTGAAATTCCAACACTTAGGTAACTGAGGCAGGAGGATTGTGAGTTCCAAATCATCGTGGGCTACAATAGTGAATTCCAGTCCAGTCTGGGTTACATAGTTAGAACCTGCCTGGAGAATAAAAAAGAAAGAAATGCTAATTACCTTGTTTCATTTGTATACACTGTGTGCTTGTGCATATACCACATTGTACTTCCAAACTAAGTAAAATTATTAAGAGCCCATCCAAAAGCTGGAAAATGCTTAAGGAGTTGTAAATGTTAAATATTCAGATTTGGTTACCGTACTTGTGGAGATGCATCAAATTACTATACTAACTTCTACAAATTATACTATTAAAACTTGGGAAAAGCAATCGGGATCAACATAAGGAAGGTGATGTTAAGTTTGGAATTGTGGATTTTTCACAGAAGCAATGAAACTCCTGAAGTCCTTCCTGCCGAGAGAGGTAAGAACTAAGCAAGTGTTTTGTAAAAGCTAGCAGCAGCCAATCCATGGCAACAACTGAAGCAGATGGGACTGGAGTTCAGTGATGCTGCAGATAGGAAATGAGTTAACAGGCATTGTATGAGTATCTCCAAGAGAAGTTGAGCTTAGTAATTTCTACCTTAGTGGTGGATGAGAGGCCTTTATTCCTTCCTAGGAGAGGCTAGCAGGTCTCCAATTGGGGCAGCCTGGGTTTTGAGCAGCTTGGATCTCTCTGCCATTTCCCTATAGGATGATGCTTTTGCATTACTTTGCATTTTCCTGGTGGCCAAAACAACAACAACAACAACAAATGCAAAACCAAAACAAGAACTGCTTTACTGCTTTCCCACAGTGTCCCCTGCCTTTGCCTGCAGAAGGAGCTACTGGGCATCTTCTTCAGCCCACATGAGCTTCTTCAGCTCAACCCCAGGGGAACAGTAACAGATGACCCCCTGTGGCAGAGGATGCATGTGTGAAGTGTCCTTGTAAGGGCTTGTCAAGGCCCTGCTTTTCTGTTTGGGGCACCTCAATGAATACCATTATCTCTGGGACCAAAGACTAGGACTTAGCATGACTTTGGTTCCAGTCCCATCTGTGATAGCTATTTTACTAAGGACTCCACTGTCACTCTTATGTATGGCTCTGAGGGCCCATTGGAGCCTTTCTTCTGCACTTGACCCACCCTCTCTGCTGAGGATTGTCTGTGCTAAATCCTTGGAGCCGTGGGAGGCTCTGCCCACACCTTACAGCTACATCTAAGGCCAAGGGCTTCCTCAGCCGCCCCAGAAAGTCTGAGTATGGATGTAGAGAGAGAATTGTTCTGACATCCTTCCTTTCCACATTCATTCTCTGCTGTCTGTATCCTGGTTCTTTCTAATCTACAGGAAAGGAGCCATGGACCAATACTGGCTTTGAGAACAGAGATCTGCCAGCCTTGGGCACTGAGCCCATGTGACATGCTTAGCAGCTAAAACGCTAGGCTTTGATACTCCCTCCAGAGCACGGAGAAGGTGGCAATAAAGATGGTGCCAAGTCTTATGTATTGTGAGAAAGGCAAAGGACGTCCTCTGAAGTTACTGATTTTTTTTTCACAGAAAACCTAATTTTATATTTTTACTCTAGAGAAGGTTTCATTAAATATTACATGTGGTATGTACAGTAGGGTATAGTGCTCAAAAACATATTTGATTTTTTGAGGGGATTTGTTTGTTTGTTTTTTTCGAGACAGGGTTTCTTTGTGCAACAGCCCTAGCTGTCCTTGAACCAGCACTGTAGACCAGGCTGGCCTTGAACTCACAAAGACCCACCTGCCTCTGCTTCAAAGTGCTGGGATTAAAGGCATGCACTACCGCCACCCAGCACCTATTTGTTTTTAATGATAAGCAACAGGAAACAAAGCTGTGGAGAGGAAAAGACTTGGTGAACCATAATCATGACAGAGGACACACATTATTCTCATTCCTTGTCATACCACTCTGTTAAAGTAGCGATAAACATGGTTTAATGTATTTGCTTAAGTATAGACATTTGTATTATGAGAAATAGTAATTTTGTGAGATCTATTTAATACTTTCTTTGAATTCTATGCTTGCTACAAAGGCAGTCAAAAGTGAAGTGCCTAAACCCCTACAGTTTTATATTGAGATGTGTTATATTAATCATGAAAGAATTTAGAACAATAATTATAAAAGATGTTCTAAATTAAGTAACAAAGGGGCTGGAGGGTAAAAGGGGCAGGGAAAGGATAATTAGCAACAAGATCTTGGTTTTAAAAAGCCAAAAGACTCCGCGGCTGCATGTCTGCTCAGTGGTTAAGATCGTGTATTGTTCTTGTGGCAGATGGGAGTGTGGTTCCCAACACCCACCTATGCCAAGTGGCTCACAGCCATCTATGACGCTCCCCCAGTGCATTCAATAAATTTGGGGTTCCCGGCTATCTGCACTCCCTTGCACAAGCCCATACTCAAGCAAGACACATACACATGTATAACTAAAATACTAAAGGTTTTTAAAAGCCAAGGATTATTTTTGATTCTAGAGAGTATACAGATAATTTAAGTCCTATCAAGTCCAATCAGCAGGACCACCTAATCTTGTTTATGTAGAAACGTTCTTGATAAAAAAGAAACTTTTACTTCATTCAAACTATAGTTTGGAAACTTGTAGCCTGTGTTCTTTCATTGCGAACATTTGCCCTGGGCCTTCAGGAGTCATTGCCACCTTACTGTGGAAATGAGAAAACTGAAGCACTGCCAGGTCCAATTGCTAAGGTCTGAGAGGAAGCAAGCGGGAGAAGAGGGAGCATCTAGCCCTATCACTAGAAAACCAATGGGTTATGTTAAGAAGCCACCCCTCCTCCACTGTTCACACACCTTATTGGTTAAGTGCACATCTAGCTTCTTAAGATCTTGTTTTGGCTTGAAGAATGATGGGGCACTTTGGAAAATTACCCAGTAAGATTATGCAGCATGCATTGGTTGTACCATAGAAAAGGATCCAGAAAGCAAAGACCTTGGCTATTTACCAATCCTACCACATAGGGCACATGGTAGTAACAGAGGTCTAAACACATCCTGAACTTCTCTGGTCTTTCGTATCTCTCTCTCTCTCTCTGGAAGAAGTTGTATTTCCATTATTTAAAATTATTATTCATTATGGACTATCATAGAGGTTCCATGTATAACTACTACAGTAATAAGAAGCTATCTATAAATACACAAACCATGCAACCCCCCCTTTTGTGTTTGTTGTTGAGAGGAGGTCTCACTAGATAGCCCAGGTTGTTAGGAAACCCATTATGTAAACTATGCTGATCTCAAACTTGCAGCCTCCTGAGTGATGGGATTACACACCACCATGCCTGTGATTTCTTTTATTCAGTTTGCTTTGCTTGGTGACTTTTTAAAGTGAAGTAATCAGCAATCTCTCTCTCTCTCTCTCTCTCTCTCTCTCTTTCTCTCTCTCTCTCTGTATGTATGTATGTATGTATGTATGTATGTATGTATGTGTGTGTGTGGTGTATGTAAATGCCTATGTTTGTGTGTGAAGGTGTATACATGTGTGTGCACGTGTACATGCATGCATGTTTGTGAAGGTCAGAACTCCATGTGGAATGCCTTCTTCTACTGATCAACCGCCTACATTTTGAGAAAGGGTCTCTCACTGAATCTGCAGCTCTTCACCTCGCTGATTGAGTAGACTAGTTGGCCCCATGGGTCTGGAGATGTACCTGTCTTTGTCCTTTCAGTGCTGGCGTCAAAGAGCACACTGCCCTGCCCCGCTTCTACCTTGCCCAACATCTACATGGGATGTAGGAGTATGAACTCGGGCCTTCATTCTTGTTCTACAACCTCTTAACCCACTGAGTCATATTGCTGCCTCTTCTTCCTCCCCCCCTTCCTCCTCCTCTTTAACTTCTGCCTCTCTTCTTAAGGTTTTATGACATGCTCATGAGTACTAAGAATGCAAGAGAAGGATCAGCTCAAAAGTCACCTAGAAAATCCATGGACCCTGCTACCCTCATTATGAATTCAGTCTTGTTGCATCCTTGGAAGAAAAGGGCAAGGAGAAAAGGAATCAGATCCTCCAGGTAGAGATCTCTGCATTTTGTCCAATATTAGGCTGGCAGTGAACTGACAGGAAGTCATGATCTTGAGTCCACTGAGCATGGCCTTTGAGTATTCCTCCCTGGGGCCCTTGGCCTTCTTTGGGAGCAATATGGTGATTATTCAGTGTTTACAGATACAGCTACCCAGCAGTCTCACAAAGCAACAGCTTTCTTCAGTGGAGGTTTGGGGACAGAAGAAGCTAGAAATAGTTAACTCTTCTTAAGCATCAAAATAAATATAAATACAGGGCTTTAAAATTTTAACAGAGTATCTTTCAAGCAGAACTTCCCCCATTTAGTCTCCTGGACAATTAGGGATCAGGGCCTCTGTTTGGACTCAGGGATCAGGGCTCCTGTTTGGAATCGGATCAGGGCCCCTCTTTGGAAGGCCTCTCTCACCGGCTATGGTGCACTCTCTGCTCTCCCCTGCTCTTCACCCTGTACCCTTGTAGCCCAAGTTACTGACTCTGAGATAAAAGCGCCCTGTGGTTGATACCAGTGAAGCTTACTGTTGCAGGTAAAAAAGCATTGTTTTCCTGTCTTCTGTGAGCTGAAAGAAAGCTGTGGGTAGTGTTTGTACAAGGAGGAGTTGGACCTCCTGGTCTGGTATGGGCTATTTCCATCTTTTTAACCCCAGCTCCGGTTCGTTTTATGTTCCAAGATTCTATATTGGAAACAGTAAAAGAATAACTTTTTACTTCAAAAATATTTCTGCCTTATCTCCATATCTTGAGTCACCCTGGAAAAATAAGTTGTATTGTACTCTGCTGACAGTGTAATTATGAATTCAAATTTTTCTCTCTGTTTTTGTTACTTGTGCTTTTGATGTTATTGCAAAAGAAATGATGGCCAAATCTAATATCAAGAAGAATTTTCTCCCTTGTGTCTTCTAAATATTTTAATTAAAAAATTTTAAATTAATCTGTAAGCACATGTTCAGTAGGACAGTAGAGGAAGATATCTTACTGTGTGGTGTAGAATAAAGGCCCAGTGTCAATCCTTCTTGTTCCTAATACTTCAGTGAAGAGGCCATATTTATCCCCTAAACAGTCCTGGCACACTTTCGAAATCATTTGAGATTATTAGGATTGTTCTTTTCTGGGTGTTTCTGGTTTCTTCCATCAGTCTTTATGTCTGTCTTTATGCTCCTGCATTTCTATCTAGCTTTGTAGTGATCCAGATATCAGCAAGTGTGTAGAATTCTGCCTTCATCATTGTTTTTGGAAGATTTTTGTCTATCTTGGTCACTTGAACATTTACATAAATTCTAGGGTAAATTTTCTTATTTTTACAAGAGGCTCGTGTATCTCTGTGAGTTTGAATTCGGCCTGGCCTACAGAGTGAATTCTATGACAGCCAGGGCTAGAGAGAGAAACCCTGTCTGGAAAACCACCCCTCCCCACTAAAAAAAGAGGAGAAAATAAAAAGAATGCCATTGGAAGTTTAGTGGGAATAAATTGAATCTTTTAATTGGGTAGTAGTAACCATTTTAGTCATTTTAAATATAATTTGTGAACAGGAGAGATTTCTCCTCCTCTTAATTCTCCCCTTTATGTTTGTTTTCACCTTCCTCTTCTTACTGAGGATTTCTCTGTGTATTCCAAGCTGGGCCAAAACTTACCTTGGCAGTCCAGGCTACCCTCAAACTCATGATATTCTTGCTTCTGCCTCTCAGATACTGGGACTGCAGCCACATGTAACCCTACATGTGTTATTTGTGTCTTAATTTCTTTTAGAGACATTTTTGTAGTTTTCACTGTATAATTTTTTTGTATTTATTGAGTGTTTCATTCTTGTAGAAGCTATTATAAATGGCCCATGTCTTTAATTTCCTTCTGGGGTTAATCATTTTTAGTGTATAGAAAGGCAATCAATTTTTGTATGCTTATTTTTTTCTTCATAATTTTTAGAAACTTGGTTGTTGTTTTTTTAAAAAAAAATTGATGCTAGCAGTGTTATGTGTGATTATGTGTGTGATCTTTATGGTTTTCTACATATAAGATCATGTCATGTGCAAGTAAAGATAATTTCTCTTCTACTAGAGTGTGAATGCCTTTTTCTTTTCTTTTTACGACTATTTTGAATAGAAGTAGTGGGGGCAGAGGTTCCTGATCTGAGAGAAGTCTGCAGTGAATCAACATCGAATATCCTTTAGGCACTGAGTTTCTTACTTTTGGCCTTTATCATATTTAGGTAGTTCCCATGAACTTTGTTGAGTGTTTTCATCATACAACATTGTTATTTTTTGTCAGGTGCTTTCCTGACTTAATTGATAGGAGTTTTCCCACTCTGTTGATGTTTTGTTAAATTTATGACACCTTGTCTCTTGTAGTTCTTGTTATCCTTCAATCCCCTATATGAATGAGGATGTTCTTGAGTTCTTGATCTACAAGCCTTCACTTCCCAAATTCTGAGATTATAGGTGCGTGCCGCCTCCCTTAGCAGTGGTGCATTGCAGTGATTGAGATTCATACATCAAACCACCATTGCATTCCTGAAACAGACCTTACCTGGTCATGGCACACAATCCTTTCAAGATGTTATTGTATTCTGTTTGCTGATGTTTTCTGTATTCCCAAGAGACTAGCATTCGTCATGGTAATTTCCCTTTAAAGCTCTTTCCTAAGTCCTCGTTGTGTGTGGTATCAGAATGATGCTGGCCTCATGGAATAGGCTAGGAAGTCTTCCCTTTGTTAATGGTTTTCCTCCTCTTTGAAGGTGTAGAGGGAGTTTGAGGAGGCCAGGGATTAACATTTTACATGTTTGTAAAGAATTACTAGTAAAGCTATCTTGTCCTACACCTTTCTTTGCTGGGAGTTCTACATTTACTGGTTCAAATCTCCTGAGAACTTGTGGTTCTAGTCTCATTTCCTATATGTGCAGGCCTCAGTAGAGTGTGGGTTTTGAAGAACGACTCCACTTCATCTATAGTGTTTCATTTAGTGGCATACAATGGTTCAGGGTATGCCCATAATCTTTTCTTTGTTCATTTGCTTCTCTACAATACTGTTATATCTCCCCATTTATTCCTATTGTCATTACTCATCATTTCTTCTTTTTAAAAATGAATGTTTCATTTATCTTCCCTAAAGGACTACCTATTTATTCCATTGTTTTTCTAATTTAAATTTTTTTTGCTAACTTCCATTTTCTTTATTCTGATAACTATGCTGTTGATTTGAGATTTTGAAGGGGGGTCTAGCCTTTAACAGCTGAGCCATCTTTCCTTCCTGAGGTTTTTTTAAATGTAAGTCTTTACAACTATAAATTTACTTTATAGCACTGCTTGCCAATCATCATGCAAGTTTGGAATGTTGAGTTTTTATTTTTGTTTGTCTCAATATACCCTGGGTAATTGTCCTTCTGATTTCTTCTTTGGCTATTTTTATCAGTGTATTTTTTAATTTCAACATACTACAAAATTTCTAATGTTCCTTCAGCTACTGATTTCTCATTTCCATTCCCTGTGATAATAAGTAACATTTTGTATGGTTTCTGTCCTGTCTAAATTTATGAAGCCTTACTTTGTAATCTAACATATAGTTTATGATAGAGAATGTCTCAAGTGCACTAAAAATGCATATTCTGTTATGTCCCATGAAGTGTTCTAGTTCTCTGTGTTGGATTCAGCTAGTCTGTAAGATATTTTAAAAAGTTTCTCCATTTCCTTGTCTTCTAATTGGTTTTCTATACATTACTGTAACTAGAGTATTAAATTTTCATGCTATCTTGTTGTAGCATGACCTATTTTTCCTGTCAGTTCTTTCATGTCTACTTATTTTTAACCTCTGATATTTAACATTATATCTTCTTGGTGAATTGACTCTTATTCTTACATAAAATCATTCTTTGTCTCAAGTAACAAGTTTTATTTAAAATCTGCTCTGTCTGATGCAGATGCCTTCACTCTGCTCTGATTTGGCAGTGTTTGACTGCACTGCCTCTTTCTGTCCTATTTACTTTCCACCTGAAGTGAGTCTCTTAGAGCTAGTGTATAGCTGAACATTGTCTTTAGTCCATTCCCACAATTTGTGTCCTTCGACTTTGGAGTGTGATGATTAACTTAAATATTTTCATGACTGGCCTAAGGGACACTAGAGCCCCTGTAAAGCACTCCTCCCTCAGGATGGATCTGAAGTGTTTTTATGAGGAAAGGGGTCTGGGTGTAAACAGGGAAGATTTTCCCTCAACTCGGGTAGGCTTCATCTAATTGGCTGAGCACCCAGATGGAATAACAACACAAAAGAGCAAAAAATAGAATATTCTTCATCCTCTCCTCTCTTTATCTCGCTCCTGCTCTGGTGTTTCTATCTTTGGACATGACAACTTTAGCTTCTTGATCTGGGAATGGAGGTGCATGCCTGCAATTATAGCAATAGGAAGACAGACAGGAGGGTCAGGAGTTCAAGACCAGCGTGGGCTCCATAAAACCCTATCCCCCAAATGCAAACAAACAGGGACTGAGAGTATGGCTGAGTCGGCAAAATAGTAGGCACACAAACTTAGGGGCCTGGGATTCAATCCTTAACACTCATGTAAAAAGCTGTGTGAAGCAGCATGTCTGTAATATCGGTGCTGGGGAAGTAGAGACATGAGGATTCCAGAAGACCACTAGCCAGCCAGCCTAGCCAGGTTTAGGGACCCTTATCTCCAAAGATAAGGTGCAGTGTGACACCTGATGTCATGTCTGGCCTCCAAGACATGCACAAACAGCTGCATGCCTATGAATGAACACACACGCATACACATACACACATACATATATACATACATACACACACTCTCACATACATATACATTCACATACACATATGCTCACATGCACACATATGCACGCATCCCTTTCAAACTAAAAGTACAAATGAAAAAATAAATAAATAGAACTTCAAGTTCTCCAGGACATAGACTCCAAAACTTTCAACAACTTTCATCTTTGGATAAGAAATTAGGAAATGCATCATCAGTTCCCTTGGTTCTGAAGCTTTGGAAATAAAACTGAGTTATAGCTCTCGCATCTCAGGATCTCTAGCCTGCATACGGCCTGCATGAGACTTCTGAGCTTCCATGGTAATAAGAGCAGGTTTCCCCCAATAAATACCCTCATCTGTCTGTCTATCTGTCTATCTTGTTTCATTTGTAGTTACCATGGGGTAAATACATATATTCATTTAACCTAAATTATAGCAATCTGTTAAATTAATGCCTAATCACATTAAAATTTATTCTACATTGTGTAGCTCTCCACCACTCTATGTTCTCTAGGTCACAGATTTCATATGTGTGTGTGTGTGTTGCACACTGGACAGTTTTAATTGAAGGTAGAATTGTAAACTAAAATTAGAACAATGTGTTTCACAAATGTTATCTATGTATCTATGTTTTCTTGAAAATTTGTAATTTTGTAAGGTTTTTAGTTATCCCCAGCTGCTTTTCACTTAGTCCAAGGATACCGGTTAATGTTTCTTTGGGGACAGCTCTAAGATAAGGAACTATCTTTGATTTTGTTTATCTGGAGTGCCTTAATTTCTTTCTCAGTTTCAATGACAGTTTTGCTGGAAATGAAATTATCGTAGTTTCTTCTCCTTTAGTGCTTTTAACACTAGCTCATAAGTTGTGTGTGGAGAAACACACTTTTATATTTGCACAAGATATTATTTTTCTTTCTGTTTTTCACCTTCCTATATTTTCTTTGTCTTTCTATTTCAATAGTTGCTTCTGAACTCAAAGATACATAAAAGTATAGTTATTGTACATAATATGGCATACTAGTTGATTTTTCCAGTGATACATTATAGTGGGTTGCTTTTTATTTTTGTTTTTGTTTTCTTTATTTTGTTTTTTGTTTTGTTTTGCTTTGCTTTTACTCTTTGACTCTTATGGCTCTTTGCTTTTTGGATGACCACTACCCAATTCCCAAATAAACCACATGAAATCTTAGCTTGGCCTGTTTCTAGCCAGCTTTCCTTAACTTGTATTATTCCTTCTATCTTTTTCCTATAGGCTTTTATCTTTCTCTATTTATTTTTCTATCTCTATTGCTATATATTTTTATCTATTTTTGTATACCTTTGTTTACTTCTTCATCCATGGCTTGCTGTGTAGCTGGGTGACTGGCTCCTCTCCTTCTTTTCTTGTTCCTTGATTTTTTTCTCTTTTACTTCTTCTATTTATTCTCTCTGCCTGTGAGCCACGCCTATCCTTCCTCCTGCCTTACTTTTATCTGTCCAGCTTTTTATTAGATCAATCAGGGGTTTTGGACAAGCAAAGTAACACAGCTTCACAGAGTTCAACAAATGCAACATAAAAGAATGCAACACATCTTTGCATCATTAAATGTCACACAGCATAAACAAATGTAACACATTTAACTAATATTCTATAACAATGCGTGTATACTATATAATAGTTACTCAGGCAAAACTTTTATCTTTACGTTTATTTTGTGATTAAAAACTTCAAGATTCTTTCTTCTAGCTTAAAAATGAGTATATTATGATTATCTCTCCTTATTTATTGTATAGCTGTCATTCTTCAGGTTTCTTATTTCTGACTACAGGTGTTTTGCAGTTTGGTTATGCTGTACCTTGATTGTCGTTGCCTTTCTCTCCCTTAATTTTCTTTTGTGTTTGCATATCCATATTGGTACTGAGTTTGGAAAGTTAGAGCTATCCTTTCTTTGACAACCTTGCTGCCTTCCTCCCCTCTTGTTTTGGAACCTGACAATGACCCAAGAACTCCCTTAGGTCCTTTTAGATTTTCTTCACTCTTTTGTTTGTTAAGTTTAGAGTGAATATGGCAAGTTTTCAAGTTACTGATTTTTTTTCCATCTAATCAAGTCTGCTATTGAAATCTTGTACTGAATTTCACTCTGTTTCTTTTATGTTAAGCTCCAGAGTTTCTGTTCATTGATTGTTAGACGCAATTTCTAGATCTCTGTTGACATTCTAATTTTGCTTCTATTTCATCTTCTTGATTTCTCCTTGTTCTTTGTCTATATTTTCCTTTAGCTCTTTCAGTATATATAAGAACACTGCTTAAATGTCACTGCCTGATAAATGTGACAGCTGAGATTCTTCAGTGTGGTTTCAAGGCATTATTTTGTCCTTTGATTAGGTCGTGATTTTGGAATGTGTCTTGTACCTTTTCAGTCTTTGCAAGGTGACCTTGATGACTTTTTCTAACTAGTGCCCCATGACCAGGCTTGGAATCATCTAGATTAGAGATATTACCAGGACCTGTTTCTGTCCCAGGCAAGTGTTATTTGTTTGTTTTTAGACTTCCCCAACCACTATACTACTTAGGTGCTTTTAAATGTCTTAACTAATTTTTCAAGGTCTTTCAATCTAGTTTTTGTTTTTTCTTGGCACTTTGGATGCCCTACCATGTTCCTCTCTCTATAACCCTATACCCATACCCCCGGTGCCTATGGGTCTGTAGTTCCCTGTAGCATGCTAACATGTGTCATCTTCTTTCAAGTCTTTATCAGCCTTAGATGCAAATTTGTTACCATTTCTTGTCTGAGATGTAAATCAAGACAGACAGAAACTGAAGATTTAGATAGCTAACAGACAAATTATAGAACCAAGAACATGTTCTTGTTAGTTTCTTCCAGGCAGCTGGGATTGGCCACTCGCTAATAACCATGGCACACTAGGTAGTAGCCAGGTGAAGTCCAAGTCGCTACAAACACCATAGAATTTCCACCCACCGTCTGTGATGTTTCTTTCTACCAATGAGTGGCACCTTCACTTGGTGTTCCAGAAATTTTCTAGAGCTTGAATTCATTTTTAGAGCTTGAATAAAACTATTCTGGGTCCTTTGTAGTTGTTTTAACTAACCTGCCAATGGGAGGAACAAGGGTATGGTGCTTCCTTGCCTCTCAATCTTGCCTAGGTCAACTCTGTGAAGTAAAAATACATAAAATCTGGGAAGAAGTGTGATGTATCTGTATTTTTTCCAATTATGGATGTGTAGATATTTAACTTTTCTGAAGGTATCTCGAAGGAGAGAGTATTGGGGAAAATGGGAAATTGTTTTGAGAGACTATACCAAGAGGAGATGAGTTGAGTAGTCTCATATACATGACTGCCTAAAACTTGTTTGAAGTGAACCCCTAAAACGTACCTAATATGTCTTAGAAGTGGAGTATGCAGGGACCATGGGAATAAGGTTCCAAGGTTTGCAGTTTGCTGCAACCGGATCACCTCCCCCGAGGAAAGCTGTTTTAAATGCAAGATATTGGAGCTTCCTTTTCCATATTTAGGGTGGTCTGATAACAGTTTGAGACACTGAATTTTAAGATCTTCTTAGTTCTAACCCTATTAAAACCTGTAGTGAATTTTCTTCATGTTCCATAAGCTGGCGGAAGAGGTAGGACTATGAATCTCGGGCCAAGATTGTGAGTATTGACTCATGTGAAAACCATTGCTAGCATTGCAGACTTCCAAAAGTGAAAGTCAGTATTTAAGTAAAAATAAAAGGTGGCTTAAGCATTTTTATTCCTCTTTAAGTGGTGAGAAGTGGGATTTTAAAGGGTTATTCTGTTGCCCACTTTTGAACCCTCTGGTCTGTTCATGATCTCATATAGGGAGGCGCTATCAAATGATACATCTTTCCCAACATGATATGCCTCCCTCCATGATAAATGAATGAATGATATGTTTTTAAGGTTTCCCAAGGATCTCACCATTTACCTTCTCCCAACTAAACTCTTCTGTGATTGACATAGTGAGAAAACTAATATTTTGCTTTATTTCCTTTCTATGTGTTTTATCTTTTATTCTGTCCTCTAGAATTAAGTTCACAATGGTTGATTAGCAATTTATTTAGGGCAATTATTATTGATTAGCAAATCAGTTTCTTTTCTTCCAGAGAAATAGTTCCAAACCCTCCAAACCCTTTATCATTTTACAGTCAATACTCAGTAAATATTGACTCCATTTGCCAAAAATCTGAATGCTTTTGACTGGGAGAACCTCGGAGCATCATTATATTCAATAATATAATAATATTATATATATTACATAGTACTATATATAGCAGTATGCATCCAGTGTATTCTCTCTGTTGTTTAGCTATCATTCTGAACATTCATAGGGTGGGGTCAAGCAGCCAATAACAACCCATCCTTATACATTTGACATGGACACCTTATTTATTGCAATTCAAATTTGAGACTTAAAGTATCAATGAAGAGATTGAAGGTGAATTTTTAGAAGTTAGGTTTCACTTATATCCAAAACAACAGCAAAAGTGGCTTCAAAAAATTCTGCAAATTGGAATACCCTGGATGTCAGTGAGACTTAATTTGGTTCTTCTGGTATGAATTTTTAAAACCGTGAGGAGAATTGGGAGTCATCAAGATTTATGCTTGGGAAATATGATTGAATTTGACAGTCCACAAAGTTTCTTCCAAACCAAGGATTGTGTGGTTCCATGAAAGTACAGTGTCAAAAAACTTCTATTTACCCTCTAAAAATTCCTATGTATATATGACCTTTCACCTATGTCCAAAGACCCCTTTAATGTCATCACTTCAAAGGACCCATTTGTCTAAAGGCACAGATAGAGTCTGCCTCCAGGCATTCATATTTACTTTGGCTTTCTTTCACTTCCATCTGTAAGATACATCTCTGTGTTAGCTGGGGACATGTGTCCCTTACCTGTGACAAAGATTATGAAGATTCAGTCATCACAAGGACATTCTGAGGACACAGTGCTGGTGAGCAGTGCCCTGGCTTGAAGTGAGGAGTTATACTGAGCTGTGAGGAAAGCAGATGGACCAGACAGTAGCCTACAGACTCCCCAGGGGTGATCATGGCTGTCAGCTCCACACAGTGAGATGAAAAACAGCGAGCATTTAAAATACACATCCATTTTTAAGCAATCTGTATGTTTGGCTTGTCTTTGTTTTGGCACTTGTTTGTCAGAGGGGGAAAAAATGTTCTCCTAGGGAAATTAAATAAATAAAGTATTCCCTATGAAAAGGTGAAGCAGAGCAATAAATAACAAACATCGTTCTCCCCCACCCCCATCAGAGTCTAACATCTCAGTGTCTGATCAGAAGTTCTAAAGTCCCTTTTCTAGGCTTAGAGGACATTAGGTATGAAAATTCAGAAATGCAGAATTCCATTCTGATTAGATTTTCTGTTCGGTACCACCTACTTTATTTTTGATGGGCTTCGCCGGAGAAACTTGCTTATTTATTTATTCATTCATTTATTTATTTTTGATGCTCCCAGCGTTGCTGGAACTTGTAATATGAATTACTTTGATTTTCAAATGCATTTCTGTTAAATCCAGGCTGGGAGAAGAAATGGCTGTTTACTTGCAACTGCAGCACCCAGGCCTTTGCCTTGTTAGAACCTTTTAAGAATTATATGAAGAGGTGATTTTGGGGGAAACTGAGAACTGAGGTGGAGCAACTATGCTGTGTTAATCCTTATATAGACATCACCAGCAGTGTATCTGCTTGGTCACGGTTTTCCTGGCTACTTTTAGTTCTTGGGTTTGTTGCAGATAGAGCATCTGTGTCGTGGTCTTAGTTTTATGATAGTGGCGGAGGGGTTAGCAAATCTCACACGTGGAGGAAGGAGGATGGAGAAGGAGAGGAAAATCAATGAACATATTTTGTTGGAAACATGTCATAATGTGACCTAGCATTTTCTATGCTAAAAAAAATCATTTGTCTTCTTGTTTTAATGGGAACTTCTCTGTTTTACTAGATTATTGTAGTCACATTACATAAGGTACTTGAGACACAGGATGGCACCGGAGTGAGCAACTTTATGTAATTTCCTTAGGAAAATATGGAATTCTTAACAAATATATAAGACCAGTTGTTAAACGGCTGTCATTATTTGTGCGTTTCTCAGAAGTCTGAAGCATTTTATTTCTCAAATTCCTCATTAATTTTTGTCTACTCACTTGAGGGTCCCAACTTCTTCCCTGATTCTGGGTCACATTCTCCATTTCTTAGCAGTCTGGGTTCCGTCCTTCCTTGAGTGTGTTTACGGTGTTGGGCTGTGTCGTTGGCCAGCAGTTGGCCTAGCAATCCTCTCGCCTGTGGAAGACATGCTTTCAGTCCAGCCAGCCTTTGCCTTGTTGCCTAACCTGACTTCAGAGAAGGAGGATTTCCTGATTCCTCATGGTGGATCTCTTGTCTCTGGATCCCTCCCCTCATTCTGCAGCTGCTGAGAGATCACTTCAAACATTGTCCTCCAGTACCACAGACCAATTCCATCACATTGTAGCCAGTCCACAGGATGCTTGCTATTGGTGCTGCCTTCAGGCCAAGGTCTACAAATACTGGAAATTTGTGCATTGCCTCCTCTTATAAATTTGCCTCAACCTTTTCCTATTTTTGTTTTCAGTATCTTCTGGAGTTCCTTTCCCCTTAGCTTAGGGGTCAAATGCCTAGATTTCACAGCCATTTCCTGTGTGAAGGTAGATCTATAGCTCCCAAACCAAGGAGTGTTTTGAACAGATTTTTTTCAGTTCTATTAAACCTATATTATAAACATAAAATAAACACTCTTAACATAACATGCTAGGAAAATTATATAATGCATTTTGAGTATATACATTGCTTATATACATATATAGCATATTGAATATTTCTACTTTATCTATACTTTAGAGAAGGCATATGACATGTTATTAAGGAAATATGCTACATAAAGCAAAGACAGGCCTATATCTGCAATCCTAGCACTTGGGAGGCAGGGGCAGAAGGATAGCCCAGGTAAGCTCTAAGTATATAGTGCAACCTTATCTCACAAAAACTAGAGCAAAACCAGCCTGCATGCTATGTATTAGATACTTTGTTTGTCTCTTGCACTGGGATCCTAGGCCTCTGATCTGCGTGCTACCTTGACCCGCCAGCATCCTTGGCACTGAGCTGTGTCACAGCTATCTAGGACAACTGCAGGAGTTGTCCTCCCCGTGTGTCTGTGCTTCCCTACTTCCTGGGAGAGCTGTGCTCTCATTTTCTTCCAGTTTAAAAGATGTGGAGGAATTGTTACCTGCCCAAGCTTGTCAGAGAAGGAAGTTCTCTCTCTCTCTCTCTCTCTCTCTCTCTCTCTCTCTCTCTCCCTCCCTCTCATATAATTCTCATTTTATTTCATTTTTCCCCTCCTCTGGATAGTCCCATTTTCCCCCCTCTGAGAATTGTTTTCATTTCAAACGAAGTCCTCCAAATCACTTTCTAGCTGGTCTCTTCCACATTACATGCTAGAATTAAATCTGAAAGTCAGCTGCAGCCTTTTTGCTCAGTGAATCAGTGTCAAAGTGAGAAAATTTGAAAAGAAAATGGGTTTGCGCTGGTGAGTCTGCTATAGCTGGAGGGTGGATCAGCAGCATCCTCAGCCGCTTTGGCCTCTGCCGTCATCTTCTGAGATGACTCGGAAAGGAATGCTCAGAGAGCAGCAGGGCTTAGTTTGATTGTAGCCCATAGTAAAGCTGAATTCAGGGATGTAATCAAGAGAAGTTTATTATCAATCATTGTAAGAAAGCCGAGCTGGCAAATTACAGAGTTGGTTAACTCAGTCTCTCAGCATCGAGACTTGCGTCCCCTTCTCTGCAGTTCTTGTGGCTTTCCTCTGCTTGCTAGGTGGTTGCCTCCACTTTTTGCGCTTTGTCTTCATGCGACAACATCCAGCGGCACTGACGCACGTGAGCTGTATCTGGATTTCCTTCAAAGCAAATAGGAGCGTATTTTCTTCAGCGCACACAGTGGGCAGCCTGGTGGAGCCTCTTGATTGAAGTCATGTGATGTCTGCTAGATCATTTGTGACAGAGGACGGTAGGATTATCATGACCGGCCTAGACCAAGTGCTGTGACTGAGCTATCACCCCTTCCTAGAACAGGTACACCTGGACCCCCAAGAATGAGGAGTTACGCAGGAAGAGTATCATTATAGATAGCATTTTAAAAAGATCTCTCTATAAAAACCACTCTATAAAAGGGGGTGAGCTTTAAATCCAACAAGAGTTTTCATAGCAAGAGGGGTGGATGTAGAAACAGTATAGACATATATGATATTAGAAACAGAATCTGGCTGGGGCAGCTCACGCTGTAGAACACTCAGAACTCTTTAGCCAGGGGAGGTAAGGAGTCCTGGTTGGAGCTACCGGGGCAGAGGGGCAGCACTGAATCTCAGGGGTCAATGACCAGCTTCTACCTCAGATGGGCTCAGGTGAAGGGTTTGCCCTAGAATTTTTACTAAAACATAGTAACCCCAACATTAAAATACTATACCTACTTAAAAATAAAATGATTCAGAATATACTATAAAAGAAAATTTAAAGCATTTTTTTTCCAAGTCAAGGGTACCACATAAATTTGACCAAATGCAGTTTGGGCCAGAATTTTAGTAATAGCAGTAGCTGCACTACAGTCCATGAATAAAAGATGAACTAATGCTTCAAGGGCATGTTGGGGTTTTGAAAATGATTTGTGCTTTCAAAAGAGAACCAGGGTAGTAGTCAGTTGTGGTGAATACAGGTTTTTGAATAGTCAACTTGGCACTGGTGTCACAGTGGTCACTGCAGGGATTTCAGCTGGCATTAGGAAAACCAAGAGCCTCAGAGAGCCAATGGCTCTGCTCTAGGAGGGCCATATGTAGTAGGCTTGGAGTCTTTAAACTAATAGACAACAGTAGATCTCGAGTCGTCTCTTCATTGGAGGAAAGAAAATGGAAACAATATATAAATTTAAAAATAGAATTTGAGCTATGGGACTTGGACTAGATTAATGAATGCATCCCACAGAGACAAAGTATGTGACTGAAGATGATTCACAGAAATTGAATTTATTCAGTTGATCTGATATCATCCTTTTAGTTGTCAGAGACACAGGGAATGAACTTGAGGGGTTTTTTTTTTTGTGTTTTGTTTGTTTGGTTTTGGTTTGTTTGTCTGAGACAGGGTCCTGACAACTCAGGCTGTTGCTGTCATAGAACTTACTGTGCAGTGGAGACTAACCTGGAATTCACAACTGCCTTCCTTCCTCAGCTTCCTGAGTGTTGGGTTACTGGCACAAAACATCATGTCTGACTAAAATTCCATTTAGTAGGGGTTCTATTGCTGTGAAGAGACACCATGACCATGGCAACTCTTATAAATGAAAACATTTAATTGGAGTGGCTTGCTTACACATCAGAGGTTCAGTCCATTATCATTGTGGTGGGACAGGTGGCATGCAGGCAAACATGGTGCTGGAGAAGTAGCTGAGTGTCCTACATCTTACAGGGAACAGGAAATGGTCTGTTTGTCACTCTGAGTGAATCTTGAGCAAAAGAGATCTCAAAGCCTACCTGTAGTTGTGTTGTTTTTTTTTTTTCTCTTTGGAGACCATCCACCCAGCTCTCAAATAAATACACAGAGACTTATTCTTATTGTGAATGCCTGGCCTTAGCTGAGTTTGTCTTTAGCCAGCATCTCTAACTTCTGTTATCCTATTTCTCTTTAACTACATTTTGCCTCTGGGCTCTTTACCTCTCTTTATTCTTTATATCTTTATTTCCTACTTACTTCGTGACTGGCTGTGTGACTGGATGACTGGCTCTTGGCCTCCTTCCTTTCTCCTTTTCTTGCCCCTCCCCTTCCATCTCAAACCCCATTTCTCCTCCTATCTTTCTGCCTGGCAGCCTCTTTCCTAAATAGCTATCAGCTGTTCAGCTCTTTATTTTTTTTTTCAGAGTGAGGTTGGATATTTATTTAGTGGGTTCTGGAGGGGAAAGGGAGAAGGGGAGAAGAGCTGAGAGGAGGGGGAGGGGAGGAGAGATGGAAGCTGCTTCTTCGAGAGGGAGAAGGAAAAAGCCAGCTTTTTATTAGACCAATCAGGTGTTTTAGGCAGGCAACGAATCACAGCTTCACAGAGTGAAACAAATGCAACATAAAAGAATGCAACATATCTTTGCATCATTAAACAAATATTCCTCAACACCCACCCCCACAGTGACACACTTCCTTCAACAAGGCCATACCTACTTCAACAAAGCCACATCTCCCAATAGCATCGCTCCCTTTAGGGGCCATTTTCTTTTAAAGCACCACACACTGAGACCCACCTCCATTGGTGGTGCTTTCTCAGAGCAGTCTTGGGGGACTAATGAATGTGCCTGAGTACTGCAAAGCAAGGTGCAAGTCAGAGCCTGTCTGCTAGCTGCAGAAGTAAGCATGTACTTGCGACTCATCGCTGGATTGTTTCTGTATCGTCTATGGCTGCTTTCCTCCTACGATCTTAGAGGCCAGTGGTTGCCCCAGAGACTGGACATTAATTGTCCTTTCCAAGAAAATGTTCATAGTCTTGGCCTAGATCAATAGGGGTCCAACTCTTAGGGCTACAAAGAAGCCTACCTTCTGTAAGAACTTTGCTCCTCAATGCCTAGAGAAAGGGAGGCTTCCAACCCAGAGCCCGGGGAAGGCTTGAAAATAGGTAACCAAAGACATCATTATATGTAATGGCTCAAAAACCCATCATGGGCCAAAAAAAAAATGGAAATCTTGCTAATTGCCCACACCTGCACTAAGTTTTAGGGCTTGCAGGTGGTCTTTGTCATTAGGACACATTGTCAGTGGTGCTAGGTTTTTTGTTTGTTTGTTTGTTTTAATAGATACAATTCTGTCAGTGGATGTGAACCATAATACTCACTGCGCTCATGTCTGTGAACTTTGTATGCAAGCAAGGCACAGTCCTCTTTGGATTCCTGAATCTTAGATGGTGATATATCCTAAAGATGTTGATTTAGAAACACTAAGAATTTCTATAGTGATAGAGAGGAGGGAGGTACAAAGTTCATGGGCTAGAACTGAGAATCCAGAAAAAATTATACATACAGTTAATTGAGTTTTGATTTAATGGGTAAAAGGTAATCTTTTCAACAAATGAACTGGGAAGACAATTGGATAATCACATAAAAAAGATTAATTTTGACCTTTGTCTCATACAATATCCCCAAATTAATTAAGAGTAGATTATAGACTTTATATATGAGTGCAAAACTTGTAGAATAAAATATAAAAGAAAAATTTCATAATCTTGGTTATATAAAGAATTCTTAGGTTTGCCTCCAAAAGCATGTTTCATATATATATATATATATATATATATATATATATATATATATGACTCTTTTTGAAACTTAAAACTTTTAAACCTGTAAAAGCACCAGGATTTAAATGACAAAAATCTTGTGCAAGACTCTTTGAACACTCACAGCCAACAACAATGAGATATACAAATCCATGCAAAATTAGACAAAGTATTCAAATATTCACTTGACCAAATAAGATATTTATCTAAGAAGTATGAGCAAAAGTGTTTAGTCTCCACAGATAGGGATATGAGGATTAAAAGGCACAGTGAGAATCAATTCCATTCATAAAGACATAGACTGAGGCTATAGCTAAGTATGACACATGATTAGAATGGACAAGGTCCTATCTTCATCCCAGAGCTGCAATACCAAAAACTGAGATAAAGACAAAACAGAAACAAAGAACCAGAAGCAGACTACTCTAGTTTGTTGTCTGTTTCTGTGATAAAGCACCAAGTCTGTCTGGGGAGGAAAGGGCTTATTTCATCTTTGTAATGTAACCTTGGTTGTTACAAACTAAAACAAACTAAAACCCAGGCAGCTGGCCACACCTGTGAGGAATTGTGCTTTAAACTGGATCATTTGGGGTGTGAAGTCCCACCCTAAATCTGAGTCACACTGTGTGGCAACCCACTTAAAAGGACATGGAAGAAGACAACTTTTGCTTTTTGCTTGCTTGATTTCATTCCTTCTGGCAAGTTTACCCATCCTATTGCTGAGATATCCCTCCACCTGTATTAGAAGCTACATCTTTGGTATTCCAAAGTACACAGAAGACCAACAGCTCTCTAGGAATCCCCTGGTACTATAGTACCAGGCTGGGACGGCTGAGACATCCAGCCTTGTGGAGTAACAACTATGAGATTCTTGACCTTTCTGTCAAGAGACAGCTATTGTTGGTTTATTGGGGTCCACAGTCCGTGAACCACTCTAATAAATCCTCATCAGTTCTGTTCCTTAAAAAAACCTTAACTAATACAGTCCTACACTTTAGAGTATTACTGATGGAAGCCAAGGCAGGAATGTGGAGGGAGGAACTAAAACAGAGACCATAGAGGAATGCTACTTACTGACTTGCCTCCTGCTTCTGCACAGCCAGCTTCCTGATACAACCCAGGATCATTTGTCCAAGTATAGCATCACCCATGTTGGGCCAGGCCCTTCTCCACTTAGAGTAATTAAGAAAATGCTCCACAGACATGTCATCAGGCTGATCTGATAGAGGAAAGTCCGTAACTGAGATACCTCTTTTCCAGTTGTGTCAAGTTGATGTTAAGACTAGCCATCAGAGCTGGGCTGTGGTGGTGTATGCCTTTCATCCCAGCACTCGGGTGTAGCATGAATTCTAATTGGTATTAATAATAAAATCCTTGGAGTCAGCTATCAGGGTGTGAAAGCTGAAGGATCAGAGAAGCCACTAGAGAGTTCTTACCTCTACCAATGCTCAGACCAAATGGTCCAACCTATCCTCAGACTGCTTCCTCAGACTGACTGCCTCAGACTGCACTGCTTCTCAGAATTCACTGAGCTCCTGTCTCCTCCTGCCTTATATTCCTCTCTGTCCAGCCATATCATATCATTCCTGTCTTTATCTCCCTAGGGCTGGGATTAAAGGGATGTGATCCCAAGTGTTGGGATCACCTTTGTGTGAGCTGTTTTTTTTTTGTTTGTTTGTTTTTGTTTTTTAAGACTGGATCAATTTCGTGTAACCCAGGGTGGCCTTGAACTAACAGAGATCTGTCTGTCTCCCGAGTTCTCTGATTAAAGGTGTGTGCCACCATTACCTAGCTTCTCACTTAGCTGTGCACTCTGATCTTCAGACAAGCTTTATTGTCAAGAAACAAGCAAAATATCACTACACTCAGGAGTTAGAGGCAGGCACCTAGTTTGAGGCCAGTCTAGTATAAAGAGTGAGATTCAGAACAGTCAGGGCTATACAGAGAAATCCTGTCCCCAAAACAAAAACAAACAAACAAAAAGAATAGCAAAAAAAAAAAAAATAGGTAATTGTAAGAGTTGACAAAGGTCCAGAAAGACTGGGGCTCTGTAGTTGCTGACAGGATATAAAATAGCATGGAAACTTGGAAGAAGAACATTCCCATTTCATGTAATCAAATTACACTTTTGACTGAGAAACTCTATTCCTTGGCATCTTTCCCTGGGAAATGCAAATGTCTATAATAAGGGGTAGTAGGTTGTAGTTCATAGTGTATCAGTCATAAATAGACAACTGGAGGCAATGCCAATGAACTTCAGACTGTTAACAGGGCAGCATACTGTTCCACACACTGCCCTGCCCTGTCTAGTAGGCAACAGTGCACACAGCGAAGCATGCTTCAGAAGGAGGCATGCTGTGGAGATGTGAGGCATAAAGCATAGTCCATGCCATTATTGCATTTTATGAATATTCAAAACAGGCAAATAATGGAAAAAAATGTAGTTATAGTTTCCTGAGAATGGGGGGAACAATAGGGGTAAAAACATAAAAATTTGTTTTATGTTTGTTTGCTTGTTCATTTTGTTTTTTGAGACAGGGTCTCTCTGTATAACAGCCCTGGCTGTCCTGGAACTGGCTTTATAGACTAGGCTGGCCTTGTACTCACAGAGATCCACCTTCCTCTGCCTCCCGAGTGCTGGGATTAAAGGCGTGCACCACCGCTTAGCTGAGAGTGGGGATTTTTATAGTTATAGGAATTTTGTAAAAATGGGTTGTGGTGATATATTTATAGCTCTGTAACTTTACAGAAAATCATTCATTGGAATTCAGTGCATGAATGTAAATTAAACTCCAATAAAAGTATTTAAAACATACAATGGGAAAGATGTGAAAATCCCCTGTGAAGGCTAACTATGTCTAGCAGGAAATGTGGATGTAGACTCAAAAGCTTGGAAATTCAGTTCATGGCTAGCTCAGTCTGAAAAGGGACTGTAGAAAGGCAGGAGGGAAAACAGGGTTATGCTCCTGGCAAAGCAATGTTCAAATTCCACCATTACTGTGTATCTTAGACGGCGATCTCTGGGTTTTCTGACCTCCTAGCAACCAGGTAAAGAAGATAAGAACCCTATTAGTGAAATGAGCAGAGCATACTGCTGAAACTTCTTTTATTGTCACACTTCTTCATACTACGTAGATATTTTTGTTCCCCTTTAGGTCATAAAATGACACATGATGTTGTCCGCATAATTTGGGGGCCTTCTCAGTTTTCCTGTTCAACCCCATCTCCCTCTCTAGTCTCCGTAATTTCCCAGCAACGGCGTTGCATTACGTGTCTGCCTTCGTTCTCCATTTCATGTTTGCTGAGCAAGAACAGCAAGGCTGCAATTCTAGAGCCATTCTTTGTTGGACTCTGCCACATGCATAGCAATCCATCTAGGGCAATTATCTTAGGTGAGAGAGAAGTTGCACTCTTTGAAGTTGTACTTATTTATTTATTTATCTTATTTTGATATTCCCCTCCTTTTACCATGTTGAATCTCACTTATGTCCAATTTGACCACATTCTTGAGACCATGAATGGTGATGAGACTCGTTGCCATTAAGACCTATTTTGTTCAGCTGTTAGTAATAGCATTCAGTTCAGTGGAGGCTGTAGTTGGGCTTTCTCATTCTGTCCTATGAGGTAGGTGCTATTATTGTTGCTACTTAGCAGATGATAAAGTTGTCCTGACATTGTATTAGTTAAAAGTGGCACTCTCATGCCCCCTGCAGCACCTTAGCAATAGCTAAGACATGGAAGCAACTTATGTCCATCGACTGATAAAGGGATAAAGAACACGTGCTACATAGTCACAATGGGATACCATTTAGCCATAGAAAACTGTCATTCACAACAACACAGGTAGACTGCACCATCATTATCTCAAGTCAAGTAAGCCAGACACAGAAAGACAAGCACCACATGATCTCATATGCAATGCTGATCCCATAAAGGTTGGGAATGGACTGCTGTCTGGGGAGAGAGGTATCGGGAGAGGTTGATCAACAGCACTGAGCAGTGGAATATTTGTAGACAATAAGGCACTCCCACCCAAAAAACCAACCTATCTGGATTCTCAGTGCACACATTTCCCCATTTCTATCAGTACTTATTATCATATAGATAATGTGTTTTGTTATGACATTTCATATGTGTATATTTTATACTTAATCAGCTTCAGTTCTGTTATCATACTCTGCCCCATCCTACTCCCCTCTCTCAGCCTCCAAGCCTCCCTCCTAATTTCAGGCTTTATCTCTATTGTTTGCTTCTGTTTTTCTTTATTTATTGTTACATGCTTACATGCACATATAAATACAACCTGAGGATCCTACTTAGTGTTACTCATACATATATGATTTTAGGGCCAACCACTTGGAGTTGGATAACTAGTTAGATAACCCTAAGTTGTTTCTTAGGGTTCCTATTCCTGTGACAAAACACCTTGACCAAAAACAAATAAGGAAGGAAAGGAATTATTTCAGCTTACAATTTGTTGGTCATCATCCAAGGACGTCAAGGCAGGTACTCAAAGCATGAACCTGGAGGCAGGAAATGTTACGCAGATCCATGGAGGAGAGCTGTTTACTGGCCTGCTCTCCATGGCTTGCTTAGCTTACCTTGTTATAGCATCTAGGACCACTAGCCCTGGGATGGCACTGACTAAAGTGAACTGAGCCCCCTCCCATTAATTACCAATCAAGAAAATGCTTTACCTCTTATTCACAGGCCAATCTGGTGACCGCATTTTCTCAATTGAGGTTTCATCTTTCAAAATGACTCAAGCTTGTGTTGTGTCAAGATATAATAAAATTAGCCATCACAACTGTGATCCCCTTGCCAACTTGACACAAAACACACCTCTGTTAAGTCATAATCTTTCCTTCCTGCCCGTTCTTAAGATCTCATATTAATAACAGTATCATATTATTAATAAGTATAAAATGTTAGGACTTTTAGAAGTCCCAGAGTCTTCATATATTAAAACATTTTAAAAGTTCGATCTTTAAAATACCTAAGTCTCTTAAAACTCCAATCTTGCTCTAAAATTTCAAAGTCATCTCTTCAACTATGGGCTTTTATAAAATTGAAATAAGTTATTTGCATTCTTACTCCAAGTGGGAAAAACCAGGGCCCAGTTATATTCACATCAAAGTAAAATTAAAGTCTGACAGTGTAAAGGCCAGTGTTAGACTTATGGGAGTCAGGGCCTCACAGGTTCCATCACCTGTCCAGCTATTCCATCCACAGTACATGTAACTTGTCACTGAGTCTCAGCCTAGCTCTCTAGCTCGACTCCATAATTGCTGTTAACCTTGGTGGTCATCCCATGGCACTGGCATGCTCAAAATACTTGGGTATACTGCTGTAACTGGCTTGCACTTGCAGCAATATTCTATCCTTGGCTGTCTTGAAGGACCCTGGCTCTGCCACATGAGCCAAGCCATAATGACTCTCCATGATCCCTTCAGTCCTACAACTGAGGCTGCACCTTCACCACTGGCTTCTCCTGGACTCTGTTCCCAAATGACTCCAACCCTGCAACAGAATGTCAAGTCTCAGCTGTTCCACCTGAAAACCAGTACCACCTGTGTGACTATTACATATTGTTAAGTTTGTCTGCCACCAAAAGGTACCACCTTGGCTCCCTATGACCCAAAGTCTCTAAATTCTGACTCTGACTAAACACTTCCCATAAGATTTTGCCTCAAGTATGCTGATAACTTTTTTTTGTGCTGGTATCTTTTTAATCATAGCTAATTGTTCTTTAGCTCTAATTTATCAATATAGATTATGCTAGCAAAGCAATGGTTTAACTTCAGTGGTTCTGGTCTCTTGTTAATCACAGCTGCCTCTTCAGGCCCACATGAGTAGAAGCACAAATTATTAATTAAAAACATCAACTGGTTCTGATAAAGAATTTAAAGGACTATCAGACTTCCTTCTGAGACTTTACAAGTCAGGCCTCCATCATTCGCACTGTCTTTAGCATCTTCCTCTAAGTTCCTACGATAGCTCACCAAACTTTGAGAACTCAGTGGCTTCTCTAGTCTGAAGTTCCAAAGACCTTCCACAATCCTTCCCAGAATTCAAGGCCATGCTTGTCACAGCAGCACCCTACTCCTGGTACCAATTTCTGTCCTAGGGTTTCTATTGCTGTGATAAAACACCATGACCAAAAACAACTTGGGAAGGAAAGCATTAATTTCAGTTTATAACTTGTAGGCCTTCATCCATAGAAGTCAGGGCAGGAACTGAAGGCTGGAATTGGTGGAAGAGACCAGGGAGGAGTGCTACTACTTATTTGCTTGCTTCTTCTGGCTTGCTCAACCTACATTCTCATAGCATACAGGATCATCTGCATAGACATGCTCACACCCGCTGTGAGCTGGACCCTCCCACATCAATCACCAATTAGGCCTGTAGGTCAAAATGATGGGAACATTTTCTCAATTGAGGTGCTCTCAATTGAGGTGCCATCTTCAAGATGGCTCTAACTGTCTCAAGTTAGTATAAAGCTAACAAGTAGAGGGTCACATCTCTGAGGAAGACTGATTCTCCTTCTCTAGGCAATCACTAATTGCCTATATCTCTTTATTAGGGATAGAGACCTATGAGACTTCCCATATACATGTTGGCAACTCAACTGGTATTATCATTGTTCAGATCTTGTTTAGGGTACCATATTGTTGAGTTTTCTTGTTTATAGCTTCCCTGTGCCATATAGATGCCTTAGTTACTTTTCTTTTTCTGCTGCACCAATGCAGTAAATTTACTTATAGACTAGATTGGGGCTTACAGTTCCAGAGGAGTCTATGACCATAATGGCCAGGAAAATGACTGTAGGCAGTCAGGCAGGCAGGCATGGCAGTGGTTCAGTAGCTGAGATCTTATATCAGATCCACAGGCATGATGTAGAGTGAGAGAACTAACTGGGATGACATGGGCTTTTGAAACCTCAAAGCCCAACCCCAGTGGCACACCCCTTTCAATAAGGCTAAACTTCTTAATCTGCCCCAGTTTCACCAATTGGTGACCAAGTATTCAAATATACAAGCTTATGTGGGCCATTATCATTCTAAACCCTACAATAGAAAAGAAAAATCTCACAGTAAATGTCTTTTGTCTCTTGAATTGTCCCTTCTTGTGCAATGTTCTCTGAATCTTATGTGTAGAATTTGCAGTACATATATATCAGTTGGAGCTGGGAACCCCATGTTCTCTGCATTTTGACCAGCTGTGGCATTTCAGAAAACCACAAATAAGTTCACACTTGTAACCGCATGCCATGCTGACTTTTGATCATACCCTATACCTTATGAAAGGAGAGACCTCAACATGAGTTCTATTGTACTTCTTTGTAGAATATAAGTCTATTAATGGGGGTGTGTGATAACCTCATTTTCAACATGATAGTAAACCTCCATTGCCTCTTGTAGATGTTACTGCCTGCTGCTATGATAACGCAGACCCTCATGGGTGGCTCAGCCAGTGGTCTCTAAGCAAGCAGTTCTGACTCTCTCCTGACCCTTGTGCAACAATGCCTTGTGCCCATTTTGATCTGAGAAGCAGGACAGAGCGATGGGACTGTGGGCACTCTTAAATGCAGTGAAGAACTACATTGCCACCTGACCTCTAATGTGTGGTGGGGACTGCTTTTACCCAGGGCGAAAAGTTAGAAGTCAACCTTGAGAACCTGTGGTGAGCAGTGTTAGGCATGTCTCCAAGCAAAGTGGATGACTGTGAAGTTCACCTTCCCAGTTTTCTCTGTATCTGCCTTGGATTTTCTCCAGCATAAGTCTGGGTTAAGGGTGCGGGTTGATGGTAAAATGAGAGCAGTCTGGAAAGTCTAGGTGGGTCATTAACAGATTCTACAAAAGCAATTTGGTGGGAAAGAGAAAAACCCACCCTGAGTAGACTCAACTCTGCTGAAACACACTGGTGCTGTGATGATGCCCAAAGGTTGATCTGGACTCTCGGAAGTACTCAGGACCATGACGCTCATCTGTCCCATTTGTTTCCTGGAGGTTGTATATCCCTGTCATACTCTAAATTGATGTGAGACACCCGGCTTTGACAATGTGCCATCTCAAGTTTTGATTTTGTTGTCTATAAATCCACTTTAGAGTTCATCACTTTCACTATTTTCCTTTCTCTTAATACTATTATTTAAATTTCACACATGCACACAGACACATAGACACATGGACACACACAGACACAGATACATACATGCATACACACTCCAAGGAATAGCTATTGATATTAACACAATGATCAGGTTCACATCTCTCCTTTCATTGTCTTGCATCCCTACCTTCTTTCTCTTTTCTTTCCTGCAGGAAAACCATTGGTGATAAGAAGCTGGATGTGTTTGTCTTCCAGTCTTTTTCCTAAACACATAGGCAAGGAATCCTCCCTCTCCCTTTGCTCTTCTGTTCTCCCCTTCCTCAAACATAAATGTGTTTGCTTCTGCAATGGATTTTGTTCATGGAAGAGTAAAACAGTGAGTTTTGCAGTTGTCCCGTATCAGTTTATACCAGTTTGTTGGGGATGAAACTGTCTTTTTATTAAGTTGCAATTTCTGTTTTGTTGTATGGATTTCCCTCAAAGTGTTTCACCAGGATTCTGTTCACTGGCTGCAGGTTGACTCTGAATTTCCACTCTGGCAAATGATGCTGTCATGATGACTTTTAGAAATGCCTTTCCTGTATGCCAACATTTCTTGATAGGATTTCCTTTTCCTGGAAGTAGAATTCTTAGGTCAAATGGTATGTCTTAAGTGTTTTTATTGTAGCAAAAATTCTAATTGGTTTTAGCAAATAAAGCCCAGAGTCAGATATTAGTGGGTGAATGGTGAAGTATTAGAGAAGCAGAGAGGCCAGACACTAGAGAGACCTTTATCCTCTATCAGTGCTCAGATTGAAGAGGTGATCCTGTCCTCAGGTTGTCTCCTCAGACTGCATTCTCAGAATGCGGGATCCTCAGACTGCCCTGAGCTCCTATCTCCTCCTGCCTTATATTCCTCTCTCTGCCCAGCCATATCAGTCCTGTCTCCATCTCCCTAGTGCTGGGATTAAAAGTGTGAGATCCCAAGTGCTGGGATCACCTGTGTGTGAGCTCTATTTCTCCTTTAGACAGATTCAATCTCATGTAGCCCAGGGTGGCCTTGAACTAACAGAGATCACTATACCTCTGTCTCTTGAGTCCTGGAATTAAAGGTGTGTGCCACCACTGCCTGGCCTCTAGTGGCTTAGTTCTGCATTCGGATCTTCAGGCAAGCTTTATTTGTTAAAAAAAATTAACAAAGTCTCATCATATTCCCCCTTTCTGTCTAAAAGAATCAACCATATTGCCCTCATAAATATTTTTATTAATTTATATCTCTATTAATAATTATTTTGTACAAAATTTTGCTTACTCTAATAGTGACTGTTGTCGATGCTTTTTTAAGTTGTGCCAAATTGATGAATGGAGGAAAGAAATAGCAATATATTTACTAGATTGGGACCCAGTTTAACTTGGTTTAAACACAAGCTCTATCGTGTTGTGCAGATTGTTTTCTTTGTCCATGCTATCTTTTCTCTCATTGTAGGAAAAGGAAGCTTGCTACACAGATATGTGGTAAAGCTTCAACACTTAGTACAAATAAAACCTGAACGTACTGACCAATAGCCAGGGCTCGGTGTGTATCAACTCTATGATGATTAGAACACTCACCGTGCTAGTAGAGCAGCCATTCATATATTATCAGGCTCTTGAAAGTCTTCCATGTAGGTGTGCACGTGCACTCCATGTGGAGGTCAGAGCGGGGCACAGGTAGTTAGTTTTCTATTGTTTTGTAGCTTTATTGCTTTGACAAAGAGTCTCTCACTGAGCCTGGTGCTTGACTTTGGGCTAGTCTGGCTGGTCAGGGAGCTCTTGGTCCATCTGTCTCCACCTGCCAATACAGGGGTTACAGACATGTGCCGTCATGCTTAGCATTTTAGATGGGTTTTCCTACTTGCATAGCAAGCAACGTTATTCACTGAACCATCACTTACTTTAACATCTTGTAGTCTATTGGAAGTCCTTCATCACAGCTGTAAGGCCTCAGATTTTAGACTTCTGTCTAAATCATATGTTGGAAATGTTTTTCAAAGATACTTATGGCTTCTAATGCTATATAGATTATTTTGTAAAATTAGAGAAATTTAAAATACTTCTTTCATCAAATCTGTTGCCCTTTCAATGAACACTTTTGTTTGTTTATTTTTCTTTATTGAGACAGTGGTTTACCATGTACCCCTAACAGGCCTTGAACTTATGATTCCCCTGCCTCTGCTTCATGTGTGTGGGGATGTAATTGAACATGTCCTGTCCAGACCATCAGGTCCCAAATAATTTCTCAGAGGCTTATATTAATTATAAATGCTTGGCAGATAGCTCAGGATTGTTGCTAGATAACTCTTACACTTAAATTAATCCATTTCTATTAATCTATGTCTTGCCATGTGGCTTGTGGCTTTACCTGTTCTCTAGCATGCCTTGCTTCCCGACTTTTCCCTCCCTCTTCCCATCATTCTAGTTTTGCTTTCCCACCTAACATCCTGTCCAGCTACTGGCATGTCAGCTTTTTATTAACCAATGGAATCTAATTGAAGACCCCAACATAAATCGATACACCTATGAATACCTGATTTTTGACAAAGATGCCAAAATTATACAATAGAAAAAAGGGGCTCAACAAAGGATGACACAACAAGTTGAAGCATGACCAAGCTCCCCGCCCCCCATGCCCCGCACCAAGACTGGGCAAGGCAACCCAGCATGGGCAATAGGTTCCCAGAAGCCTGCTCAAGAGCCAGGGCCAGGCCGTGATCCCACTGCTAGGAGCCCCACAAACAGACCAAGCTACCCAACTGTTGCATTCATGCAGAGGGCCTTGGTCAATCCCATGCCATTTCCCTAGCTGTTAGTCCAGAGTCTGAACTCCCACAAGCCCAGGTCAGCTGTCTCTATGACTCTCTCTCTCTCTCTCTCTCTCTCTCTCTCTCTCTGTGTAGTCTGTAAGAGAGAGAGAGCGAGGGAGAGATTATTTTTATTATCTCTTCTAGTTTGTACACGAACACATAGAATCCGTTAATTGCTGGCTTTGTGGGATGTGTATCTGTCACGTTGGTGATGGAGAGCTTGTTTGCAATGTCTACAGCTGCTTTCAGAGCTGGCAACTGTGCTGAAGTCACTCTCCAGCTTTGAAGAACCCTTGGTAATGTTTGTCTTATTCATAAATGCATTTTTTGAGCATTTACAGCGACTAGACCTACAAAATAGTCTTTAGACTTCCTGAACTTCCTGCTTTAACACAGATCAGAGGTAGGTTTTTATGAAACGCATTTTTAAGATTGAGGACTTTGCAACTATTTCCAGAGGGCCAAAAGTTTGTTTCCCTGAGCTCAGCTGTTTTTCAACTTCTCTCAGTCTTCATGAAGATGACAGAGCCATGATCCTCTTTCAATTTCTTATCCTGGCTAGTCATTCTCCCGAGTGTCCTAAGGTCCAACCATCCTGGCTTTCCAAGCCATGCGTGCTTTTGTCAGACCAGTCTTTTAATTCATAACTGCATTTTATTTGTTCCGATTTTGTTTTATCATATTGGAAAATTAATTTACCCCTTTATTGTCTTTGTAGGTTTTCTTTTGTTTGTACGTATATGTATTCACATGCATGTGCACTTACATGTGTGTAGAGAACAGAAGTTGATGTCAAGTGTCTTGCTCAGTGGCGCTCTATGCTATGATTGGAGATAGTCTCTCTCACTGAAGCAATTGGTCATCAGTCACCTACAGCGGCTGGTCAGTAGACTCCAGGATGTGTCTGTCTCTGCTCTTTTAGCTCTCATGTTCCAGACACACATCGCCATGCCTGAGTTTTTATATGGGTGCTGGGAATCCACGCTCAGGTCTCACCCTTGCACAGTGAACACCTTATTATCTGAGCTGTCTACCTTTCCCCTTACATGATTTTTTGACATCAAAGTTGGGCCAGGTTTATGTAAAGGTCTTTTTCTTAAAAAAAAAAAAAGAGGTAAATTTTCTTATATATTCATCTCTGTGTGGAATAGCATAGGGGCTTTGTTTATTCTGCTTTTATTTTTGTTGTTAGAGAATAGTTTTGATTATTTTGGGAAAAAATAACAGCTTTTGAGAAATCAAGAAAATCTTTCTGTTGTCATCTTGGTTTCTGAGTTCTTAAGTGATGAATTAGTTTCTTTATTCAATACAATGGATGACAGAAAACTGTACAATATTCTCTCTGTGTGTGCGTATCTTCCATTTCCCTCCTCTGTTCCTCCCTTCTTCCCTCCCTTCCTCCCTCCCACATCTTTTGCATCTTTCCCTGCCTAATCAGCTGCTGGAAACTCTTCCCTTGGATGTTTGTGGTTACTTAGTTTCCCTTATGTTTTCCTCAGGGTTGGTTGCATACACACATTTGTACTTTTGTATATACAGAAGTGAGTAACTTCATAGTTATATTAAAAAAAAAACTTACCTCAGTTGTGTCTCCCTATTGGATTCTATGCTTTATTCTGCCTTATTTTACTTAATTCTTTACATCTTAATGATCCTGCTTTCTGCTTTTTATGTCTTCATTGTCTAGACTCTGACTCAGAGCACTCCCTGACAGTAGGATTAAAACATAATTAACTGAATGAATTTATTCAGGAATCACAATGCTTTCCCAGTGTTATGAAATTTATAGACAGTCCTGGACAGTAGGTCCCTAGATGCAACTATGAAATGGAGCTGCGCTCCAGCCACCTAACTCTCTAGTAAGAGTTAAACAAGACCTCGTCGCCTGAGAGCTTGGAAACACTCTTTAGGGTGTCTAGGCACCACGTATGAGCCTGTTACCTAGGAATTTGAAGAGGGCATCAGGTACCATGGAACTGATCCCCTGCAAATGATATGAGAGAGAATTTTGAACTGACAAAAGGATGTTAGGAATCAAACCCAGGTCCTCTGCAAGAACAAATGCTTTTAATCACTGAGCCATCTCTTCTGCCTGTTTAGTTTTTGGTGAAGGTTTTATTACATAGTTGCGATTGAACATGGTGTTGACTATTAGTGATCAACTCAATCTGCATCCCCAACTCTTCCCTAGAAACGGAGTGGACAGAAATTTCTGTCACTCTAATCATGATTGTGTCTTTTGGGAGACAGCTGTCTTTCTCAAGCTACCTAAATTTTTCCAACAGCTTTGTCATTATATTACCAGGCGCTCATCATTCCTATTGGCTAAGGACTGTACGTCAGAAAGAGGCAACAATGCTCTAACTTGCCTTTCTTGTTGGATCACTGTGTATAACGTTGTGCATCTTTTCCATCTTTGGATCTTTTCATTTCATTGGAGTTTGTGTATTCTACAGGAAGCTCTATATTTTTATTTTCAGTTGAAAATGAGCATTTTGGGGGATTTTATTTTGTTTTTTTATCTCCCTCTTTTCTTCTTCTTTCAGCAGACATATGTATATAACAGCCATTATAGATTCATTATAGCTTTCCTCTAGTAGCGTGTAAATTATGTATCCATTTTTACTCTCTAATGGTTCTTTCTTTCTTTCTTTATTTTTACAGTTCTAACATTTCTGTCAGCAGTGATGGTGTCTGTCTCTTTCTGTTATATAATAATAGAAAATGTAGTGTTCTTACACTTCTCATTGCCCTCTCTGGCAGGCTGTCTGCTGCCAAAAGCATCTGGTTCCAGATGGTTGTTTTACACATTTTTAAAACATTAAGCATCAGCAGTTATTTCAACTCAACTAGAACTTTCAGTGTTTTAATTGATCACTACTCTTTCTTGTATTGTTTTGTTTTGAACTGCAACTCAACTAGAACTTTCAGTGTTTTAATTGATCACTACTCTTTCTTGTATGGTTTTGTTTTGAATTCTTTTTGCATTTTCCTGAAATTTTTTTCCTGAAATATTTGTAAGTAACAAAATTAACACGTTTTTGCAAATCCAAAAATGTCTTTATTTTCTCATAGTTAAATACAAATTATGACGCAGAGAGGGTATGAATCTGGATTTAAACAATATTGACCATTTTCTGGTAAATGAACTTTTTGTTGAGAAATGAGGCTTACGCACACATGCATTGAAGCATGCATACATGCACACGCACACACCTAGCTCTGCCGTTGAAGGGAACTCATCATTTTCCCTTTAACACTTTTTCGGGAACACCTTTTTGTACAGCGTTCTGATATTTCACCGTGATGCTTAAAGCTGTGGATCTTTTCAAACTCATCATTTTGGCACAAGGCAGAAGATTTATGTGTTTTTCAGTACTTAGCACATTTCTTCTATAATTTAGAATCTACCACACATTCCTATTTGCTTTTCTTATGTATGATTTTGTCAGAGAATCCTCAGCTTGATCTTCTAGCTTTCCAAATTACTTCACTGACTTCATTATGATATTTCAATATTTGTTTTACTTTGAAGATCATATGTTTTAGTGCAAAATCTAGATGTTTCTTTTAAAGTAAATCTGTCGTTTTTCTCTTTCTTTCTCCCTCTTTGGTAAGTGTTTGTTTTGTTCCATTTATTTTATTCCTCTTTTCATTTGGCTGTGTGTGTGTGTGTGTGTGTGTGTGTGTGTGTCTACGTCTGTGTCTTTGTGAGTGTCTGTGTGTGCATGTCTACATGTGTGGGCACTTGTGAGTACCTGTATGTGTAGGCTTGAGGCTGATTCTGGGAAACACCCTGAAATGCTCTTAAATCTTACTCATTAAGGCAAGGTCTCTCATTCAGACCTAAACTAGATAATCTAGTCTCCCTAGTTATCTTGCTCTGGAGGTCCTGTTCCTTTCTTCTGAGGCTAGAATCTAAGGTGTACTGCCACACTCACTCAGCATTTAAATGGGCTCTAAGGAGCTGAATTCCCATTTCCACACTTGCTTTGCTGAAGCTTTAACCACTGAGCCATCTCCTGCGGGGCCCTTGTTTTCATTTTAAAGAATATTGCTTTCTTTCAAATAGTAAAAATCTTGATATTTCCCTCTCGGTGCTCCTTCCCTCTCTCCTTTTCCATTTCCCAAATGTCTCTCCTTTTGTAACCGTTGCCCTGTTTCTTGTCACTGAGGAAGAGGGCTGATATCACTGAGGGAGGGGCAGATCTACTGAAGGGGTTTCACTTTGGACATTTTGGCTGTCATTGATTATGTATCCCGTAGTGTCAATTTCTCTGTTTCTCTTTGGCCCAGTGCCCATACAAACTGCTTCTCAGTGGTACAGATACCATAGTACCCTGATGACTCAGTGGTCAAGTGGGACAGTGGTGGAGGAAACAGCAGCCTCAGGGACTTAAGAACACATTTCAAATGCCTGCATATGTTTCTTTTGCAAAATTCATGTAATTGGAAGCTTTTGGGTTTCTCGTTTCACAGACCATCTCTTGAACAAATTAGGCTCTTTTGTGGTATGGTGACTCCCACTTCCAACATACACACTCTCTGTTACTATTTACTTTCTTTCAGAGAATTGCTAGCATTTCTTTGTTGTAAAGCTCGTACCTGGCATTGCTCTTAAAAGCTTTCTCTCCCACATTGCTCATGTCTTTCCTCTTCCACTTCTCTTTCCTTCCTTGTTCTTTCCTCCCAGTGTAGGGATCAAACTTGGGGCTTCTCACACACTTGACAAATGCCCCACCACTGAGCGTCGTCACCAGACTTCCTACATGACTTGAACCTCTCTTTGTGATATTTCAGTTGGGTTAAAGGGTAAATCCATTGAGGCCAGGGATGGCCTTCTCAAGTCTTAGCTTCTTCTAAGATAGGGCTCTTCTGAGAAGTAAAGGACTTAGATTTTCTAACTCTCTGGGGCAGAGGGTCATTTATTTGTTATTTTACTGACATTCACTGACACTCTCCTGGCAATGCTCTGAGAATAAGAACGTACAACTTCAATCCTTCCCCATACAGAGTCAGGCTCAGTTGCGTATTTTGAAATGCACCTCATAATAAAAAAGGGTTATGGTTCAAAAGGTGATAGCGTGGCTAAATCTTCCCTTAATGGGAGCAAGGGGAGCAATTTCATAGCTAAGTTGACTTCTGAATGGTTCAATCAAGAAGTAGAAGTTTGTAGGCAGAGAACTTGGGTGGATGTCAAGAATAAGGGGCCAAAGTCGACATTCTAGTCAAGGGGTTGTTGTTATGCAGCATTGCAAAAATACTGAATTGCATATTTTATTTTCCAATGCGATCTGATCTTTCTGTTTGTCCCAGCTGCTTGACAGAGTAGGGAGCCACGTGGTAGGGGTGTGCGGGGCTCTGAAGGGACTACACCAATGAGGAGCTAGTTGTCTTCTATGAGGTTTTACAGGTTGACACTTTCACAAATGTGTAACATCTTTGATGCCTCAGGGAGATAAAGGAGATGGCTGGCGTGAATTCATCTCATTGCGCCTTCTGCAAGCATTGATCATAATTCCTGTCCTTGGCAGATAGAACCTCTTTCTGCATTTCCATTAAGGAATCAGTACTCAGGTTGCCTGACACATAACATGCTGCTTCATGGCTGTGATCATCCAGGAACATGCAAATAACATCATCCACTAACTGCAAATGAATGCCGATTTGATATCAGAGAACGGTGACATCATAGAGATCAGACCCATGTACTAAGAAGCCAAACAATCAGTATGTAAAAATGAACCACATTTCAGGAGGGTGCTGAGAACTGGAAGGGTTTGGGAGTGTTTATTCAAGGAAGGAATTTCACATCATGTATTTGCTTCTGAGAAGTTATGATGTAGCGTCTATTATTATTCACACTTTACAGCTGAAGAACACGGACAATCTAGTCAGTTGCTCAAGGTCATACAGGAAGTAAGAGGTGGAACCGTGCCACAAATCATATGCTCAGATTTTCCAGAATGTTCTTTGCTCAGACATAGTTCATGCAGGCCCTCACGCATTTGAGTATAGGAACTCTTGATGTGAGATGACGAATTCTGGGTCAGAACCCTCCAAATTCTGACGAAATTCATCCTGGAGGCAGAGGCAAATAGACAAGGACTGCTAACTTACTCAGGATGGGAATTTTGACTTTTGTGCGTATCTGAACTTCTTTTAAAGTAGAGAGATTGCAGCAAAGCGAAAGGGAAGTGAAGATAAAAGCTGTCCACACAACTCACTCACTTCATCATATCCCACTTCTCTTTTTGCCAAGTCAGAAATATATTGCGCAGAGTAACCAAAATTTGCAGTCTCTTAGCATTCATTTATATTACAAATTGCTCCTAGGCTTTGGTTATTTCTTCTGAAAGTGATAATATAGGCAAGGAACCATTTAGTTGTTGCTGTTCTTGTAAAAGATATGTTAGGTGTCTTTAATTTGCAAACCAAGCAATGTATTGCTACTTCCACAGCTCAGAAACTGCTCATTTCTCTCCTGCCCTGCACAGTCATGCCTCTGGTAGTTGAACACATGGCTGTGTACACGAAAGTGTGCGTGTGTTTCAGAAAGCATTATTTGTAACTTGTGAATAGAATGTTTAAAAGAACTATGCAGGCTCAGTGCTTTGTTTTCAAGGATGAGCACCTGAAATTAGCTCCCTCATATACCTTCTTTGGAACAAACTGTAGGGTGTGCATAATATGTTCCCCCCTCCGATGGAATGGAAAGGCTAGAGTGGAAGTGCTTAATCCTCTTCACGGGGGATGAATTGGAAATTGAGCTTTGCAAACGAAGTCAGAGATAATTTCCCATCTTCATTATTTATGGAAATCAGTTACTTTATTTTAATTATCCAGTGCTTGTATCGTCCACATAAAAATGCCTTTCCTTTTATTTAAATTGCAGATAATTGCCAGTAGAATTATTCATTGGAAAGTGGAATCTACTTTTTTGATCTCTAGAAAGCCTATTAATAATGAATGAGGATGTTATTTATTTGTTGCAGCTCCGCAAATGGAAACTGAAGAAAAACTCTGCATCATTCATTTATCCCCTCTGCGATTACTTAAATAAACTCACCTCGGGAGAAATCCAAGAACATGGGAAAGCAACATAACGAGAGTGCTTCCCCCTTTCCCTTCTTTCAGTAAACATTAATAAATACCTTGTATGGACAAAGTGCCATTAGATGCTTTGGAGAGGGGTAGCCAGACAGTTTTTCCTCTTTCAGGACATAATAAACATTCATAAAATCCTTGACATTCACAAGGGATGTGCTCTGAGACCTTCATCAATTCCTGTATTCATGAGTCTGACTACAGCATATCATTTGCTACATAAAAGGCAATAAAATATAACAGAAAATGTAAATGACCCCCTTGGCCCTCTAATGATTCCAAAAATATAGGTTCAACTAATTTATAAAGCTAGTAAAACAAACCCCACCCTTAACAGAAGCTCTACCAATGACAGCACTCTTTTGAACCATTCGGCCTGTTTAGATGAATTGTAGAAGTAGGGTTATGAATTGCTCTTCGCAGCTTCCAGAAGGAACACGTGGTGGAACTGTCTGTGCCTGAGTCAATTGGAGTCTAAATCTTCAATCTTATTTTAAAAATGATATTTGCTAGCCAAAGCATGACTTGATTGGATCTCATTTTTAAAGCAAGTTTCCTACAAGCAGTGGAAGCAAATGATCTTATTATAAAACTTTCTTTCTTTCATTTTTTAAAAATATATTTTGAAGCTTTGTGTTTTCCTTCGTGTCTATGAAAGAAAACAGATTAACTTAGAGATGGGAGCTCAGCCCTTCCCTAACTGCTTTGGTAGCTCTTGGGACTATTTATGAATACTAGTCTTCAGATATTGATTCACATTTTATCCTCCATGAAATTAAAATATAATATCAACGATAAACTGAAAGTTCTTTGCAAATACCCAAAGCTCTGACTTCTATAAACACAAGATTGTATTTACCTAATCAATACAGGATGGAACAGGATAAACTCCCCAAGTCTAGGGACAAATAAACTGCTTGAGTCGAGCAGCTATAGGAGAGATGGAGAAAGGTTTCAGAAAGGCTACACTATTCCCGGGCTGAGAAAATATCATGGACAAAGATGGGATAAGTATAGGAGACTAAATGAGCAAGAGAGCGGAGAGCCTTCATGGGAAAAGGAGCCTAGAAGAAAACACACAGACTGCTTTCCTTTTCAGTAATACGTCAGAAGTACAGACAGTGTGTTTAAAAATACATTAAGACAAATACTTTCAAATATACAGTGGCCTAGTAAGAAAGAGCAAGGGGGAGTTCAAGATGAACAGAGTAAACAAGCCATCACTTCACAAAGGGAAGCTCTCCTGCAGCTGGACGTGCACAGAACATCTTCTGGTCTCTTCTTTCTCAGGGTTTAATTTGAGAGACCGCGTGTGGACATCAAAGCAACCAAGCACCTGAGTAGAGGGGGAGGTAGAACTGCATAGCTTCTGTTTCAGCTTTGGCCCTGAAGGTGAGACCCTCAAAGAGGTCAAGTGCCATTTACTGGGGAGCAGATTCTAACCTGAAAGGCGGCTGCATCCCAAGCGTCTTCTACAGCAAAGCCACAGGGGAACATTGACCATGCTATACAACCTTGTGGCTCCCCAAATTAGTGACTATTAAAGTATAGGGGCTTCCTTAGGTTTTCCTTCCATAACGAACAGAGAGCTGGGCTGTGTGTCTGTGTGGGAGAGACTAATGGAGGGGAAGAGCAGCCTCCCTCTGGATCCTGGACCACAAGGTTACCATCACTTGAGATAACTGACTCACAGGTCCTGTGCGGCTTCAGGAAGCTCTAAAAGAAAAGTTCAGATGTCATTTAGGGTGGCCAGACTCTGACCCTTTGTGAAAGACTGTAAGCCTTGACTGAAGAAGCACACTTTAACCCAGTCTTCACGAAAGCTCCACAAATATGTAGGGAAAGAGATTGCCAGGAACAAAAGTCAGTACTTGTAACATGTGCAAAAGCATCTCAAAAGTACAGATGGTGCAGTTTTTCTGAAGTGGAATGTTAAAAAAAAGTAATTTTTAGGGGTAAAATGACTATCCTAATATAACAAAGGAGCAGACAACATTAAACAGCTACTAATATCATTCACAAAATTAAATAAAAATCTTCAAAATTCAAAGCCATAATAACTAACAATAAAAAACTCTTAACAGATGGATAAAAGCAGGTTACCTCCATCTGGGAGAGGAACTGGTGACTTGGAAGGTAGCCCTTAGGAAAATGTATCTGAGGAGCTTGTGTGAAGTCATGTGAAGGAAGCATGGGACAGGTCAGACGAGGGTATCAGATCCCCTGGACCTGGAGTTACACTAGTTGTGATTACAAGTGTGGGTGCTGGGAACCAACACATGTTCTCTGTGAAAATAGTAAATGCTCTTAAGTGCTGAGCCATCATTTTAGGTCCAGAATTTGTTTACTTTTAATAACTCCATTAGCTAGCTACTATGCCTCTTGTACAGGTGGGGACACTTAGCTTTGGCTATTTTTAAACATCATAAATAGGATTTGATTAGTGTCCTTTAGTCTGCATATTCGTCTATGTTTCATGTGAAGTTTTCAAAGCGAAGCTGTTTAACTCATGAACTTCCGGAAGATGAAGGCACTGACGCTGCCAGTCAGCATTCCGGGAAGATCTGACTGATTAATACTGTGGTTCTGACTTCAGTGAAACTTCGGGAAACTGAAAGTAGATGCTAGTTACAGAGCTTGCTAGCTTCTGTTTCCACTTTAAAGGCTCTTATAAGTTTTTCTAAATTTATTTTCATCATTTATGTATGTATAAATATATTGGAATAATTTTATGTGTAATATTGGGTAGGTGTATTCTTCCTATGTGTATTTGACCCTGAGGATTGAACCCAGAGCCTTGTAGAGAGTGCTCTGTGGCTAAACTGAAGACCCAATCCTTCATTTCTTGTTTTTGCTGAATTTCCTCTTGGTGTTTGGTTGCATTCCTAGGAAGGAGTTGGCCTATCTGTTTTCTTACCATGCACAGATGGCAGTAGATTTATATAACATATTTGTGTCATGTATTCCTTAAATATAAGTTTGACTATTATGCTAATGACTTTCTGCAATTTTGGTATATCAGTCATGTACATGTTTTTATTTTCTTTATTTTTACTTTATATTATACTTCATTTTGATTGACATATATTATTTATTTATGGGGTTTGATGTGATAATTCAGCAAAGGCACAGAATTCCCTGTCCATATCTTTTGCTTTTATTTACCTTCGCCACCACCCTTGGCCACCCCTGGTGACCTTTAATCTACATTCACCTTAATTTATTATCAGTTCTGTCATATTCTCAATAGCTATGACATGCAATCCTATGCCCATCAATGGGTAAAGATGGCTGAAGAAAACACTTGACATGCGTCCAATATTTTAAATATTATTCATCTTTAAGAAGCGTGAAGCTCTATTACTTGTGGCATGACTGGTAGAGGTGGAAGCAACTACATAAAATAAAATAATCCAGACACTAGAACTCAGGAGCCATAACCTGCCTCTCCACACAGACACACACACACACACACACACACACACACGCATGCAAGCACAGCCTCCTCCCTCACTATCTCTTCAGATTCGGCTTGCCCCTCTTCCTCATCTTGAGTCTTAGTGTTGATAGATGCTTGGCCTGCCTTTTGCCCTTGCTCTCAACAATTCACCCATATGAAACGCTTTCCTTTCCATGTCTGCTGTGCTGGTTTTGTCACTGCACACATGTGTTAGAGTCCAGTCCTACCGCGGTTTGTCTCTTTCACCCATTGCCATGTCAACTACTGAGCTCCTTGCATCTGATCTAATCACTAAGATTTTGTAAAACAGATGTCATGTCCGGTGATGCGAGTCTTCCCTATTCTTCTTTTACAAAATCCCCCTGGTTATTCCTTGCTTTTTACAGTGACTTAAATTTATAAGCACTTGGTCATGTTCTAACAAAAAAAATCAAGTTGAGGTTTTTGTTGTAGTTTCACAGTTCAGGGATATTTGTTTGGAAAGAATTAATATCATGACATTTGTTCCTTCTTTTCTGAGTAAAAGCTTACGTTTCTATTTATTCATCTCTTCTTTTTGTCCTGAGTTTTGTAACTCTGTTTTTACCATTCCTATACTTTCTCTGTGGAATTTGGCCCAGGGTGATTTAGTTACTGGTGTATGCTATTTTTCTACTAAAGTCTATTCTTACTCTTTATTCATCATTTGTTTTCAAAATATTATTTCCATATATAGATGTTTATTTTTCAGTTTTTCACTGGCATTTGGTGTCAACATCTTGTTAGCTTTTATAAATTTTGAGCTTGCTCTTGCATTCGTTGCTTTTTGTCACTTTGACCAAATACCTGGGAAGAATCAACTTAAAGAATGAAAATTTTGTTTTGGTTTAAGACTTAATATAGTGAAGTTTATGGCAGAAAAATGCTGTAGAGCATTTGTGAAATAAGTCTTTGGTTGCATCTGTTGGGGTGTTTACAGAGAAGATTAACTGAGGCAGAAAGAAGAACCTGAATGTGGGAACAAAATCCTAAGGGCCAGGTTTCAAGACTAGATAAAAAGGTACTTCTTAATCCAATAGTTGATGACCGTAATTCACTACCACTAGTCTCTTTGGTTTCCCGTGTGGCACACTGGTAGTTATAACATTAACACAAACTTTCACTGACTGAAACTTCCACATGACTGATGACGAGAACAGTAATAATTGCTCACCTATGTGTCTTCTCCTTGTTTACCCTTGAAACTGGCTATTTTCATCATGATTAATCATCTTGGAAATTCATGATTACTAAAAGCTACTTTTGGAAAAATATAGAATCATTAGGATATTTGTCTTCTGCTTTATATTAAGTTCACATTATCTGTTAATTTGCTTAATAGAATTTCCCCAAATTAGCAAATTGTATTTTTATAATATACTATTGAGTTTGATTTATTAATGTTTAAATGAAGATTTTTACCAAGTGTCTCTGGTCTATAGCTTTCATTTTAATGCCATCTTTCACCAATTGTTGAAATCGATATTATAGCATTTTATGAAATAAATTGAGATGCAATTTGTCTTGTTGCACACTAAGACTAGAAGACAGTTATGAATATGTCTATGAATGTAGGTGTATATGCATATGCAAATGAGGATATTTTTAATGAAGAGTAGGTGCTTTTCACAGATTTGACAGAATTTATTAACTGCCTAGTCTCAATGTCCCCAAAGTTTTGATAGTTTATTGATTTCTCTCATTCATGGTTATAGGTTTATTCCAGGTTCAACTTTCAAAATGATAGCAGATTTTTGTTGTTGTTTTCTCAATAAATGGATTATTTGGCTAAATTTTCAAATTATAACTGTGCAAATGTGTATAGAATACAGTATTTTTGAGAGATGTTCTCCAATATCTCACGCTGGCCTTAAAGCCACTGTGTAGGTGAGGATACCCTTGAACTTCTGACCTTTTGCCACTATTTGAGCAGTGGGATTACAAGGATACATTGCCCCTTCATGTAGGTCTAGGATTGCATGCAGGTTCTCGTGCATGCTAGGTAAGCGCTATACCAACTGAGCTATGTCCTTAACTGTCATGTTGGTTTTATTTATTTATTCATTTATTCCATGTGTTTTAGCGTTTGTCTCTATGTATATCTATGCACCACATGTGCCTCTAGGGTCTACAGAGGACAGAAAAGGCATAAAATCCCTTGCTACTGAAGTTACAGATAGTTCTAAGCTGCCATGTGGGTGCTGAGAAATGAACCCAAGTCCTATTCCTCTAACATTAAAAAAAATGTTTAAAACTCTTTTTAAATCTATTATGGGCCTGAAATTTTTACTGTTTTTTTATATTTGTTTTCCCTGTTTTCTAATTAATTTCCAAGTAACCAGCTAATGTTTTCTTTCAACTATAAAGCATTTGAAATCTGCACCCTAACAATTTGAGAAGTTTTATATTTATTTTCATTTCTGTGTCTGGCATCACCTTCAGTTTGCCCTTTGACCTTATGTTCAGTTTGTAAAGAGATTTTTAATTATCCTCTCATAACGTTTCTATTTATTTTTAAAGAGTTATTAAAATTTTTCTCTCATTTTAGTGTAGTTTGAAAAAATGATACTGGTAATTGCTGCACTGAGAATTTATTGATGTTTTTCTGTGATAATAGAGGTTGTTTTATAATCGTCCACGTACCTGAATTTATGCTGTGTTTCTATCTGTAGTGAAGAAATATTTTAAAATTCCATCCATTAGTTACATCATCAAATTGTCTTATCCTTAAATTTTGTTGCTCTTTTTGCTTCTGAAGATGTGAGAACCCAGCTATAATACCTCTGGGAGTTTTACATCCCGCCAGCAGCTTGTCCATTGCGTTATGCATTATAGGTTGATTCTTGTATTTTTTTTTTTTGAAAATACCTCTGCATTAGAAATGTCCTCTTCTTCCTGGCACGTCAAGTCAGCTCCCTCTTGTTTTGACACCTATTGACGGATCGTTGTGTTTCTACTCCGTTTTCTATTTGGAGATACCTGAGTGAATTGTATTCTCCAGTATCTATTGGCCACAAGGTTCTTTTACTCTCCTGCATATAAGAAGCCAGGGACTATCTTTAAGAAAAGAAATGGAACACAATACACCCCACCCCTAAATAGAAAGGTAGCTAACCTGAGGCTCCTGGAACACAGTGGAATCGGGGTAGCTTCCTGGTTTCTTTTGTGCCCATTCACTGCACTTTAGCTAGTTTAGAATATGTAGAACTTTAGTTATAGTTATATAAACATGGCTCCCAAATTCTGGTAGTAAATAGAGCATTCGTGGGCCTGTCTCCTTATAGGAAATTGTTTTGTGTTCTTTTTGTTCCTACCTTATTTTCCCTCTAGTATCTTAATAGATGTGTGTGTGTGTGTGTGTGTGTGTGTGCAGGGTCATATATGTGTGACTGTACATGTGCACATGTCAGTTCATACATGTGAGGGCTAAAGTTAGCTTCAGGTGTTATTTATGAACATGGTAGCATGTACCTTGGTTTTTGAGACAGGGTCTCTCATTGGCTTGGCACTTATCAAGTTGACTAGACTTACTGGCCAGCAAGACCCCGGAGCATGTTTGTATATACCTCCTCAGTGCTGGGATTAGAAGTTCATGTCACTAAAGTGGTGTTTTAATGTGAGTTCTGTTAACAAAACCCAGGTCCTCACATTTGCACAGCAACCATTGTACTGACTAAACTGTTTCCTCGGTCCTTTATGGGCATTTCTGTAAAAAGTTGATGGAGATAACTTCAGGAGCTGCTTAGTCCAGTAAAAAACTTAAAACAGATCAAAACAAATTTGCTACAAAAATGTCTCTAAACAGATGTGGTATATTCAGTCAGTGCTATATTTGAGAACTCTTCTCTGGCCAGATTGTACCAGAATGCTAATTCAGACATAATCAGGGCGCCAGGGGAAGCGCCGCACCTCTGATGTTGAGAATCTAGTGAGATGCTAGTTACAGAGAGAAGTGAGAGAGGCAACACGCATGTGGAAGAATGAATATACATGTAGCTAGAAAGGTACAGACTAGAATGCAGAGAAAGAGCAACAGTGTAGGAGGAGTCAAGTGTATGCTGAACCTCCAGACCAAAGCCTCGGCTGGGGACAGGTGTTTGTAGTGCTGCCAGAGATACAGTAGGTTTTAAAAGGAACATAGTTGTAGTTTTTTCTTTTTCTTTTTTAACAAAGGGTCTTTATTTTGTGAAGAAATGTCTATGGAAGAAGCAAACCACAATATAATGAAATCTTAAATTATTTAAAGATTGAAAAACAATGGAGACATTTCCATCAAGGAGATGGGCATATTAATGCATGCTTTAACTCTTTTTATACTTCTCTATATGCAGAAATTTTTTTACAATAAAAAATAAAGAAGAAATGAGGCTGCAATGTAGAACACACTGTCCCAAGGTAAAGCTCCTGTGCCGTGTGATGTGGGTGGCACTGGGGAGGGGGAGCCTGCCTGCTGATTAAATAGAGGGTTCCATTTGGGTGCCATAGATTTGAAAGCTGTATTTCAAGTTACTACATGTTGAAGTCAAGTTCACAAAGCTGTTTTAAAAGATGTGATATTTGGCAATTTGAATACTAGAGACTGTATGCATCAGCTTTGTGCCATTATCATGGAATACCTAGGAAGTTGACTTAATCAGAAAATAAAAGGTTATTTTGGCTCATGATTTTGAAGTCTCCAAGCCAAGATCTTGTAGATTCATCCACTTGAACCTTAGGTGGGAATACCAGAGGGCAAGAGTGAAAAGGATATGGAGGTTGGGAGGGGCTGACTTACTTTACAGGTTAGGAAGTAAAGAGAGGATGAAGAAGAGACCAGAGTTCTATAATTGCCTTTGAACCTATACCAGTAGTGACCTAAGGACCTCCTATAAAGCCATATTCCAAAGTTCTCTTCACCTCATGACATCCTAGGGGCAGGCCTCTAATTCATGGACCTCTGAGGTCCACACAGCATTCAGACCACAGCAGTGCTTAGCTAGCAGACTTGGGGCAACGGTGAAATGATGCAGTGGAGACAGAGCCCTGCACACGTCTCTGCATGGCAGAGGTTTATCCCAAGTGATTCTGTATCTTCCTGAGAAACCCCCAAATGACAAGACAACAAAGCCAAGTTTGCTGTCACTAAAGACAGAGCATGACTGCCCTTTTAATTATATATTTAAGATGGAAGGACAAAGGGAAGGCATCTACGTGATTTGAGGGTATGATGAGATCTGCTTGGGACTGAGTCAAAGTTATGACATAGAATTTAGAGTGGGGAGACTCAAGAGCAAGGGTTTTGACACAATTCATCAATGCAACAACACCAACTGAACAATCTATTCTTTTAGGGAGTCTATGTACCATGATGAAGGCAAGTGGAGAAAATTATTGTTGACATAAATACATTTTAATTATTTTTGTTTTTTTTTAGATCATAATATCACTTTTTCCCTCTCTTGACCTAGATTTTTCTGGAATCATAAAGTCATTGCTATAGTTAGCTTAGCTGTCCATTAGGCACAACCCTAGTTATTTAGAAGAAGGAGCCTCAACTGAGGAATTGTCTAGATCAAATGAACCTGTGGCCAAGGCTATGGGGGCATAGGTTGTTTCCATATCTTAGTTATCATGAATGAAGTGGCAATGAGCATGGCTGAGCAATTATCTCTTTAGTAAGATATTAAGTCCTTTGGGCATATGACAAGGAGTGGTATAACTGAGTCACAATGTAAATCTACCCCTAGGTTTTTGAGAATTTCCCACAATAATTTCCATAGTGGATACCACCAGTCTGTAGTCTGTCCAATGGCAAATGAGAGTTCTCTTTTTGTTTCTACTTCCCCATCATCATTTTCAGTGAGTTTTTTGTTTTTGTTTTAGAGGGTAGTTAAAAGTTCTAACTGGGTGTATGCATTCTGGACATAATTTTAATTTGTGTTTCTCTAATTGCTAAAGATGTTGAGCACCTTAGATATTTCTGAGCCATTGTTATTTCTTCTATTGAGAATTCTCTGTTCGGATTTTGGGCCATTTTTAGGTTGGGCTGTTTATTTTCTTGATTCTTTTATTTGGCATTCTTTGTAAAATCTGGATGCTAATCCTCTTTCAAATGCAGAGTTGTTAAAGATTCTCTCCCAGTCGGTGGCTCCCTCTTTACTCAATTGTTTCTTTTACTGTACAGAAGCTTTTTAGTTTCATGAGATCCAATTTGTCCCTTATTGGTCTTGACTCTATGCAAATGATCCCTATTCAGAAAGTCCTTTCTTATACCTACGCTTTGTAGGATACAGCCCATGTTTTCTTCTAGCAATTTCAGTATTTGGGGTTTTACATAGAGGTCCTTGATCTGTTTGGGATTGATTTTTGTGCAGAATGATAGAGTCTAAATTTATTTTTCTATGTATGGACACCCAGTTTTCCCAGCACTACTTCTTAAAGATGTTCTTTCCTACAGTGTGGAATTTTGGCATCTCTGTCACTCATCAGGTGACTGCATACACTCACTCCTATTTTGTTTAATCGATCCACATGTCTGTCTGGCACTGGCTTTGTGCTGTTTCTATTAGTTTAGATCTGTAATACAAGTTGAAACCTGGGATGCTAAGCTCTCCAACACTGCTTGTTTTGCTCAGGATTGTTTTGCCTATCCAGGCTCTTTCATTATTCGTTATGAATTTTAGGGTCCTTTTTCTATTTCTATGAAGAAGTCCATGAATGAGGAAAAAAACAATCCCTTCAGGGTTCCTCATGAATCATTCTTTTCTCTACTTTGGAAATTCTTTATGACCTCCATTTCCAGGAGTGCAGCAATCTAGAGATGCAAATATTTGTCTACAGGTACATTGTCAGTTGTCAGCCTCCCGCAGGGAGAGAATCCTGGAAATATTGCCTAGTTACACTTATCGGCAGCCACAGCCCTGTGGTCACCAGGGTGGACTATCCAGAGGAAAGGCAGCAGAGCTCTATTGCTTTCATTTCAAACTCTAATTGCTGAAACAAGGACAAAATTATAAGGTGGAAAAACTCCAGAAAGGGAGAAGTAAAGTGATCAAGGGGATGATAATTGAGTACTAAAGACAAGGATTGCAAGTCTGTAAAGAGAGGCAAACTGGGAGATGAACTTTATAAAATCCGGAAAGGCCACTAAAGGTCATTTCTCAGTTCTGGAGCATACCTGAAGGTATGTCTAAAATCTTTGGAGGATAAGAGGGAGGTCAGTGTCCCTGGACAGAGCAGTGGAGAAGGGTGAAAGCAGGCAGACACCAGTCCGGGGCCTTCCGTTTCCGTCAGAGGTCTGCCACCAGCCACCACTTCAATGATCTTGACCGTCCTCTGTGAGATGCAGACTTCAGAGGCATAGAATCAGGAACTGAGTTAGCTGGGTTACAGATTCTTTCTGCTTCAAAAAGGACCTGTTGATTTTGTGCTCTGGTTTGTAGATGGTTTAATGGTGCAAGTGCTAGAATCTAGTCCCCTGTGTAGCAGATGGAACCTCTAAGAGCTGAGGTCTAGCAGTGATTCACTAGGTCCCAAGGTATCTGAATTGACTAATTTTGTTTTGCAGGGAGGGGAGTTTTAAGTCTGGTTGGAGTGGATTAGTTCTCTAGTAAAAAAGGTTGCAGTTCAAAGGAAGCCAGCCGCTCACTTCCTCGCTTTTATACATCTGCCTTTGGCCTTCCTCTGGTTATGGGGAAGCCAGTGTCCCGCACCATATGCCAACATCATGCTTTCTAAGCTCACCAGCTGCTAGATTCCGTAAGTCAGATAAATCTCTTTACTTTCAAGTTATCCACCATCAGGCAAGTTGTAACAACACGGAGCAGATGAAGACATCTTGTAATAAGACAGATTGTCTCTGCTATCAATAGATCGTCAATGTATTAAACAGGTTAGAAATATGAAGGGATTTGGACTTGCTTTCGTCTATTTGAGGTTGTCAGTGACACAGTAATTGTTTAAAAAAAATCATTTAATAGTGCAAGCAAGACACTAAATGAGGGTGTCAACAGGCAGCTCCCCCAAGAATCTCCCTCAGCAATGATGGCAGATGAGACAGGTTTGTAGTGATGCTTACATACAAGGTACGCGTGGCCAAATAGAAAAGACAAACCAGCATAACTTCTCTGGGATAAAATCAAAAAAGGTTTATGGATCGCTGCTTGTCTCCCTCCACCTTACTATATTTCTTTGTATCTAGCAGTGACTCCCACAACAAAGGTACAACAGTTCCCATCTCTTTAGTGGGGAAATGTGTTTTCAGGGACTGACAAAACAAATCATGCTGAAATACAATTTAAATTGTAGTCTCCCTATAATGTGGTTTCCCCCATTAAGCCAAAAGGTTAGGTTCTTTGTGCATGTGGACGTAAAATGGTTTTCTATGGTCTCTTGGCCCCTCCTTCTCTTTTACCAGAGCCTCTGAGACTGGATTTGTCAGTCCAGGCTTTTCCAGTAGACTGGGCTTGACTCCCGCCCAAACCCCTGAGGAAAGGAGCTCATGCATATTGGGAAGTATGATTGTTTCAAAAGAAATTCATCAGACTCCATCTAACAGAATAGTGTTCGAATAGCCTAGCTGAAAAAACTTACTTTGATGGGCTAAAAACATAGGAAATAAGAGTAATTGAGTTAAGACTAAGAAAACAGAAAAAGATCAAGAAGAATATTGAATATGAAAAGTCTAATAGTCAACTTTTTTTTAAAGCAGAAGGAATAAGTAGAATGCTGTAATTGCGAAATCCCTCGACTTACTGTAACAACATCTGCACAATTCAATACAGAAGAAGAGAGGCCAAGTAATGGAACATGTTTTAAAACATGAAGAAACATCAAGGATGGAAAATAAAGATCTCAACAATGACACAATTTCTATTGAGGACATACATGAGAAAATACCTGAGAGGATTCATATTTGAAACTAAAAATCAATAAAAAATACTAAAGACAAAAAAGATTCAAGAAAAGTCAGGGGAAAAATAGAAAAAAAATTCACAGAATCATAATGACACTTAAGAACATTAAGTCTGAAGAACATTAAAAGCATACAGAGAAAATAAGAATGAAATTAACACTGTACCCTTCAGTGCCAGCAACAGATTCAAGAAAGCAAACATTCAAACATCTGGAAGTTGATATACAGCTTATATAGACGCATAAACATAACAAGTAAGATTTCTTATATGGAATCAGCTCATGCAGTTTTAGAGGTTGGAAATTTTCAGGACACGCCATCAGGCTAGAGAAAAGGGCAAGCTGATGTCCATATGGGGTCTGGATGCAATCTACTAGAGAATTCTCTCTTAGTCGTGGGAGGATAATCTTTTTATTGTGAGTCTTCAGCTGATTGGATGTGGCTCTCTCATGTTACAATGGGCAATCTGCTTTATTTACTCAAAGTCAACGTTAACATCATCTGCTTTACCAAACTAATGTTAATATCATCAAGAATACATTTTAAGGAGTAGTAGTAATATTTAACCAGATATTTGAGTAGTTTGGGGCTCATTGACACAAAAATCACCCATTATTAATATCTAGTACATAACACAGACAAACAAAATTTGTAGAGTAAATATGATACAGAGTCAGAAAAGCTTGAAACATTTGATTTCAGCTTAGTGGATATCAAGAAGCTGACTATCAGGACCTATTCTCAAAGTTGCATTGAGAGTTTCAGTGTAAAGGGGAAAGGATTAAGAAGTTAGAGGCCACAAATTATGAGTGGCATCCATGAAGGTGGTGCAAAGAAGATGCAATTGTTTGCATAGATGACCCAGAATAATTAGCAGGAAGATTACAGATGTGCAAGTGGGGAGGGGCATAAGAACAGCAGCTGCTGATGGACATACAAAAAGTCAGATGCTCTTTCATGGCTAAGAGCTAGAAAACTGTATTGCAATATTAATGTTTCTATAGAAAAGTGTTCTGAGCTTTGTTTAGTGTCATTAAAGAAGCCATAAATTATTGTAAGAACATACCATATTCATGATAAAAGACAATATTACATAGACTTGAAATCTCAAACTTATCTAGATGTTCAAAACAATTCAATCAAAATCTCAGAGGGGAACTTAATGGATCTTGAAGGGTTTTTTTTAACTGTATGTTTGACTAGAGGCCTCAGCTGAATGAGGTGAAGGACAATGACAAGCCTGTTCTTCTTCATACTAAGAAAATAGTGCTTACTGAGACATAGTACCTGCGGTGGCTCAGGCCTGCAACCCAAGCACTTGTGAGGCTGAAGCAGGAGATTGCCAAGATAAGAAGTTCAGCCAGGAACACAGGATGCTGATGGACAGACTGACAAACAGAACTGTACAAAGTTTAGGACAAGCCAATGCCTGGAGTTTTGATATCAGACAGGGAGCACTTAAGAACAACTCAAAAGTAAGAAATTAAAATTCTAATTTAAGGATTTTTAAGGAAAAATACAAAATTAGAACTGCTCACCTGATAAACAAAATAACTCAGAAGGATTAAATGTATGAACATGGGAAAAAATAAACGTTGAAACTGATCCTAGAAAATATGGGAGAATATGTTTCAGAACAAAGAGCTCTGTTCTCTCTTATAAATAGACATATATATATATGTTTACATACATATATTTATAAATATATAAAGACATTGAAGGTATTACTGGGCCAGTAAGCTGACTCAGCAAGTAAAGGTATACAAGATCAAACCTTTGACCTTTTGAGTCCAATCCCTGGGACCAACACAATGGAAAGAAAGAACTGATGCCCTTAAGTTGTCCTCTGACCTCCACATATTGCTATGGCATATTTGTCCCCTAATAAATAAATAAACAATATAAAATTTTAATTAGAAATAATTTCTATGAAAACATTAAAATGCAATTCACCAATTCAGTTCCTTAAGTCTAGATGTTTCCAGATTTAAGTAAATGTGCAGCAAAGGACGGTTCAAATGTTCCAGGTGTCACCTTGTTCAGACTAGCAAGGCCTGGTACAACATCAATGCCCATATATATGAGAAAAGTGACAGCTTGTGTAATTTTTAATTTGGAGGTAGCATGGGACTTCCTCGAGTAGTGGTAGTAAATGAGGTGGCATAAGGATGTCACATGATTAATTGCATATGGATTATTGTAAAAGTCCTTTGTTCTGGGTGTTGGGTTCATGTGTATTATAAATGAGCATGGCTTGATCAGTCAATTCAAAACATTTAATCTCCATCATTCCTCTTTAGTCAATCCTGCTGCAGCCATTGCACATTGTTGGTTAGAGAATGCACTGTTAGTTTTCTTTTGCTGTGTAACACACTCCCTCCCTCCTCCAGTTAGGGGCTTTAGCTAAAATTAATCATTATTTCCATCAGTTCCCAGGGCCAGGAATTCATACAGGATGCAATAGAGCTGGCCTGTGGTTGTTCCTTCCAGGGTGCTTGTGGACTCAGCTGGAAAAGCGTTGCCACCCAGAGCAGTAAGTATTGTAGGGTAGGGTGCGACTTCCCACACATGAGAAGGAAGCCAAGGTTTGACACATAAAAGGCTCATTTAGATCTGCAACAACATAACAGTGAACGACTGGGTCTTAGCATTCAATGATTCCCATTTTCCTTTTGGTAGCTGAACTAACAATCTCAGCTCTATCGTTTGCATAGATTGTGGAAGATTGGGGAGGAAAAAGCAAAGGGTAAAAATAATAATTTTGGTTATATATCTGAACTCTACCAAGACTTAATAGTGTGTAACCCTTCTTGAGAAGCCCACACTTCCTCTTATGTGGGTACTATTGTTCTTTATTTTAAGCTCCACTCCACCTCTTATATTCTTGTGCTTAAATATACACTAAAATCTTCCCAAAATAAACTCAATTTTACTTCATTAAAAACATAGTGGGAAGCAGGCGTAATGAAGTCCCTTCTTACAATTCTCCAAATGATACGCCCATGTCCTAGTCTTCCTTCAATGTCCTGGTCTTCCCTTGCTGCTTGCTCTTAAGTTGGATTTCCTTCTTTGGTGGAACACCTTTTGCAGGTGCTTCTCTGCTGAGGTTCTGCAGTGTGAAGTCAAATTGGACAGCCAGACTCTGACCTCGCTTTCTGGAGCACCTTGCCCTTCCCCATGCAACTAAAGGCTGTCACTGTGTCTACATCCATATCTATGTCTATATCCATATGTCTATTTCTAATCTGGTGTGTGTGTGTGTGTGTGTGTGTGTGTGAGCACGTGTGCGAGAGCACATGTGTGATTTCCTAATAAGACATTCATTGGGAAGGATTTGTGAAGCAGTGACCTGTTGCTGTAAATTGCACTTGCCTTAAGACAATCAAGCAGGATCCCAAGATGAAAGCCAGAGCCCACGACACCCTCTGGTCTAGTTGAATTTGAGCGCATGCAGCTCTTTTCTCCTTATACCCCCACCTGGTTCAAAGATCTTATTTTCAACACCAATTAGCAGCCACTGTGATTCTTTTTACTGTTTTTCTAGAAGGCTCACGGGACACTGATAAAAATAGAATTCGTTGTGGCTGCCAGGACACACCAATATTATCTTGGTGTGAGATCTCCCTGTGTTCCTGGGCTTGAAATAATACTATGTTAGGGGTTATTGAATTTCAACTTGGAGGCTAAATTCTAGTTACTTTGTAAACCTTGTCCCCAAACCCTGTTATACATTTCAGTGCCTGTCTAGACTCATCCTTTTCAACTTGCTGATTAGAAGCAAAACTTCCTAAGGCTCGCATACCCTTAATCCCATGATCGTTACCAAGATAATGATAAATGATAATGTTTCAATGTTAATGAGGGAGTAAATAGCATGTTAATGACATTTGCAGATGTATCTAAATTAGGAGAAGTTGTTAATAGCAAAGAGGCCAGAAAGACAATTACAAAAGTTTTAAAGACGCAGAAACATACAAGGAAATAAAAACAGTAATGAAAACAAAATCAAGATGTGACTCACATAACAAATATTATTATGAATAATCCCTAGTTAAAAAGTGCCAACTCTTGTTCTGGGGACCTGCAGACAGAAACAAGCAAAGGATAGCTAACGGAGGCATTAGGGCTGACATAAGGGATGTTCCCTTTCAAAGGGATGCATCCTCCAAGGTTTGTGTTAAGAGCACACGAGTTGGTTGTCCAGTGCCAAATGGTCAGCCCTAAAAACTTATATACGGGCAGTAGGATATAGACGAGCTAGCTTATATTTAGGAACCTATGTGTATACATATACATGCAGGCAATAGTAATCAGTGTTTTTCAAAGGTCATGCTTTTGTAGAAGAGTAGGGAGGATTTTATGGGAGGGTTTGGATGGAGGAAAGGGAAGAGAGAAATGTAGTTAAATTATTATCTCAAAAAACGAAGTTAATGGGGAAAAAAGCAGCTGGCTATCCATTGTGGCAACGTTAAGATGATGGGATGATTATGAGTAACGCCTAATGCAAGGTGGGTAGGTCGTGGGGGTTCCACTCGCAAGAGACTAAGGCAGAACCCTTGGTTCTAGTAAAGGTTCTTGACTGCAGCTAGTAAGGATGGACTTGCATGGCTCTTCCTCCTGGATCTCACCTCACATTTGCTTCTGCCTTGCCATCTTATCTGCTATAAGGGCCTCTCCAGAACTCAGCAGGTGCCCAGACAATGCTCTTAGATCTTCAGAAATGTCAACTAAAGAAACTGCTTTACAGTGGGGCGGCGGTGGTGCGTGACTTTAATTCCAGCACTCAGGGAGGCAGAGGCAGGCAGATCTCTGTGAGTTCAAGGCCAGCCTGGTCTAGAGAGAGAGAGAGAGAAAGAGAGAGGGGGTGGGAGGGAAAATACTTTATAAAGTATAAACTTCAAATACTTTGTTGAAGCAACACAGGGTAGACTAAGGTACAGGATACAACGTACATTATTTACAAATAATGACCATGAAATGGTCTTGTTAATTCAATAAAGTTAATTGATTCTGGAAAAATCCCTTGATTTTTGGAAAGATCTCAAAGCCGTTGCCAATCTATCATGAATAAGTGTAGTGCTGACGTGGATACAGGTCGAGACTTCCATTTATACAAAGATGAAAGGGGAGCAAGGCTGCTCGTTAGAACTGTGGTTTGGTAAACATTGGACAGCTTCTTTGCTGAATTACACAGTGAGTTTTGAACAGTCAATGCATATTTACATAATTTCTCTATTGTCCCTGGTGTGCTCATGCCTGGGTCCTTACCTTTAATCTCTATTGCTAACATTTTCTCCCTGTCTTTCTTAACTGTAACAGCAAACATTAAGTATAGGTTTGCAGTATTTGCTGATTTTTGTGGTTAAACACCCTACCATGTCACTCTCAGGCTAGCAGTTTGCTACGGCTCAATAGGACTTGCAAGGGATCCACAGAGTCCTGTCTTCCTAGATCATTTCACCATCTGGAGGAAATAGCCATGACTTGCAAAACGCAGGGAGCATGAAGCGTAATTAGGAATTGGCGATGGCTGTTGAGGATTCACTGCCTTTTAAAATGCAATTAGTCTAATCCAAACTTTACATAATTTGATATTAACAACAACGGTGTTTAATCTTTAGGTTATATATTTCCTGAAACTTTAAATTCTCTCTGGTGAATGTGACTGTGCCAAGTCTAGAACATTGTTCTCAGAGACCTTACTGCTGGGGCACCTTTAATCCCAGCACTTGGGAGGCAGAGACTTCTGTGAATGTGAGTTGAAGGTCAATCTGGTCTTGAGAACAAACTCCAGGACAAGCTCCAAAGCTGCAGGGAAACCCTGTCAAAAAAAAAAAAAAAGCCAACTCTCTCATGTCCAAATGTTGTGACTAATCTTGTCTCAATCACACACGCTAGAAACAGAGAAGCCATTTAACATTCCATCTTTCTCAATTTTAAAAACTCACCTAAAAATTCACCCCCCCATCAACCTCCAGTTTCTATTTCTGTCACTTCTTAAATAACCTTTGGATTTGTCCTCTATGTTGAATTCAGGAGATCACAAAGCCAAATCTAGATTATGGCTACACAGGATCAGCCTTCTTGAACCTCTTACATCCTCCAAATGTTGGTTTTGCATTTGGTCTGCCTTCACCGCAACTGTTAGGCAAAAGCAAAGCACCCTGTTGTGTCCAAAAGCCAGGAGCTTTGCCTTGGAGTCCCTTCCTCCTCTAGATTCAATCCCTCGCTGCACTCAAGGACAACATTCTTCCCAGAGTGCTCTGTGTTCAGGCAGCTCTGTCTGCTGAGCTCATTCTTACTCTACTTTTTCAGCAGAGGATGTTTCATTTGTCTCTCAAGATTTTGCTCAGGTTTCTCCTGACTTACTGAAACAGAGTGACCTATTCCTTCCTCTGGATCTCCATCAGCACTTATTTAGATTTTGCTCAAATTAAGGATCATCTATGCACGAAGTATGACATTTAAGGAATATTCGTTGTATAGTCTTCCTCTCAGTGTCCCTCTGGCAGGGACATGGAGTTTAAGTTACTGCCCTCAGTGGCTTGCTACCTCCCGGCAAAGTACAGAAAAAAAATTAGCATTCCACCAACACAATTTCATGTCTGCCCCTCCACACTTTGTGAATTTGACTTTAATGGCTCTTCACCAATTCATAGACATAGGTATGGCTGTCATTATCAAAGCTGATGAAATAGACAGAAGGTTTGGTGGGAACTTGGTAAACGATTTTGCATGTCTTTTGGGTTCCGTCTATTTGTTGTATTGCACACGTTTGCCTGTCAAGACATCCCTGCCGTCTTCTGATGTAGAACTTCTTGATAGTTTAGTTTCTTCATCTATAAAACTGAAGGGTGACTCCTGTTTTTCAGAGTTGTTGGGAAGATTAAGCTAGATATTGTTGCTGACATACTATTTCCATCTCAGATATGTAATTCTGATAGCTAATCTTCTGATAACTGGGACGGATTGAGAGATTTTATGGGATTACTAAAACACACCACTATAATGTGTCTGTGATGCTGTTTCCAGAGATGGGTAGCGCCTGAGCGCTCTGATCTCGTGAAGGTGGTAATTCCTTAGTGAATTCATAAAATGATAGTATTATTGAGAGATGTCAGAGAGTGGGAAGTGGGGCCTCAAATTCAAGAAGTGGGTCACTGAGGCATATCTTTGGGGACGATCTTGGCCCTCGTCTCTTTCTGCATCCCCCTTTCACTTCTTCTTGGCCACCATGATATGACTTGCTCTGTCCAACCCTGAACCAGCCCCGCATGACAGACTGACACTGTGAAACTTGAAACAAAATACATCCTACAAGTTTCAAGTTTTTCTGTCTGGTATTTTGGTCGCAGCTACATAAAAATAACTAATACAGCAATACATGCTATTTCTCTTCTCCAACTGCAGTATTTTTTTCAGACTATATATTATCTTGTCCTATGTGCTGATTTCCTGTAAGATGGGGAGGATTTGGGGTGATGAGATATTGCCCATTTTCCATGCTTTGTTGGTCACTGTTACATGGCGCTTATATACCAGCTATTTTTAGGCAGAATAAATAAGGCATAGCTCTTAGAGTTCTCTGTTGAGTGCAGGTTTAATGTGGACAGTCTAAGACTGTGGGAGCAAAGTGAGTCTGCATAAAAAACCTGACAGAAATGAGCTTCTTCTGCTGTGGGGAGTATTCGAAGGAATCTGAGTCATGGCGAGTTTTTAAAGGAACTCACTGTATAAATTGGGAACCAAGATCTCTGTACACCAAAAATTCAGAAAAAAAAGATAAAAGCATTTGATGTGGATGCCAAGATTAAAATTCATGCTCTCCCACTCCTTTGCAAAATAGTCCAGTAGAATTAAGACAGAGGGCCTTTCTCTAGTGGGAAAGTTATCCAGTGATTGGTGAAAGGGTGAGATCTTGGGCTTTGAATGTTCAATTAAGAAAATGAATGAAACTTTAGCTACTACTAATGGCTCTTGTTCAGTGACATGGTACAATGAAAACACTTAAATAAATTAATACAGCTAGGTTCAGTATAAATGTCTGAAAGAATTAGCTATTTGGAAGACCTCTTTCATTAAAAACAAACAAAATGAGCAACACTCTGAGATTTATAGTCTAAATCACATCCCTGTAAAATTGTGTGTTTTAGCAAAACACATATAATGACTTATTGCTATACCCATGGACCAATGCATCACTCAAATGTCATCAGAGAAGCTTCTTCTTATGGTAGATGGTGATTAACACTGAACTCCACAGTGAACAACATGCAGAGAGTAAGAAACTTTGGAGTTCTCAGCCCTGAATGGAATGTCTTTATCACACGCTTCCCCCCAAGTCTCAGGGACATGTGTATGCACATATATATGTATGTATACATATACATGCATATATACATACATATATGTGTGTATGAGGGAGTGCAAATATTTTAAGAGCTAGAGGTGGCAAACAATTTTAAGAAAATAGCATTTTCCAGACCCAACAGGGTTGATAAACTTATGAACACAGAAACTGTGACAGACAGCATGCATAATACTTAAACTAGTTGAAGTCAGAAAAAAAAAATCCCTGCAAGAAGAAGGTGAAGTGGGTACAAAGCCCCATCAATAGCCAATGAGTTATTTGCAATTGATAATTTTGGGGGGGAAAATCTTTAGTGGAATGGTACTGTTATCAAACACAGTCCAGCATGGGCCTCATGCTCAGGTGAAGTTGTCCAACACAAAACAAACACCATGGTTTTCAGTGTTTTATTTTTGTTGTTGTTGCTATTATTTTTAAGAGAGAGAAAGAACATAAGGTTTGAGAGGATAGAGGAAAGAAAGAGTTGGGGGACAATGATACAATAAAATATGCTGTATGAAATTCTCTAAGAATACATTTAAGAAGGAAGAAAACATAAAATTCCTATGTTCATGTCCTAATTCTAGGACCTCAGCTAAAGGGTTAGGAGATAAAGAAATAAGGTAAAGGGTTATACACACTCAGCATAGACTAGAGGGCAACAACATGCAGACATGGCAGGAATGAAGCCACGGGTGCAAGCCAAGGAGACAGGTCTCAGAAGGGCCCATCCAGCTGGCACCTTAACTGTGGACTTCTCTTTCTAGGATAAAAGAGTAAACTACCATCGCTTAAGAGGCAATGAGCAGTATTTGTTATGGCCACCACGCAAAATAAATAGAATGACAGAGGCTGACAGGAGTGGAGTGAGTTGCAAGTCTGTGCAAAGGAGTTGCGAGGAGAGCCCATGCAAGGCTCGGATGTGGGCTTGGCACTGGAAACCTAAACTTTGTAAAGCAAAGTCAATTGGTAGCCCATAGAACCTTCAGTCTCTTCCAGTAAGCTCAGCTGATTTCCTGTTCACTTCCACCTTCTCATACCATTCCCTGTTTGGGCCTATTTTGGATGTCTCTCAAGATTTTTCCATGCTCCAGTCACACCTCCCTGTGGGCAACCTGCTCTGTGCCTCTTGCCTCTTGTTGTTGACCTCACAGAGTTCTCTGGCATTATTCATCCATTTCCATTTTGAGCAATAATCTGTTGGTGGAGCTAGTTTGATTACAGAGAAGGTCGTACTGACAGATGGACTCAACAACTGAGCAAGGACAGGTTATAAAGACATTTTAATTTCTGCCAAGAAGTTTGAAACATATAAGGGTATTAAAGAAACTGTGGCGTGATTATAATGAAAATTTGGCATGCATTCTCTATCTCTGCTGTGCATAGTTAATAAATTATATAAAATACTAGAAGGAATTAAACCATCTTTTATTGTGACAATGGAGGAGCGTTTTCTTATCCTTGAATGGCCAACAGATGGATAGTATATTAGTTTTATGCTGTGCTAAATGCCCAAAAAATATTTAGTGACTTCAAACAACACAAATATATTATCTGATGGCCAGAAGTCTCATATAGGTCTTACTATGGTAAAATTAAAGTACAGACAAGCCTGTGTTCCTTTATGGGGGGTCATTTTGTTCATTACAAGAATTCGGCTTTCCATGGCTTTAAGACAGGTGCATTCAATTTCCTTCTTGCTATCAGCTCGAAATCACCAGAAGCTGCTAGAGGCCTCTCTCCTGTCTTTGCACATTGGTTTCTGTATCTCAGAGAGCAAATGGGCACCCATCCCTCAGCATGTCAGCATGACTCAGCCTGGGAAATTTGTGCTATTTTAGAGACGGGTATGATTGCATTGGGATTACTTGGACAATCAAAGATCCTCATCACGGGCTCCTACTCCTAATCACATCTGCAAAGCCCTTTTTGCCAAAATGTAATTGAATATAATCATGGATTCTGGGGTTTAGGACACAAAAATCGTCAGTGGGCCATTGTTCTGTCTACACTGGACAGTGGCCTCCTTCCTCCTTGTTGGTACTCATCCCAACACTGGCTTGGTTGTTGGGTATTATGCGTTATTGCTCTGTGCCCTTAAAACTTGATTTGAAATATTGAAACTTGGGCTCCTCTCAGATCTGCACAATGAGGCTCCATGTATTTGTAGCTCTCTTGCTTACCCATATGATGAGATGCAGAAGTACTACCCTACATCACTCAGGTGTCTTTTCCCCCTCTTCCTGTTCTCTTGTCGAATTGTGTTGCTGAGTGGGTTTCAACAAAAGGATGCTATGTGTTGAGCATCAAATTTTCCTCTTTACTGTCTGGTAACTTGTAGGAACTTAATGTCAGTCGTGGGCCCAGTTCTGTGTCTGTATCTCCAGAAGGCAACTCTGCAAGTTTGTAATGTCACAGCCAGCAAGGGGTGGAAGGTACAAGGAGCCCTGGGGTGAATGCTTAAGTGAGGGAAATGTTTTTAAATGGCGCAGCCTGTTCAAATCTCTGCACTCATGAGATAAAGAAGAGCCTGGGACTGGGAATTCTCTATCTCCAGATGTTAACTGGGTTTCTTGGGGGATCACTAAAGACAGAATTGTTTTCTTCTGAAAGTCTGCAGTTGTAAGCCCGTGGGACCAAACCCACTTACACTCATGTGAAGCAGCTGTGAACTGAGGACAGTCATCAAATTTCTTTTTTAAACACTCTACTTGCAGACTAACATCCATGTCCACAGCTAACAATAGCCCCTTGCATGTTTGGTTTGTGCGTGGAAGAATCACTGTGTGTAGGTTAGGTAATGTAGTAGGAGTTTTTCTTCCAGTGTGTTTCTCCCTACTTTCAACTTCAAGAGGACATCAGCCTTCCAAACAATACTCCACAAAGCTCAAACCTCTACCAAGGCAAGGCTTCATTGAGAACAGAGGCTGAGAACTCAACCATAGAGGCTTCTGTAGCCTGACTCTTTACCATCATCAGTACACTGATACTAAGATTTGCCCAAACCAGGGCCCAGTCCCTCAGCTACAAACATGTGCTTTGTGCATGCAGTCTGTAGATAGACAGATGTTGGAAGGAAAACACATGAATGAGTGTGAATGACTGTGATTGGGTTCTTTTCCATCTGCCGCACTTCTAAGTGAGCACATAAATTTAGGTATCTGTAGGGAGGAGAGATGAGGAGGGCCACTTCTCCCTGATTACTCCGGTCTGGGGAGGAGCATGCCACAATACTCAGTCCCTCTGCTCTGAGGCTCTTCTGTCCCCAGTAGTATGTCCTTGGACTGAATGAAAAAAAAGAACTTTATTAGCTTTCCTTTCACACCCGATGGGCGCAATCACTCTTGTAGGTTTTAATTAAAATGTTTAATTAAGCACACTTCTAGCAACAGAAAGTTAGCTCCCCTTGCTGGACAAGTCCCCAGGCTTGGAGTCAAGGAGAGACTAGGAGGAAAGGAAGTGCACTCACCCAGGCCTCGGGTCAACCTCAGCTAAAGAAATGCCACAATGTATGGGCAGAGACATTTCGTTTTCTTCCCACTTGCAAAGGACATTGGGTGGAATTAGGGAAAAAGACTTTGAGCTCCAATTGTCTCCTATGGTTTCTATAATGAATCCTTTCTCAGCCCCACTCCTGGATCTCTAGGCTTTCTACAGGTCTCCAGGGAGGCCTACAACATGTTCTCAGTGTGCTTAAAACCTCTGTGCTATCAAATTCCCCCCAGTCATCACTGCCTTCCCCAGATCCCACCCTGTTTAAAACTTTTCCATCCCAAATATTTGTTCTCAGGCCTGCACTCTCTATTGACCTAACCTTTCAGTGTGTCACCTAACTTGTGGAGTAACGATTCTAACTCACATTCCATCTCAGGGACAGCCATGGCCTCCAAGAACCGCCTGCACACTACTAAAGACAAAGGGAAGTAAAACATAGTTGACAAGAATAGTCCTTGGTGCTCCTCAGATCAAGTCAAATTACAACTTTAGGATATTTTGTTCTGAATACCACAGTCACCCAGTAAACAGTCTCTACCCTCCCCAGCTGTCCTTTACTTCCAACGTTCTGCTCAGCACTTGCCTTCTAGAACCAGGGCTGAAGCATCCAGGAAACACAAGGAATAAACCGGTCCGGAAGGCTCTGCTGGTGGATGAAGAGGGGATGTGAGCCCATTGACTTTCTATACTTGTCTTCCGCACCTGGCTTGTGAGAACCAGAAGTATTGTTATTTGTAGAAAATACATTACAAGACATAGGTTCCAGCGGGAAAGGAAATACTATGACCATGTTGAAGGTGATGCATTTCCTTCCAGACATCTTGTGCTCTGTGACTGCCTGTGTTACTCAGAGCAATGTGGCCTCTGGCCTAGTACGGTTTGTGATTGGTTTGAGAATGGTGGCAGAGATCTGGAAGAATGAAATAAAGTTTGGCTATTTCCTTTTCTGGCCCTCCTTCTTGGGTACTTATGGGACAGTGACATTCTGCAACAAGAGACCACATGTCTCCTTCTGCTGACTGGATTTCTCTAAAAGCTCTCTCTAGGGCACTGTTCCAACAACAGTCCCTCCTTGGGATCTATGAATGGTAACAGTACTCAGGACCTCGGTTCTAGGAAGGCATCCATCATTCCTGCGGACTTTCTCACAGCCAGCCCTGGGGGCTGCTGCCTGGATTGCTTCTTCACAATAGGCCACTGGAATGCTCTCTGTATTTCCACTGGGAATCAGAGTGTCCTGTACTAAATGAGTAGATAAATCTGGAGGGGTGATAGATGTGCAGCTGCTCTGGTGACATTCAAGGTGAGAAGCGTCGTGTTCGCTGATCCTCACTGTGTGAGGAAGAGACGTGACATTGTCCTTTCCCTCCGTCTTACGTTGATGGATGTACTTTAAGATAACAAGAAAGAGCTACAGTTGAGTGGAGGGTCACCTTCTTATTATTTGCTACCGTGGAAGCCCAGGAAAACCAAGGATTTGATAAACTTTGAGCTTTTCTCTGGGCTCTATTCGCCAAACCTGGTATTTGTTTATTGACAAATTGATGCAGTAACGTGATATCCACCCACTACCTCTTAGGTTTATGATGATAATAACGCAAAACAATGCATGTAAACACTGTAAGTTGCTGTTCACAAAACAACTAAAAATGCTACTAAGACTACGGGGTAACAGGGCCCAGATAGAGGAACTGTATGATACAAGGAGAGAGGCTGATCCCAGTCAGGCCTGGTTAGCTGCATCCCTCCCTGAGGGCGTCTTTCCTACAACTCTCGCTGCCCCTGGCCTCCTTTGGCCTGGCTCCCTTCTCTTAGAAGATTCATTCGAGGACTGTGCTGGTCCTAGTGGGGCTTTCAAAGGCAAGAGCAGAAGAGAGTGGCTGGGGCTCTGCTAGTCATCCACTCCTTTAAAATAATGCTGGGATCAAAGAGTGCTTGTGAGCCTTGCTTCAAAATTTCAGATGTAGACTCTAGGATAATATATGCCTTTAAGAAGCTAAATCGCATTAAGCCCCATTTTGAGCTTATACCCTCACCAAGCTCTCTAGTGTGTCCGTCCCATCATCAACAGCTGTTATTAATGACCTATTCAGTCCTTGAAGTCTACAGATACTGTATCTTCCATAAAAGTTTTGGAGTTTAATAGTTTTGCCTCAGTTCCAGCATCCTTACTTTGCCACCTCATCCACCACTCCCTTGACATCCATTTAACTCCTCAGGGTACTGTGAGGGACTTCACCCAGCTGTAGGTCTAACCAAAGGAGGTTCAAGGGTAAGAATACTGGAGGGAAGAATGAAAAGTGTTGGGTAACTAGTGGGAGCATGTCTGGCTTTGGAATCACATTCATTGTTAGCATAGTCCAGGGGATGAGTAGTCCTATTATTTCGAAAGTTAAGTTCTCTTCTGAATTACTTCTTTTCTATGTGAAGCCTTTCCTGGGAACAGGCAGAGGCGAATCAGAACATAGAACAAATCACCAAGTGATGTTTTCTGCTTTAGGGCTTTATTTAAAATATATTTCTTCTTTAGAGCCCATTTGGAGACTTGCTACTGCATGCTTTGTCTCCCAGCAACATTAAAAGAACCAATGGGAATGAGATTTTTTTTCCTTTTAACATATGTATGCTTTCACTCAAGGGGGGAGGGAAAAGCACCCCTCCCCAACTTCTAAACTGGTTCCCAAAATAGAGCCAGACAGTAAGGGAAGCCAACGTATGCCTTACAACCTTGCAACCCTTCTCAAGGGAGCAATTACAACCAGAGAAAAAGACATCCTGAATACATGGTTTCTAGAAGCAGCTAAGTGTGGAGGTATTCTCCAGCCCTGCCTGTCCCCAGTAAAAGATTCCTCACAAGCAAAACAAGTTCCTCGGGGCTTCAGGAGTGGTGTTGGGGCTATCAGATAAGTTCTGGATAAACATCCAACAATATGGACCTCAAACAGGACCCTTAAGGCCATGCAGCATCTGCTTGTTCATATGTTGTCCTAGTACAACACTTGGTGGTGGCTCTCAGAGGCTGCATGCAAGCCCTCTTCACCCCAGACCATCTCAGGTTCCTAGGCCTCACCTTTTAAATTTTCATTCCCAAGCCTTGGCATCTGTCCTCTCAGCCCTATTCTCTATTATTTCTTCATCTTCACATCTTTCCTTGGCCTCTCCCTGTCCATCGTCTGTCTACAGGTAGATGGTCCACCCACACATTCTCAGAGCACAGGGAATTTCTTGGGATTATGGGACTCACGCGTTTTGATGTTTTCTGTCTCTCTGACTCGACTGTCAAGTTTTCACAGCAAGACATCTTTTTTCTTTAAAGATTTACTCATTTTCTTTACACACATTTTGCCTGTGTGTGTGTATGTGCACCATGCATGTGCCTGATGCTTAAGGGTTCCAAAGATATTCCAGTGCCATCTCCTAATCACATTGTTTTGTCCTCTGTTGAGTTTTCTGGTCTTACTACTTAGTCCTGACACAAGCGTGTGGAGCACCACTTTAACACCCAAGAGCCCAGGCTCCAACACTGAGTTCTCTGTTGCTGTGACTGCTGTATCCCCCAGCATCACCATCTGTGAAGCAGATACTGTGGTGCACCCTGCTCTGGAGGGTCACTGCCTCCTTCTGTTGGCAATCTAAAGTCATTTCTATTTGCTTTTCTGACCAAGGTGTGCCAGGGACTACAGGAAGCCTATAGATAAGTAGGTGGGAAAAATAACACCTCAGCAGAGGCTAGGCAATGGTTGGCAGAGATATAGACCAGGATGTTCAGTGCCTGAGAGGTGACTGCGTTCAAGTTTCCAGTCCTTAGAGGCCATGGTTACATTCTAGAATTGCAAACTGCTAGGCACAGCAGCACAGCCTAGATTCACAGAACTGAAGGTGGGGTGGGGGCTCAAAGCTTTGTTTAACTAGTGAAGCAGCAATTCAGGATGGTTCAGAATTAGTACCCAGATTTCAGTTCCTTAGGCCCTGATTCAGCAGAGCTAGGGAAAGATCAAGACATATATATTTTAAAAGTGCCCCAGACCATTTTGGTGGAATTTCCTAGTCTGGCTGCCCTTTTCTAATGTAAGCCTCCATCCTGAGAAACTCTGCCTTCTGGGGGGTGAGTAGACCCTTGAGTGCTAAGGAATGGAAAGTGACAGTCGCCCAGAAATAAGCCTGGGCAGAGGTAGCTGTGACCATTTGTGTCAGAAAGCCATTGTCTTTTGTAGCAGGGAGCTAAACAATGGTGAGTTCCTGAGCCCTAAGGTGAAGGAGTGAGCATGATCCCACCTCTTCCCCTGGACCCTAGGAGCTGTCTATCACCTCCACTGTTGCATTCTGGGACATACTCCCAGACCGATGCTCTCTGAAGCACAAAATATGTGTCTAATGGAATGTCATTTTTCAGGGTAGAAACTCACATGTAAGCACAAATGTTGACTTTATTGCTTTATATCATGAAATGCAATAAATTCTGAAGATTGATGAGGTTAGTTAACCCTCAAATCCTAAACCTAGAGATTAAAATTGGGCATTAATTCAAGCATTGTCTTCTGGTACTACCTCTAGGTGTTGGTTTCTTGGGTACTAATAGAATACCCTAAAAATTATTCTGGGACTTATTCTTGATGCAAGCCCCATCATTCTAAGACATGTTTATACTAGCTGGAGGTAGGCTTCAGCTCACACCAAGAGAGATGAAATGGGTTTCTAAGCAGCCTGTGATGAAGGAGGCTGAGAACAGTCAGAAGATGGAGCGTGCACCTTTTCCTACGCTGAGTTTTGGAAACTGTGGCTGGAAAATGACATTCCAGGTTTACTTCCATCAGGTGATCACTGATGTATTTACGTCTCTGATTAATGAACTTTTCAAATTAACCCCCATACTGCTCTGTAATTGCGATTAAGGTTTCAAAAAATCACTTAAGCGTATGCTTCCGCTACTTCAGCCCCTATTCCAGCTGGATGGCCGGCTCCCAGTGCCGATTTCCCAAAGATAATGCCAGTCTCCTGACCTCTGAATTTACAATTAATTACTGCATTCAGCACCTAAATTACCCCCATTCTCGGTGTGCCTGGCTTTATCTCTCTGCACACACAAGCCTGGCTTTTAATTAAAGGCCCTCCAAATTAAATGAAAACAAATTCAATTATTACATCTCATTGGAAGAGCTCACAGCATATCCTGACAGCATTTATCCAATGGGCAACCCAGGGAGAACTCGGCTCCCACAACTTAAATTAATGTGCCCAGTAAATGATTTTTTCTTATCATTGCCTGAACAGGTTTTCTGCCACGAGGTCAGCTCTAGCTGTGGTCTTTGCTGTCTCAGGGGGAGAAGGGAACAACATATGTTCTAATACAGTCCCACTTTCCTTTATCTGCTCTAATCGCTCCTTAGTTCTTATTCCCTGTTTCTGTATGGAGGGAGAAGGTCTCCAATTCTGCTCCCTCTCTGGCAGGAGATAAGTACCCTCCAGTGTCTATGGGTCTAGAGGTGCGGCTCAGACATGTACCCCTTAAATTTAGATCCTTATCCAGGACCCTTAAGGATATCCAGGGGACCATGAATATGATCTTGGCTCCCTAAGTAGCCTGAAGTGTAGAAAAATGTTCACTGAACTGCAATTATTGTTATGATAGATCATAACAATAATCATAATAATAATGTGTTTATTGAGAACTGTAATGTAGCAGGCATTGCAAACAGCATACAATTAGACACCATCCCTCCCCAGTGGACCTATTATATTTATGGAAGCAAAGTAAGACCTAGAGTTGGTAACAGAAATGAACTGCAGAGAGAGTAGAAAGAGAAAGGAATAATTTCCTTTCTGGTTGCTGGCTAGTAGAATCTGCTCTCTCTTCCGTGCCTGGACCACACTGCCCACTCTTCACTTTGTTCAGGGGTTTTCCCTTGGTGTCAAATTCTTTAAGTGTCAAGTAGGAGGGTTTGGAAGTGGAGGGACATCTGGTTGGGAGGCAAGAAACTGTACCTACTATTGCTGTAGATGTTGACATCAACTGAAGTTCTGAGATAAAGCTACAAGACAGATTCTGTTGTCTCTTCGCCTGGTTTCAGGCAATGTCGTGGAAGCTCTGCCTCCATAGGCACTGGGCCAGACTGCAGAGAAATGCCCAGTTGGTGGGAGAGGCCAGAAATGGAGGTGTGTGAATCTGTGTGAAGAGCAGCAAATTTTAGGTCTCCTGTGTTTCGTATCCTAGGATGTGGAGAAGAAAGGCCCAAATGCAGATTGTGACAGAAAGAAAACATTTCCAAGGGTGGTGGTGAGGAATAACAGGAGAGGAGAAGGGCAGGCAGTGGAAGAAGCAGCTGGGACCCCAAGTCTGTGGCTGTCAGACACTGTCTGCCTGGTGTCATGTGACCCCAAACTCAACCCACACTCTTGCAGGAAACAGGTGTGCCTTCAGAACTCTGTTGAACTCTGACACTTCATGAGAAGAGACACCATATCTTTGTGCTTAGCAATCGCGAGCTTCCCTAGTGTCTCCTGGGAATGTCAGCCAGCTGGGAAAGTCATGTATTTGAAAGGCAGGCGTCACACTGTCGTGCTGCAAACCCAACTGATATTCTCTTTTCACCTGTAGGAACCTGAACTCATGTCCATTTACCTGCACACACAGATACACAAAAATAATAAGAATAAATATTTAAAAATAGACTTAGGCAGCTGTATGGCCTTGGGAATTCACTTTATCCCTAGTTTGTAGGGTGGGGACTGTGATGAGGATTACATGAGCAGTGGATGATGGGAGCTGAAGTGATACTTTGCATGCAGTGTTATGTAAGTGGTGGCTTTGGTTCTCCCAGTCTTGAAGATCAGTACTATCATAGTGCATGTGTGCCCTCTGAAAAGATACATGCACATCAACCTGCTCAGACCAGCAAACAGGACCATAATCAGAAGCAACATCTTTGAGAAGGTAATAAGGTTAAGATGGAGGTGAATTTCAGGAGTGTGGACTCAGGCAATGGTGCTGGGTTTTGTAAAAAGGAGGTGAATTAAGACTCACATTGAGGAAGATGTGAAGACACGGATGAACCGCAAGAGAAAATTCCATGCAAAGAGAAAAGGTTGGAGTGGTGTGCAGGAAGCGCCACACCAGGTGTTGGAAGGGTACACCAAGAATGCTGGCTACTTCAGGTACACAAGGCAGATTCCCTTCCAGAGAGTCTAGAAGGAACTATCACTGTCACTATCTAGATTTTGGACTTTTAGCCTCCAGAACTATGAGGGAATAAGTGTCTGCTATTCATGCTGACTTACAGGACAAGTAAATGCTGTCCTGGACATTCACTGGACATCAAATGGTAGGAGAGCGTGGCGGGCAGAAGATGTTAGTTAATGAGCACATATTCAGTTGGAGACAACCCGCCATGAGGTCATTAATGCAAGTATAGAATTATGGAGTGGTTTCTGGGAAAGCAGAGGTTATCAGCCCATTTTATGAATCAACTATTGCCAATTAAATAACAAGTATATTTTTCTCTCATTCAATTTGATGATTTTAGTCATGTTGTGAGGTATAATTGGTGTGATGACAGTGCACATCCAAATAACTTTAAAAATAGCACACATGAGAGGAAAGTTTCCATAAGAGGGATGCTACCTGCAAGGACCTGTCCTTGACCCCTGTCAGTTCGTCACTGATTCTGTCCCATGCCTCTAGGAGCTACTTCTGTGACATTTGATAAATCCAAGTCAAAGAGATTTTAAATTAGGCAAATAAGTCCATATACACCAACTCATGTTAGGAGTATATTTGAGATTGTATTGATCTTGAATAGGATTTCATTCATAAACATTAATAAAGTAGTTTGTTATATGCCTGGCATTGTACTGGAATGGAGGCAATGATGAATGAGACAATAAAAACAATAGTTAGCATTTTTAAAAAGCTGATTTTTGGTTATCATACTATATATAAATGTATATAGATATATAGTATGAATATATAAACATATATATATATATATAATTATATCTTGGTCTCATTCACTCTTCCTTGGCCCTCTATATTCCTCTTTTCCCTACCAAATAGTTCCTAGTCTACTTTCAGAACACATTTTTTCCATTACTCTCTTTTGTCCTCTCCCCATTTAGACACCTTCCCTCTCAATCACTTTTCTACTTTCACTTCCTAAACACACACACACACACACACACACACACACACACACACACACACACACACACACTAAAGGTGTGTTTTTGTGCCTGCAGCATGCTATTGTTCCCATAGCTATGTATATTGTTTGAGTTCAGGTATTGTGATGCCTCCGTTTTGTGAAGTCTTTATTATACTCCAGTCAATGTACTTACTACATTGCCTCCAATCTTCTAAGTAACTCAGGGCTCAGTGCATCCATTGCCCAGAGGTTGAAAGCACCGCTCCTGGGAGACAGGCAAGTGGCAGAGACCCATTTTTTACCTGGGTAGTCTGATTCCTGAGCTCTTTAACCACTGAGCACACACACATAAAAACTCAGTCACCCACTATTCCAGTAGAGTTTTGAGTGCAGTAGTAGAAAAGGCAAGCCGAGAATCCCCATGGTCACAGGTACGCACAGGTACAGCACTTCCTGATGAAGCCACTATTTCCTCTTGATGGGAGAGAGAGGAGAGAGTAGCACCTGTGGCTGATTCGTCTTTGCAGCGGCTGCTCTGGTTTGGTCCAGGTGCCTAGCCCTAGAGAGGAGCTTCTGTGTTTGGAGGTTGTGCAGGTGCCTGCCAGGCGTAGACGTGTTCTGCTTCATGGAGAATGTTCAGTGGGGCACCACAGAACAGCCTGAGTTGGGGAGACCCGACTAGTCTCTGGTTCTGGATATTTCTCTCTTGGTGCCCTCATTGTCCTGTCAGACGCCAGAGACAGAGAGTTTCCTAACTCCAGGCAAGGTCCATATTTTCAGAGTAAGTAGGAAAATATCTCTTTGTCCTTTCAAAGACATGAGAGCCAAGCTGAGAAGCTGTGCGATTCCAGGAGAGGGATCACCTGTCTGCACACCACAGCTGCCAGCCTTCTCTACAGTAGCTGTAAGGCGATGAAGTCCTCACGAGGACTTCCAGAATCTTTTTATATCTTCCTGGAGTCTGTGCACCTGACTTGATCATGGCCCAATTGATTTTCGAGACCGGCAATCAGCACACATTCTGTTACAGAACCCGCACGGCTACAGCACCAGAGAACGCACTGCTGTGAGCATTGTCTCCAGCTACGCTGAACTTCCCAGATGTGGCCTTTGAAAATTTCGCGCTCAACAGTCTCCCCTACTCCACTGAAGCCTTGAAATAGGAGAAGTCTGAAAGAGGTCTATTTTTAGTACGGAGTTGCTTGTGAAGAGATCATGAGTGGGAGAATTAGCTTCTGGGAAACTCCATATTCTCAAGCTGCCCTTTGGTTGTGACCCCCACAACTAACATGCCCCCTCCGCCTTGTCAGTTTTTAAAAATTGAACTCTACTGTTATTTGAAATAAATTTCTCAATTTTCAATCCTATCAATCTAAGCCTATCAGCATTCAACTGGAAACTTTCATAAAGTGAGTTAACATTGACAAATAAGTCAGCCCAGCATTTGACAGTAGATCTGATATTCAATCCAACTCTACCACTTTCCACCTAGTATATTTGAGAAAATGCAAACTCTCAATCCTTCTGCTACCCCTTTATAAAAAGAGAATAAATAATCAGTTTGTTTTGTAGTATTTTTGCAGAAATATATATGGGAGATTGGTTTTGTAAATTGTAAAATATTGTTCAAAGCTTAATTATTTTTACAGAAATACACACATATACATATATATCTATATATGTATGTAGATATATATGGATTTTCCCTTTTAAATTATTCATTTTCTATCTCTTCTTGTAGCTTGGAGAATGAAGTGTTTGATTATTAATTCCTTGGAACTGTGTGCACGTTCACATCAATTATTTCATTTTACTCCCACACCATGCCTGCTTTACCTACAGAACCCACTGCGAGATTGAGTTGTCGAATAGTTAAAGTAACTTGGGCTCTGATTTCTAGGGCTTTCGGTATTTATTTACTTTTTGGTTGTGCTTATGTACAGCTTATATGTAAAGTTCTGGAGACGGCTAGAAGGGGTAATTGGATGTTATTTATCAAAGCAACATGCACTTAATTAGCAACATTTCTGTTAGACTCTAAAGTTTGCAATCATGAAAGTAGGTTGTGCTGGAAGGGAAAGAGTCACAGTGTCCAATGAGGGAGATCACTGTTCTCTGAGGGTGTGGCATTTTTTAGAGCATACGATGAGTATCCTTTCTGAGAATCTTCTATCTCAAGTAGCTGTCTTAGATGCTGTGATATTTCCTGTCGCTGTGATAAAACACTGTGACCAGTTCCCCTTGGGAGAAAAAGGCAGCTGGTCACATTAGTTAACAGCAGGCAGAGGATGGATGTCTGCATGCCTGTGCTTTGCTCTTAAACAGCTCAGTTTCCTCTGCCTAGAGTGTGGTGCCGCCTCCAGTTGACAGGTCTTCCCATTCCACTTCACACAAGTATCCCTCACAGACAGGTTCACAAGCTAATCTAGACAGCCACTTATGAAGATTACCTTCTCAGATGATTCTAGATTGTGTCAAATTGACAAACCATCTAATTATCACAACTCTACTCCTTGGCAACTTGGCACAATCTAGAACCACCTGCCAAGGGGAATCACAGTGAAGAATTGTCTAGAATGGGTTAGCTTGTGAGCATGCCAGTGAGTAATTTTCTTAGGTGGGTAAATTGAGGTGGGGAAATCTATGTTGGATGTGGTCAACACCATTTCAACATCTGGGCTCTGGGCTAAGAATAAGGAAAGCCCTCTGAGCACTAGGCATCTGTCTTAGTCAGGGTTCCTGTTGCTGTGACAAAACACCACAACTAGAAAGCAAGTTGGGGAAGAAAGGGTTTTATGTGGCTTACACTTCAGCATTACTGTTCATCACTGAAGGAAGTCAGAACAGGAACTCAAACAGGACAGGATTCCAAAGGCAAGAGCTGACACAGAGGCCATGGAAGGGAGCTGCTTACTCGCTTGTTCCCCATGACTTGCACAACCCACCCTCTTATAGGACCCAAGATCACCAGCCCAGGGATGACAATACCCACCATGGGAGACTGTCCTCCATTGATTACTAAATGAGAAAATGCCTTATAGCTTGATCTCAAGGACATGCTTCCTCAGCCAAGGCTCCTTCCTCTCTGATGACTCTAGCTTTTGTCAACTTGACAGACAAAACCACCCAGTCCAGCACCCATGCATGAGTCCATTCCTCTTTGCTCATAAATGTGAGTGCAGTGTGATTAGTTCTCTCAAGTTCCTGCCAGGTGACTTCCCTGCTGCGGGGGACTGGGACCTGGAACCATGAGCAAAACTAAATCCCCTTTCACACTAAGTCACTTTTGTCAGGGTATTTTCCCACAGGAACAGAAAACAAACAAACTAAGCAAAAAGCTAGGACAGCTGGCTTACACTGAATGAAGATGTCTGAATCCAGGTGTCTTGAGAGAGGATGGATTTGAGTTCAGAGGCTGTGCCAAGCATTGGGGCATCACTAAAGTGAGAACTGGAGACTGCTCTAGCTGCACTGCTTATCCTTAAACAGGCCACTTCCCTTTCCAATAATGCACAGCTACTTACTTTTCTATTTAGATTAAATTTTTTTATTACAGCAAAATACACATAACATAAAATTGACCATTTTAATCATGTTTCGATGTACAGTTCAGTGGCATTAAGTACATTCTCATTATTATGCAACCATCACTACCATCCATCTCTAGAGCTATCAGGGTTGTTTTTAGTGAGAAATGAAATCGTTTCTGTGAAGGCTCTTAGAAGAGCATAATTCACCATAGGAATGCAAAATATTGTCATGCCTCTTATTGCCCAATAATTTAGCAGAAGGGGCAAGGGTCACCTTCAAAGGGTTGCTTTGCTTGTAAATGATCGGAGAAGGCCGAATAAACGATCTCTTTTGAAGGATTCAAATTAGTGAAGATGCCCCAGGGACTACCTGTAGCAATTGAAGTCATGGCCAACCTGAACTTTCAACAAATTTGCATCAATCACTTCCTCATTTGAGCCTAGACTTAGAAGATATCATTTCCCCCCCTGCTGCACATTTGAAATGAGTGGGTCAGGAAAGCTGGAGAAGTCAGGAGAGGGAAAGAGCCCATGAGTCCTAACGAATCAGTCTAAAAATAGTTGAGAGAAAGAACTCTCCCAAGTATGATTTTGAAGTTTTCACAGATGCTGGATGCCTTATGACTTTATCCCAGTCAGCTCTTCCATCCTGAGTTCTCAGTAAGGTTTGTCTACTTTGTGGAGTACAATGCACCATGGCCCTGCACAAAGTCATTACTAGATAAATAAATACATGAAGGCATTATATAAATAATATATATATGTAATATATGACATAAATGATTGCACGTCTGGGTGAAGTTTGGAAACTTGATTAAAGAGAAGACAAATGTGGAAGGAATATGCTCCTTTTGAGAGGACAAATCAGATGACTTGGACCTGAGAGTTTTATTTTCACCAGTTTCTGTGGAATTAAATTTGAACCGAATAGTCATTTGTGTCTGGTACCCAATTTTTTACCCATCTAGAGATTGAGAGTAAAAAAGATGGGTATGTATTTGTGTTGTTCAGGACTGGGGATAATCGCTCAGCAGGAACACTTTTGTCTATAGCTTTGATCCCCAGAACTTCCAAAAGTAAGAACAAAAATAAAAATAAGACAATTCACAGGACTCGTACTGTTCTGAGTGCACGCACCACATGCCATGGTAATGAGATTGGTTTACCAATGCACCATGTGAAAATGTAAAGGTAGTGATGGCAAGGGACAACTGTCGGCATTTATTAACAGCTTACTGTGTACACAGCCTCTTACAAAAGATGTCAACAACTTACTTCTCACTTGTCAAGTTCACTAATGCTTAAACCGGCTGTGCAAATTGTCCTAGGTCATATGGCTAAGGAAGGCAAAAGCTGTGTTCACACCCTGAAGTCCTATTTCCGTCCTCTGCCCAGAGGCCACCCTCCATCCTCAGTAGAAATAGCAAATTTGACCCAGGTACCCGGAAAATTGTCATAGAATGAAACAAAAAAGTGTTTTCCTGTTTGTCTACTTTTCCTTCACACTATAGTTTCTTTCCTAATTTTTCCTACCTTGAAGAGGATTATAGAGAAAGCATATTTTAATTTATTACAGATGTCAAAAAGAATTTTAAAATTATAAGCAATTAAATGCCAATGTTTCAGGTCTAGAAGAGGCTCCTCCCACCCAAATGGAGTTCCTAATGGATCCTTTTCTCAGGCATTCACCTTTGCCTCTGAACTCAGCGAGTGTGGCTTTCTAGCGGCCTCATTGAGGTTGATCTTTGCCAGTGATATGACCTTTTGCATGGCGATGTCTTGCAGAATAGATGGGCAATCTCCACATGGGGGAAGTGAGCTGACAGAAATGTAGGTTTGGTAAAATGAGGGACCACGTGCAAGGAGACTAGAAAGAAGTGCTTGCTTGACATTTGCATTGCATGTCCCTGGAATTAGGTTGAGGAAGTCTGGTTGAAAGGTATTAGACAAGGATCTGTGAGGACGGACTCACAGCTTGAAAGGTTCTATGTTTCTTACAGGATAATAAAAAAAAATTAGAGCCTTAAAACTTGGTTTGAAAATTGTGTGTGTATGAACGCACGCATGCACGCACGCACACACACACACATATGTGCATACACACATAGAAAATTGTTTTGTATAGGCTTAACAAGGGATCTGTTTCCTCAAGGGGCCACATTGTACCACAGAGGACAACTTCAAGAGTGACCCCATCTAAGGTAAATATGAGAGTCTATGCTTGGAAATGTCAGCAGAGAGGGCCTCACTTCCCGTGAAGGCTGTCTTGAGTTTTGTGCTAGCTCTTGTCATTTGTCTGTCATTCCTAGGCTAAGGTCCCTGTCAGCAAGCCTCCTCCATTTGTTTCGCCGGAGCTTGCTCTTGACAACAGAAGCGGTAGGTGACAGCACAGGGCTGGGAAAACTCAAATCTATCATTGCTGTTAGAAAATATTTCAGAGAACATGCCATACTAATGATGGGTAGAAGGCATCCTCTTCTTGAAGAAATGCCCTCGCTGGATCAAGATTTAATGGAATGCCTGTACCTTTGCCTGGATCAATATGAGACCTGGCAATTGAACAGCCTTTCTGTATCTTTTGTAAAAATTGCGTTGAAGGTACTTTTCCACTCTGTCACTCAAAGTCCTCTTTATAAATCCTAGAGATTGCAGCTCCACACTATCTCACAGTAAATTTCTGCTGAAGTTTGGTTCCAAGCACAATGCTGTCTTCGCTGGTGAATGTGTGTGTTTTCTGTTTTTAGAGAGCAAGTGGCATAAGCCAGTGTCCTTTCCATTTGCCTTAGCTAGCACAAACTCAGAGGCAAATGCATTACCAATGTGTTATCAGTTTATTTCAGGTACCATGAATGTCCCCTCCTTCTGTTCCCTCTAGATGATGTAATTTGCCTTATCCTTAAAAGACTAGTTTTACCATATAGGAGCACTGTCCTGCAGTAGGCAGGCAAGAGGGAAATAGAGATGATTGCTTTTTTTGCTTGTTTGTTTTTGTGTATTTACCTGTATACTAATCTGTTCTTATTTGTATCTGCTGTGATAAAGCAATCAATCCCTGGCAATGATCTTATTGATGACTGAGAATAATAATTACAGACAATGACCTCAGTTCTATTCTAATCTTTTACTTTTTGAGCAAAGCTAGGCAAATTACTGAATTTCCTTGAATTTTATTTTCTTAATCCATTAAAGAGAAAATACCTAACTCAGATTGTTTAGAGTGTTAAATGGTGTTATTCTTGTAGAAGAATTTTAACACTACTGTGACACGTAGTATTATAAATAATAAGGTAACTGGGTTTCTGAGCAATTGCAATACATTTTAGAGTTTCTGGATACATTTCTTAATTTCACTAGCAAACTTTCTTCCCATAAAGTACACCCTTGGAGTAAATCTTATGTTTTTCAAAATAATGTTTGTTTTATATTGCTTGAGAATTTTATACATTGTATTTTGATCATATTCATCTCTCACTCCCCACTGTTCCCAGACCCCCCCCCCGACACACATACTTTCTGTCTACCTACCCATCTTTTCTCCATGTGTCTGTATCTCTCTGAATCCCCCGTGACTTTTTGTAGGGTACTCTGAGAGCTGAGAGCTGAGCAATTCCATAGTGGCTGCACTGGTAGAGGAAAGGCTCTCTGCTTCCCAATAATCCCAGGTCAAATGTTCTTAGAAGTCTTGAAGAACAACTATCAATAAGAAACTCTCTTCCCAGGAGCTTTGGACATACTGGGCAACCAACCAGAGTAATAGGGAACACAAAGCTACAGACGGATCTCCTTGTGGGCTTGTAGAAGCAGCACCAGGAGGTTGTTCTGCAGCCACAAATGTGTCTCCAAGGGTACATATGACTGCATGGGATCATTTATCTTGGCTGCCCATCCGGGCTGCTCAGCAGGGTCACCAAGTGCATGCCAGGTTTTCGCAGAAAGCCATCCATTGCAGAACTGTTGACTTTCGTCACACGGCTGACCTTTCTTTCCCCTCCTCTTCACCAAACTTCTTCTACTGAGTCATGCAGGTGGGTAAATCTTCCCCCCCACTACAACCACATGCTGGGGAAATTGGCTGGCTCTGCTAAGTGTGATTGAGCCGTTTGTTTTTAAGCTGCACATAAGCATTGGACGAGATTTATAGCACTTTCCTTCTTGCCGAATCGACCCACTGGGAGCCATTAAAGTTTTATTGCTCTCTGCAGTTGCCTGGCCAGAGTGGAATTGAGGGGGCCTGCAGTTGGAAAGGCTTTTTCCCCCCATTGGCTTATTCACCAGAAATTTTGGGGGTGTGTGTATGCCTTTTGTTCAGTCTCCTCATTTTGGCCCCAGCCCTGTGCCAAACTGCTCTGAGCGCCTGAGTTGACTCCCTCTGTAACTATGCACTAAGGCTTTCAACTCAGTTGGGTCTTCTCTGAGGTCCCACTGCTCCAATGGAGTCTTACATGGATCAGCTCGAGGCCTGGTCCTCTCCTCGTGGTCCCCTTATCAGGTTGGCTGAATTCAAGGCTTTTTCCACGTCAGCGGCCTCTGTCTCCCTTTGGAGGCCCACTTTCCTGCAGATTTTCAGCTGTCTATTCAGGTTGGGTCAATGGACAAATGTCCTTGCTTTAAATCCTAAAACATGGGAATCCTAAATCTTCAGTACGATGCAAATCAAGCTTAGCGTGGAAGGTGGGATGAAGAGCAGTACCTTATAGCCGAGTCCAGGTGAAGGATGCCTGGGCCTTGGGAGCCTTTATTGGCCTTTTAGGGTCAACGCTCAGGAAAGTTTCTCCAACTTTGTAAGACACTGCTTATGTTAGTAAGTGGTAGTAATTATAGCAACAACCACTATCATTAAAATATGTTTTATTCAGGGGCTGCACTAAACACTTAGATAATTCTCTTTTTCATTCTTAGAGAAACCTCAGAAAATACATATAAGTAAATCAGATCTCTGAGTAGATGTGAGTAGCCAGGCTAGCTGCAAGAAGCCCGTTGGGGCTTAGAAGAAATACAGAGGCTCCTGTGCAGTCATGTGCTCTCTCTTCCACTCTGTCAGCTATGAGAAGGGCTGCATGGCCATGTCTCTCTCAGGGTAAATTCAAGCTGTTCTTAAATTTCACACATAAAAACTGTGTTTCAGGATCAGAAGCCTTGGGTGGTAAGATTTTTATCATCCAGGGTTAGAGATTTGAATATTATTCTTTTTAAACATAATTTCTTTATTGATTCTTTGGGAATTTTATATCATGTACCCTAATTCTGTTCATCTCCCAGTCTCTCCATATCCTCTCCTCACCCCTGCAGTACCCCCCAAAAGAAAATTTAAAAAATCTAACCAAAACAAAATAAACAAAAGTAGAACAAAACCTTTTTGCTCCTGCATCTTTCCCACCTCTCCAACACCTCTTCATTCATCCTGGTAGCACTGGGAGCCACAGTGGGCCACACAGTACACGCTTTTGTCCAAACAGCTTTACTAGCAAATGCTCATTGCAAATGAGTCATTGGTCTGGTTCAAGGCCTCTGATTTCCAGTACATTTGGAATCCTTCTTGTGGGAAATCAGTCACAGAAGAGCTGAGAAGGCTTACATGGCCAGCTCTTACCCGTAATATTTCCATTCATTAAGTGAGAGAGCAGAGTGAGAGTTGTGCAGTAAGATCAAAGACCTAGGGTTCAGTTCTTCCTTCTGGTAACCCCTAAGTAGACAAACTTAGCCTTCTATCTGCCTCTGCTTCTTCACCTGTTATATGAATATGATTTTAAAACAATCTGCTTTACTTGTACCAAGGCCTCTGCAGGATTGTCTTCTCAGCCTAGGATATAATAAATCCTCAATAATATGTAACGTTTACTACCTTCCGTGTCAACCAGGGCAATTCACATGTATTCCACGTTGAGCCTCACAGTTTTGGAAAAGGTTGGAAGTATGTGATAACTAAGATGGTATTATCAGGCAGGGAGAAAGCCAGGCACATACTCTGAAGCATTGTAGTCCACTGAAATAACTCAAGGCAGAGTAGAGAACATCAAATACTGGTGTGGGACAATTCTGTATTCTGTCAATTATGTTTTAAATAAACGCTGACTGGCCAGTAGCCAGGCAGGAAGTATAGGTGGGACAGCCAGACAGGAAGCAGAGGTGGGGCAAAGAGAACAGGAGAATTCTGGGAAGGAGGAAGCTCATTTCTCCCCAGTCCTGTCTAGACACCAAAGGAGGAAGATGTGACCTGCCCCGCCAAAAAAGGTACCGAGCCATGTGGCTAACATAGATAAGGATAATAGGTTAATATAAGTCACAAGAGTTAATAAGAAGCCTGAGCTAATGGGCCAATCAGATTATAACTAACGTAGACTCTCTGTGTGATTTTCTTTGGGGCTAAATGACTGTGGGAACTGGGCAGGACAGAAACCCCAACAAAGCAGGCCCTCATGTTACAGGTGCCTTATTCTCTTCGCTCTGGAAGCCACTACTTTCTGCTCCCTGTAGACTGAGCTCATAGAACATTCTGCACTGAAAGCAGGAATCCTATGGAGCAAATCTCTTCTGAGTTTGATTACAATTTCCTTGAGAGAGGCACTGCCCTTATCATCTGTCTGCCACCTTGTTCCTATGCTGCAATCACCAAATTCTGTGGGGCCGCTCCTGTCCTGTGTATCTTTCACCTGCCACACCCTATGGGGAGGAGCTAGAGTGAATGTCTTTTCCTTCTGCAAATGTTTAGGACATTCACACTTCCCTTGTGTCCTTAGGAAGGCAAAATAAAACAGGAGGAACTTAATGTGACACTCCATGTGTGGGACTGTGTGTCAAGCAAACTCCTCTTCTTTCAGCTTTCATTACAATACAATAATTATAGCTGTAAGCATGATTAAGGTAATTATAATCGTAATCGTATTGGATATTTGCTAGGGGTTAGCCGTGGTCCCAGGCAGGGGACAGATGTATGTAAGAGAACATTCACTTCAGAGCGTCCCCTAAAACTCAAGACTGGTTTGTCCCAGGTATACCCCTCCCATTCACTCCAGTGTTGCCGCCTTCAAGCTGACAGAGCTGGTTGTTTCCTAGGTCCCTTTGCACGTGGAGTATCTCTCTGAGGAAAGGCTCTCAGATGCCATCTCCGTGATTCTGCAAAGTTGCTAGCTGAGATAGATACAATACACCCTTACAGAACTGAACAATTCCCAACCCCATCTTCCATTTTATTTGCAATGCTTATGACTACACATGATCCTGTGAGATGCTGGGAAGATCCAACCTCTTCTTTAGAAGCTTAGGCCATGGGGATTGGGGTTTTGTCTAGTTTATTCACCCCATGTTCATATGGGGTGAAAGAATTAATCAACCAGCACATGGCTTACTTGGGGGGACTAGCTTCCTAAGTTCAAATGTCTGGTGAGTTTGTTCTGAACCTTCTAGAAAATCAGGTTCCATACCTGTTCCTGAGAGACCAGGAAGGCGTCCATCCCTTCAGTGACCAAAGAGACTGGCTAGAGGGAGGTGGGACAGGCAGGCAAGAGGCCCATGATTTGCATTTGTGAAGAAAAGTCAGATCAGATGATTCATAGCCTTCCTCTGTTCCCTTATTAGTCTTAGAGCCTTTTCGTGAAATGGACCAACCCTTGGCCCCTTCAATGTCATGCATGTGGCATCCAGCCTTTATGGTGAGACTAGACCATTGACTGGTTGTATGGTAGTTCTTCCATACCACAGGTACGGTCATTCTAAGATCTGAGCTTAGATCAGCTTTCAAATTTAAGCCAGGTATGTTCCCTTCCTAGGAATTATCTCAGAAGTCCCAGCCACGTGTCTGCAAACATTTGCACGCAGTATAACAGAAAGAGCACATGGAAAACCATACGGTCTGAACCAAGGCCGGCTACCTCCAGGGGCAGTTTACGAATAGACCCTTCATCTCCCAAACCTGTGATGCGAGGGTGGGCAGCTCCCTGGGACACTAGCAGTCAGATCACCTTGCTCTGTCCTTCTACTGTGATGCTCCTCTGAGCAGTGCTTCCCAGGATCTTCTTGGTCCCAAGTGCCCAACCAGGGGGGAGCGAGCACAGTCAGCCTGGAAAAAGAGATCTTGGAGAAAAGCAAAGAAATCTGGCAGCAAGTCATTGTGTAAGCCAGAGGTGTCTCCCTCTGTCTTCAAGCTGGTGATTGACACAAGTTCATGTGCCTGGGAAAAGGGAAGTGGGGGCAGCTTGAGACACCATTTTAAACCTTAAGTTTGTTTTAGATCCATGTGCCTGGAGGAGTCTGTCTTTGCTCTTCAAGTGCAGAGGTCCACGGAAGAAAGGGTAACTGAGAGGACCTTAGAGAGAGATGGAAAAGGAGCGGTTCCACGGATCTGGGTGCTGGCCAGTATGTCTTCTAATTTAATTACTTATCTCTCCCTCAAATTGTATATGGTACACTGGACTATTAAATGCAGCATAAGCAAACGGCTCTTGAAAAAGGAAGTAGATTTATTTGTTTTAGTTACCACTTCAACAAAAGTCTATTTCTTCTGCTAATTAAGACTCCATTCGCTAATTTAAATGCTATGCTAATTAAAGTATAATTCTGAAAATGTAAAAGGGACTTAAAAAAGAAAGAACGAGAAAAAAACTGGGGTTGGCCTTTAGGAATTACATTGAATTTATTGCATCGTAACAATGGTAAGCTGGGTAATTATTCCATTTGCCGCCCATGCTGCATCCTGGCTGCTTATTCATATCCATTCTCACCCTTCAGCTCATTAACACACACTTCCCCTTTTGCTCATTAATGGGAGTTTTCTAGTGATGGTTTAAGATGAGCTGTGAGTTAGACCCTTGAAGCAATGTTTAGAATTTCTTCAGCGGGGCCACACAGTGTGTTTCAAGCTGCTGCGTGACTTGATGTTCAGTTAGAGACTAGGGACAAGAAAGGAACAGAGAGCCACTGGAGTTCCACTTTGTGACCGCATTAGTTCCTGTGTTCTCTCTAGAAGCCATGGTGTTTTACAGAAGGAAGCATTAATATCTTAGAGAGAGAAGGAGAGAGAGAGAGAGAGAGAGAAGAGAATTTGTTGTTTGTTTGGCTTGGTTTTGGCTTACTCATGTCTAGTATTTTGAAAACCTGATCTTAGCTCAGAGATAAGAGCAAGAGATAATGGGACTCTAGGAACCATCATGGGCCTTATCACCAGGGCCTTCTCATCTGTCATAGAAACTTTTCGAAAGTTAAAAGCATCCCTGCTTGTGTGAGAGAAAAGATAGGCAGGGACAGGAATAGAGCAGGCCACCCTTAACTGCCTCCCGAGTTGTGAAGCTGAAGCACCTGAGAGAATAGAACTGGGATCTCCCCTTCCTTTGAAACATGTGGGTGGAGCAAGAAGCCATCTCACGAGAGGTCATGACTGTATTTTAATACGCCTCCCAGTTCTGAGCTCGGCCTTCTGGCTATGGGCAGCCTTGGAAAGACAGAGCCAGCCAGAGCACTTCCTTTTGGGATAAACAGCAAGAACTAGAGTAGGAAGTGAAGGAGAAAATGAAGCTCTTGAGAGAAGTCAATTTCCATCTCAATTTGATTTTCTCTGCCAGAAAGGAGAGTTGGGTGGAGCAGATTGACTTCCAGTTCTCATCTGGATGGGTTGGCCCCTGCTTTCTGTTAGTGACTTCCTTGCCAACAGCTGAGTAAGATGTCAGTGCTGTCAACCTAAAGCCAGGATATAGGCTTTCCCCTGAGAGAGGATGTTCTGCACAGGCCATGACTCTGAGAGGAGAGAAAGGGGAGGTAGGCAAGAGGCAGGGAGGGAAGATATGAGGCAAAGAAATTAGCGGTTGGCTCTCATGGCAGAGTTACCATTGCAGATATATTAATCTGCAGAGATATGGGAAGAATTATGTCAAAAGCCTCTCTAGAAATTGGATAGGATGTTGTTAATTCACTCGCAGCTAATGCAACCTGCCATTCCATTGGCAGGCCATAAGTATACTTGCCTACCTTTGTACCTTTGAAGATGCTGAAGAGAGGCCAAATTGAGGGTGTAGGGAGGATGGCAGCTTTCAACAAAGAAACACCAGTAAGGGAAGGGGAATGAGGATGACATCATCTTTGGGCATTGCCTCCAGGTCCTTTCTGTGATGGGAAGAATGGTCAGTTTGCCCTACCGCTCTGTATACCTTTCCCTTGCTACAGTGCAGACATTTGCCCAAGGCATACAGAATGGCTACAGACTCTGAAACTAAACTAGGACAGTCTCAAGTGGCAGATTGTATATTCCTGCCTATTTACAGCTAACACTTAGCAGACGATTCTGACTCAATTAAGATTTGGAGGCTTCCTTCTAAGAATTGGAAACACTGTTTAGTTTCTAATGCTTGCTCCCTACGAAATACCAGGGGACACGTCTGAAGACACGCTTGGACTGATCTCAGGGCAGAGCTCCTGAGTACATTTTTGTGAGCAAATATTTGTCCAACATCTACGAAGGTGCTGGCCTTTGTACTTGACACCAAGAAGTATGTGGTGGTCTGAGAAACAAAATAAGTTTTGATCCATGCCCTCTAAAATGAGGGAGCTCATATCTCCTGGGGGAGAGAGCAAATTTCAGGTGGCATGACTCCGTTCCTATTGTTCTGATATTGGCTGTGACCTTGAGTGAATTAACCAAGCTTCCACAATCAGAGGAATGATATGAGCAGAGCCTTTGCAGTGAGGCATTTGATTGAGGGTGGGGCAGGATAATGGGATGGATGGATGGATGAGTCCCTCTGGGCGTAGGTACTGACGATGGCGTCAGTGCCTTCAGCATGAAACAAAAGTCCTGCTTCCCACCATCAAATGTAGCTAAGGAAAGGAGCGCTGACAGCTCTGGAGCATCACTTGGGTATGTGGGCAGATATTGATGTTCATGACAAAGACAGGTACCTTAGGGGAAGGCTGGAGGGATGGCAAAGGGGAGAAGTTTTACTTTATCTGGGAGGAGGTGCATAAAGGCTTCTTGATGCCTGCAGGGTTACTCTGGGATGTGGCTTCTGTTGCTCAAGCCAACAAGGTCACCTAGAAGTATTGGGGGGTCAAAAAAGTGACCTGGAGCAGGATTCCAGTAACAATCTTATAAAAAACCCTTTCATAAGAAATAAAATAAATCTAGCAGGATGCCCTTCCCTTCCCCTTCCCTCTTCCCTCTGAGGCCTCTCTTTTGTCAGGCTGGGTGGAACAGGGTGACAAGACATCGATTGGTAGGAGATAGATGGAAGGAAAAGCCCTCATGCCCACTGAATCAATGCCCCCTAAAAGACTGCAGTGAACAGGATTAAAGGTTGAAAGACATTTATTGAGGGGCAACTCTGAGTCTATGTTTTATTAGTCAGGCCCGGTACTGGGTTTATAGAAATGCCCAGGCTGGACGTTGCCAAGAGCAATAAATCAGGGCTTTCTTCTTTGGTTGGCTGTCTGTTCAGTGATGTGGGGTGTGACCCCAGGCCAGAGGATGGAAGGAAGGGTTGTCTTCAGGCCATCTGGGGAGGGCCAGAGTCTAGAGGAAAGGATAAAACCCCTCCTAGTGCCTCCTCCAGGCATTCACAAGCGAGATCAATGTGTGTTTCTCACGTCGGTAGATAGCTCTGGGCTCTGTCAGAGTTAGAATGTCCCCGTCTCTCCCGCCAAAATCATTTGTCTAGCCTTTTGCCTGACTGACTCAGAAGCTATTACATCTACGGCATCCACACAGCTGGCCATTAATTGGAGGCCAGAGTTTGATTAATGAGCATTATGCTAATGCCGGGTCAGGGAGCAGATTATGTGTAAAAGACCAAAACAGAAAGCTAAGTCAAAAGCAATAATACCACCTTCCAGTCCACTAACCTCCCAAAATAAGTTGGCAGCCAGAGGCAAGAGGAGAAAGGCATCCTGATGAGACACACTCACCAGCCTCCCACTTGTCTTCCTTCCAGTCGTTCACAGGTTCACAGTGTCGCGAGGTTGTGATGTCTATGTACCTCCAGGGAGCAGCTGTAGGCACCCTAGAAAAAGAAACCCCCAAGAGGAGTGGCTTGAGAGGGTAATGGTAACTATTGTTTGCAGGTGTCATATTCTCAGACTTGTGTCTGTTTTAAAACTTGGAAACACAAACAGGTGATAAACATGCCGTTGTGAACTTGCTCATGTAAAGCATTCGTGCCCACTCAATGGATTTAGTAAGGGAGTTCAAAACCTGCTACTCACTCCCTACAAGTTCTGGCTCTTTGAGCCGGTGAAGCACTGTTCTTTCCTTCTTTATCTGCCAGTTGTGAGTTTCTCTCCCTCTCCTTCCTGTACCCCTCCTCCACCTTGAACTCCAGCCCCCTGGAGTTCTTTCTTCTGCACTCTTCCCATCATGCTCCACAATTACAAAGGAATGAGTGTACCCCTTTCATGACGTCAGTTATCAGGGATATCTCCTCAAGCTTTCAGTGCCAGCATGGCGTTGTCTTTCCCTAAGCTCCTGGGTCTTTGTCACAGCCATGCCAACCTACAGCATCAAATGTTGCTCCATGTGTACCATTGTCACTAGCTCACATAAATTTGATTGACCCAGTAATACGGAAGCATCCTTCAGTTCAGGTTCATACTGCTCCAGATCATATGATTTCTAAGACATCTCTAAGTGGCTTCTTTGGCCACTTATTAAAATCTAGGTCCTACCTATCATTCTGTTACAGTTTTTCCCAGCACTTACCATTGTATCCAATCGCCAACCCTGCCATTCCTAAACATAACAGATCTCTGATCTAAGATGGCTAGGTTTCCCCACTGAGACTCCCATACATTATAGTGATGACTCATTTTACTCTGGATGTAGCTGATCCCTCATCTTCATTCCCCACTCTGGGGCTGAAGAAGATGACACACCCACACTTCCCATGGTATAGTCTCAGCGTGAGGTGGTAATTCTCTGTCCTGGAAATATTTTCTTCCTTTTTTAGGTTATTCAGAAATTTACATAACAATATAGTAAGACCATACATTATCATGAATGACAAGAAACAGGAAAAGAGACTCGATATGCCAGCTAGCAAAGACCACAATCAAAAATGAAACTGGCAGGCTGGGAATGGATGTAACAATATTGACTTGAACTGTGAAAATTGTATTCCTGGTTTCAGGTGAAAACAATATGTAGAAAGGTACAGAAGAAGACAGGTATGGTTTAGTTAAGGCATCAATTAAAAAAAATCTTTCTACTGATGCAATTTAAAGTAACACAATATGTAGTTACCATGAAAGCAGACAAAACCTCAGGCAATATTGACATAACCTAAACAAGGTATGATGTGTCTTTATTTATTCCATCAGACATATTACATTGGAGTACAATATTACACTGAGAAGCTAAAAAAGAAAAAAAGGCATGTTCAGAGGATATCATGTCAGAAAATTAAAGAAAGAAACATAACACATGTGAATTACTAGAGGAATTATATCCTTAAATATATTTTTCTAAAACTGACATTATATGACTGCCTCCCCTTCTACTTCTATCCAAAGACTCTTTAAACGTACTTATTTTTTCTTTTGCTTCTAAATAAAATGATATTTTGGGGACCCTTTTCAAGATATTTCATCCAAATTTACCACATCCTCACCCCATTCCCCATTAAGTAAGGTTTAAACAAACTATCAAATTTAATACAAGGATAGTTCTTGAGTAGGTGAGTTGCTGAGTGCAGTTTTTCTTAAATGCTATTCAAAACATGGAGGAATTCGTTCTCATCTGGCCATAACCTGAGCATTACACAGACATCAAGAATTTTGGTAGACAGCATCTGAAGCGTTAAAAGAAAACCTGGATAGGTGGGATGGCATCTAACATCAGCTCAGTGATGCTGAGCGTCACAAGGAGGCAGCTCTCCATGGGATATAGAATTTTAGACATTTTAGCAACTAGAAAAGCCTAGTAACGTTGAAGGGCTGAATCAAAATGCTTACCATGCAAGTGGGAGATGCTTGCAGGCGCTCACACAGTGTCTCACTGGTGTCCTGGGGCCGTTTTCCTTATGCCTCTTTGTATTAATCTGGGACCACTTGGGAATATAGGTATTTTCAGTGTATAAAACTTAACTTAGGGAGTGAGTTTTATGAGTATTCAGAGATGACCAAAGAGAGTTATAGAGCCTCCTCAAAGGTGTCCACAGGGAATGGGTACCACTCTCAGAGACCAGGAACCAAGGCAGGGTGGAATTCTCAGACTCAGGAGCTCAGTGGATGGGCCCTGCAGACTTACTGCTTGTTTGTATGAAAATGGGGTTCTCTAAAGGTTATGGATGCTCAGAAATGGGCTAGACACTGAACACTAGATCTGTGGCACCCCTAAGACCGCAAAGCCAGTGACATCATTACCCATTTTGGTATCTTCATTTGTTGCACTTTAGAGAAAGCCAACTGGAGGAATATCTGGAAAGCGTAGTTATTGACACTCTAGCCTCAGAGCGTCAGAGCAGGGCAACGGGTGTACATCAGGAGCAGGTGTCAGCCACTGGCACAGATGGGCCCTCTGTTCTTCAGGATACACACACACACACACACACACACACACACACACAGGTTCCCAAACCAAGGGCAGCCTCTTTAAATCCCTCTTTGTTATCCTTTGCCTCCACTTAGTGACATTCCCTCCCGAGAGAGAGAATCGCGAGTAGCCTGTCCATTTTCTGGTTTATACTAACTCTAATTCGGGCCTGGGAAACATTAGATGGTGTGGTCCATGTTCTCTTTTGTTTTTTCTCATTTCTCTTCTATTTTCTGCTTCCCTTCCTTCCTCTGTGTGTGTGTGTATGTGTGTGTGCGTGCGCACGTGCGTGTGTGGATGTGTTGTGTATTGTATGTATACATGTTCCTGTGTGTGCATGTGTATTCATATTGAGGCAATAAAACATGTCAATCGTAAGTGTCTTCTTCAGTTGGACCCACCGTACTTTTAAAGCAGGGTCTCTTCACTGAATCTGGAGCTCACCACTTCAGTTTGGCAAGATTGGTTAGAGTCTCCTGTCTCTGCTGTCCCATTGCAAGGATTACAGGTGTATGCCATGGCATCTAGCTTTTTATGTGGGTTCTAGGGATCAAATCTCATGTTTCATGCTTGTCTGGCAAGTACTTTACCAAGTAAACCATTTCTCTAGCCCCTCGCTTCGTCCTCTTGATGATCCTTTATTTCTCTTTACATAGAAAACACCTGTGATAGTCACAGTCAGTTCCTCACTTCCATGCTTGTCAGATTTTGAACCATTTATATTTTTGATATGAAGGGTTTACTGTTGTTGCACTGGTTTTCTCTGTGCCTTGTGTGTCTATGGTATCTGTTTGCATTCCCTGATGCACTGGTTTTCTCTGTACCCTGTGTGGCTATGGTATCTGCTTGAATTCCCTGATTTCTCAGTTACTCCCTTAATAAAACTATTCATATTTACTGAAGAAATTTTAGGAAAGGCAATTAAACAAAAAGAGCAAAAATAACACAATCTTTACTACAAATGAGTGTTCTTATTGTGGTAATTCTCCTATTTCATAAACCATGATATGTATTTATGAGTTATTATGTGTATAATGGAATTGTATACTTATATCATTCAGTAAGATGATTCTAAGGAGTTGTATTCATCATTGTCACAATTCCTGTCCAAAATCATCATAATGACCATGCACAGAGCTGTAGCTTGTGGCTTATTCAGTATTGAGTTGGTTAGTGTTCTAACCAAATTCAGACATTTGGTTACTTAGAGTTTTTGCTGTCATTAGTAGGTGTGTTTTAATTATTATGCTATATTAAACTCATTGTCTTCTTTCTAGTTAACACATTTAGACATTTTAATTGCCAAAATATCTAAGATGTCTCTTTTTTAAAATGCAAAGATAATTCATTGGTTTTTCACTGAATCCGCTCTCCCCAAACCCAAGGCTTTTATCTTCTGATCCTGCATGATATTCAATAATAAATTTAGGCGTTCTCTTTTCTCTTGCTTCCTTAGTGAACCCTCTTTTCTGGGGCAAAGTTTAAGTACATTTACCTGGTAGTATAGTCTCTGCACCCCTGCCCCATTCTTTGAATCAAAAAATCTTTTTTTTAAACTTACATGTCTGGAAATTCAGAACAATGGGGGAACTTTTGTCATGAGATCGCTGAGAAACTTTTCAAATAATTTTAATCTTGTGCAACAAATATTTATTCAATGACTTCTGTGTGCTCAGTACCATTTGCTGTGTTAACAGGCTTGGGTCTGTCCTCAGAAGCCTGACAGCTTGATTAGGCAGAAAACTAGGCAAGCAATCATAGAAATTACTAATGAGTTTAATAGATTCCAAAGCCCCAGGAAGAGCTGAAGATATGGATAGAAAAGTGTATGTATGAAAAAAACATGGAGCCCAAGAGGCAGGGAGAAGACCCCAGCTGCACCCTGCTTGCCAGGACACACAGTATAGTCATGTCAGGGCATGACCCAGACGCTGGGCACCGTCCTATGGACATGGGGTTTGAAAGGGCAGTGCTCACGTGTCACTAGAAATAACTCTGGAGTCATTTTCTTCTTGAGAGCTGAGAAATGAGGTCTAAGTAATAATGACTCATGCCAGAGGACAGGGTGCGGGAAGTCTTCCCTTTCACCCATGAGCGGTATCTATGGCACACCACCATCAAGGCACAGTGGAAAAAGGAGCTTGAATCAGGCTAGCCAGTCCCTGAGCATCTTATAGATGAGGGTTGACAGAAAGTCACCACGATGTTTGTGACAATCACGGACATGCATGAGAGAAGTAAGGAGGCTGAACATGTGTCCTAACACACGTAGTTATATGAAGAGAATTCAGAGGACTTTAAGAGATCATGAAGGCTGAATGGAACTGGAATTGTGGAAATAAAGAAGAGGAAAACCATGTATTATGGGTGTAAGAGACATGGATCCAGACAGAGCACCATATGCCAATCATAGCTTTAAATCCTTCTGAGAGTATTTGAATTCCCTATTAACTATTGCCAGATTATAGTCATTTTACCATTTTACAGATTAGAAAATTGAGCCTTAAACATGAAGTGACTTGCTTCAGTGACCTTCCTGGCTGATGATCTAATTTGCATGTGGCACATGGACTGCAGGAAAGCAAGGAGTAAGGAATAAAAAGGTTTTAAAAAGAGACTGGGGCCAAATAGGTCTCCAAAACCCTGATAAGAGGTTCATGTGGAGACTTAATTAAAAACTAATTCATTAGGTAATGAGCAGATGAAAAGTTTGGATCAGAGCTGTGCTTTAAGATTCACTCAGGTTCAGGAAGGATCTGGAAAGTCAGTATAGCAACCTTGGGACCCGGGAAGAACCTATTTTGTAGTAGTTGATGCATTAGGCAGAACAAGTCCAAGGAAAGGCTTTCACCAGTTCAAAAGAATGTCCTAAGAAATCCACGGGTCTAAAATAGTGTTATACAATGTGGTGTGATGGATATTTCCACTACATGTACTTTATCTGGGCACAGTAGGCATCTGGGATCACAGTCACCACCATCAGAACAGAGTCATCACCATCACCTCCAGCATCTCATCCCTCTAAGGAATTGTCCCTTCACCTCTCCCTCCCTCCTCTGTGGGCAACCACCAGCTTACTACCTCTTACTGCAGTGTGGATGCTTTCTAGAATCCTTATGCGTAGGCTCTTGGGGTATGTACTGTGTCTAGCTGCTTTCCCTGAGCTTAATTACCGTGATACTCATTGCTACCACTGTATTCAACTTTTATTTTTACTTTACTTATGTGTATGTATGTCTTTCTATCTACCTGTCTCTCCTCCCCCGTGCGCGCGCACGCGGGCGTGTGTGTGTGTGTGTGTGTGTAGTACCCATGGAGGCCAGAAGAGGGTGTCAGATATTCTGGAGCTGGAGTTACAGGCAGTTGTGAGCCTTCCAATATGGATGTTAGGAACTGAACTAGCAAAGTCTTCAGCAAGTGTTCTTAAATGCTGAACCACCTCTCCAGCCCCCTAATTACTTTTTAATGCATTATCATATTGCTTATAGATGTTGGCTATTACAAATAAAACTGCTATGCATATGTGTGCTCAGGTCTTCTATAGACATAAGTTTCATTTCCACCAGTTAATTACCTGGAGGCAGAATGACAAGATCATAGGATATGCATAATTTTCACATGTTAAGTAAAGAGTGCATAATTTTTCTATTACTGGGATATTAGTAGTAGTTTAAATGTAATTAAATATATTGTGATGTATGCAGGTTATAGAAAATTGTGAAGCCTTTTTAATAATGATGAATAGGAACTTACAGTTACGGCACAAAGACAACCACACCATAAGAAAAAGCAGGTTGCAGACTGCTGTAAATATACTCACCAAAAATCTTAGTGGTGTTTACAGACATTCATTTACTTATTTAGTTGTGTAAGGTGTTAGAATATAGTTTTAATTGCTATTTAATTTGTTTTCATAATTAGGAAAAGTATTTTAGAACTTTCCACCAAGTAATTATAGCTGTCCTGAACTCAGAAGATATTAAGGGACCTGGAGAAAGGTTCAGCTAAATAACCATGGGTAACTGTAGCAGCTTTGACAAGGTGGGAACCTATGGAGTGAGATGTCAACCATAATCATGTTATAATTAATTTTCTATGTGCTTTTAAGATTAACTTTTAAAGCAGTCACTATATAATTTTTTAAGAGAACATTTTATTTTTTAGTATACAGAAGGAAACAACCAGGAATCTGTGTTAATAATAGCTTGATTATTTCCAGAGCAAATGCCTAACTAAAGGAACCACTGATGTATAACCTATGCAGATCTATGCAGATCTATGCAAACAATTATTTAAATTGGAAGAGGAAGGAAGGGGTACTTGAGAATGGCAATGTTTGCCAGATTGCTATTATGTCAGGAGGGCTCCTTGGTACAAGGTCACCAAATGAGAAATGAAGGACATTGAGCTTTGAGAGGACTTAGATAGTCTTGGTAGGAGAGTATTGGGAAGCTCAAGGTTAACCTAATTTAATAACAAGCAATATAGAGTACTTGATTGTTTCCCAAACATCTACATGCATTAGCTGCCTTAGGCTTGTGAAACCCAATGAGGACAAGGAGAGAGATTTTATCTTAATATCCATTTCATAAATGAGATGAATAAGGATCATAGGAGCTAAATAATCTGACAACAAATATTAGCATAACTCTTTAAAGATTTGCAAAGAGTACACTTACACATTTTCTCATTTATTTCTCACAACAGTAGGGTGGAGCAAAGAGCAGATAGTTTTTATTCTCCTTATTCATTTTTTAAGATCAAGAAATTGTTAATGCACACTTCTTCCCCTATAATTATTGCCTTCTTTACTATTGCAGAAAGCTGAAGAAGTTGATAGCGCTCTCTCTATTTCTCTGTCTCTCTCTCTTTCTCTCTGTGTGTGTTTGAATGGAAAGGGCGAGATTATTTTCACACCCATGGGCTTTGATGCACCAGCCATGGTGATACAGAATGCTATTCTGTATGGCTGAGAACTCCTGATCCTGTGGCATTATCTCATGCCAAAATGAAATAAGGTGGGTAGAGTTTGAAAGCAAAGCTGTACCAACTGACTCTCGGCTTTGATTTCTTTATATTTTGTTGCTCAAAGTTAACTTCTAAATCATTGCCCCATTAGAAATGCTTGCTCCTTCAGCAGCACATTCAGGTAAAACTACTGCTTACCTTCTCATTGCTCCTAGAAATTCTTTTGGGAAGCTTTCTTCCACTGGCAACTTTGAAGATCATAGTCGTGGCAGGCAGAATAACCTACAAAGGGTAAAATGATTAGCTTAATACAAACTGTTTGGTAATACTACTCTCACTTGTATTTAATCCTAAGTAATTACAAACAATAGATCCCTACATTTAAACTGATAATCCATTAAATTACTGGTTAACGAATGATCATGTCCATCCCAAATTAGCCAGGGCCCCTGGTGGTTATTTTGTTTGTTTTCATTCAAGATAAGAAGGCAAGTAAATGCCTTTGGAGTTTACTCAGCCGGTTTCATGATTCTTGACTGCATGGAATCTGCTTGGTCTGGAGGTTATGAGATGGGATTTCCTGACCTTCTGCGTGTGAGCAAGAATACCTTTGACTGACCTTCTGCGTGTGAGCAAGAATACCTTTGTTTTTTTTTTTTTGTATCACCCTTCTTTGGGAAATTTAAAATGACTTCTTTCAGAAGTTTGAAACTCATTGAATTGCATAGCTGTACTGATCAGCTACGGAGAAGTCAAATAAGGAATGAGACACCTGGAACAAAGTCTCCCATCTCTGAGTGTAGCCTTTTACTCTGCCAAGCTGAGTAATGCTGGGAGCAGCAGCGTCTTCATTGTGAGAGTAGAGGTTACGTACACAGTGCATGCCTCATTATTGCCTCTAAATCTGCCCTTTGAGATTTCTTAGCTAAAGACTTGGAATATGAAAGGTGATGGGAGGAAAATAACTTGTTTGATAAAGATAGGATACTTATAGGCACATGCAGGTAGAAGGAGAAATGTCTAAAGAGCAGCTCTGCGATGTTGTAATGGAGGAAATATCTACAGTCTGTCTTACAGTGTTTAACTTGCTGGGAAACCCTCCAAGGATCAATTCCTTATGTAGTGTACAGGCTTGGGGAGGCGGGGTCATGCTTGCCATCAGGTAGAGTGGCCAGACAGAATACACTCTACTCTATTAACCAGTAGCTGAATGCCAACCTCAGTGGATGGTCCTGATTTCTCTCTCACCTTTCAGTCTTCTTACTCTTCATTCCCTTTCCCTTCCCTCATCTTGCTTTCCCTTCCATCTGCCTCTTCCATTCCTCCCTTCTGATCTCATATAGAGCTAGTAAGAACCAGAGGGATTGTTAGTGTTTGGATTTTGCACATTGCTTCCCTATCTCAAGCAACACCACAGAAATTACCTTGACCAGCCCTGGCAGGGTGTCCTCCTCCAAGGACAGCCCCAGTACTTTGCATCAATTCTCACTTAGCCTTTGCGAGGGGAAGAGGAGCAGCATGCTATCTTCCATCTTTGAAATAGGCAGGGAGACAAACTAACAGAAACAGCCAGGACACATGGTGAGTCAGGGAACAACACCAGGTTACACCTAATATCACCAGTGCTCTCCAGTGCTGGGCTGTTCTTCACAGGAGAAGTAGCTAATAGGGTGCTAAGCAGGAAGCAGAGGCTGTTTCCCTGAAAGGAAGTGGAACTCTCTGTGGGTGTTTGTGAAGGTGTTAGAAGAATGGCCAGTGGATATAATAAGCTAGGAGACAATGCCAGGAAATTAACAAGTTTTAACATCCACAAACCTTTGAAAGTAGAAAAAAAAATGGGATCTTTTTCTTTATTGGGCTATTAGTAGGACTTGAACTTGAACTCCTCCTAATTGCATCCTCACTGCCTCGCCTCCACCCCATGTAGGCTTCTTTGGAGATGTCTCAGTCATACTTCCAAGGCTTTTAGTAACGGTAAATGAATAAACAACCATGTCGTATTTTCATTAAACTTGAACTACTCCTAACTGCACCCTCACTGCCTGCCCAGCCTCATGTAAGCTTGGTCGGAGATGCTTCAGTCATACTTTCTAGGCCTTTAGAGAAGGTGAATGAATGAGAAACCATGTTGTATTTTCATGTTGCCTTCATCTAGCCTTCCAAAGAAGTGTCATCTTCAAAGGCTCAGGGAGAGATCTAGATACTGACTGGGTTGGAGGTTCCTTTTCACAATAGAGTGAGCCAGTGGTTTTCTGAATCTGGAAGGGTCGTCTTTGTCCTCATTTTCCACTGATACAGTGATGACAAGTTGGAAATCATTGTGTGGGGGGGGCATTGAGAAACTAACTACGTAACAACCCCTGTTTTAGGAAGCCACATGAGGTCATGGGCAAGAGGTCATCCAGAGGATTTGAGAAAGGGCCTCACTGGGCTCAGCCTCTTGGCTCACTTCACTGCACCACGTGACTGTGGCCACATCTTCCCAAGGGAGCAGTGAGTGGAATCTTGGCCCGGACCCCTGTTTTGTGCTTATCCCATTGTGTGCTGCGGTGGAGGCAGCCTCAGCTTTAAACTGTTCTAGACACTGAACACAGCGAACTCAGCAGCCCAATGTGTTGTTCCTGCTGTTGAGGAGTATGAACCTGAAGTTAATGTTATTCCATGTTATTCTGCACACTAGGGCTGGGAGGGGTGATACTTGTGCAGGGACATTTCTACAGTTTTGGCTTTTACCCCCCGCTCTTCTATCCCCTGCAGACAGGATTAGCTCTGGAGAGGCAGGGAAGGAAGAACTGTTTTGGTTCGACTTCTATTCTTTGTTTTGACAGTTTTTTTTACCATGTTCTTTAGCCACGTTGAGTTCTCTCTTCCCCATCAGGAAGGGATGGAAAAGTTCAGCTTTACCTCCAGCCCTACTGCCCTTTTCTGATCCCCTAAAATAATAGTTGACACTTACCTGTTCAGGCTCACTAAGTCATGTGATTTATACTCTTACAGACTCACCTCCTACGCCTTCAACAACAACCACAGGCTGGATGCTCAGCATCACCACATTCTCCAGCAGGATCTGTATTTGTGACCTGATTTACATGAATTTGTTCCTGCCAATAATTTATAGGGTGAAACATTTGTTGAGAAGGGAAGGGAAAAGATGCTTTAGAGTCATCTGTCCATTTATCCCACTAAGTGAACATGCTACAAGGGAAGGGGGATGAGTCCACAGAAGGCACTGGAAGCAGCCTCTGTTTTTCGTCTCATTCCTTGCTCATAGATGCCTTTGTTTGAAACAACATGTCCCCAGGATTGACCATGGATTGTCCAGGAAGCAGGTTTCCACTGGCTGGGCATCAGGTTTGCTGGTATCTTGATACTGCATTTTTCAGCTTCCAGAATCGTGAGGGATAAATGTTTGTAGTTTAACCCCTGCATCTATGGCATTTTGTTATAGAAGCACATAGTCTGGTTTGGCCAATGGGATGTAAGAGGAAGTTGGTTTCCAAGAAAGACTTCTTTTAGCAGAGGGAATTCTCAGATGTTGCCAGCATTAAATTGCCCTTCCATACCTGGATGGCAGTAGCCACCTTATGACTAAGAGATGACTAGCAATTTTAGGCTGAGCCTCGGCAGCAGATAGCATCCCTGACTATTTCTGATGAGAAGAGAAGAATCTCCATTTGTTTAATGTATAGAAATGTGTGATGTAGGCCATTTAACCCTGATGTCCACCACATTCTGAAATCCTAACCATCAAGGTGACAGGGTCAGGAAGAAGGATCTTGGAGAAGAAAGTAGGTCATGAAGGTGGAACCATCATGAATGGAAGCAAAATCTTTATAAGGGGAAATGAGAGACAGGAAGCTTCTCCTTACCATACAAAGACACAAGGAGATGACCATTGGCAAACCAGAAAGCAGGCTCTTCTCGCATAAGCAACGAATTTTCTGGTGCCTTGAAAATCTCCAGATTTGTGAAAGATGGATATTTATTGTTCAACCCCGGAATCTATGATGCTTTATTATAGCAGCACAAACCAAGACAAGAAGTTATTACTTCAATTCAAAGGTACCTACCTCGACCTGATCTTTGCTGCAGTATGAGAGGAGGGTATATAGGCTTAGTCTGGTTACACTGATCCTAGTATAATCTTACTGTGATCCTGGTATGATTCTGATATGAACTTGGTGTGATCTTGTTATGATCCTCTTAGGATTTTGGTGGGGACTTGATAGGAACCTGAAATTCTGTTGTGAACTTGGTTTGATCCTGATATGACCCTGGTGTGATTAGGATGCAATCCTGTTATGATTCTCAAATGTATTAGTGCCTTTTATTAACTCTTCTTCTAAACATTGGAAATAGTTACATAGAGTAGATCCCAGAAGCTAAGAGTGGGTATATAAAGTAATGTGTATGTGTGTATGTGTGTGTGTGTCAAAGAATAGAAATGATGATGAAGAAATCAAATCATTGAAAAATCTGCCCAAATCAAATACTTGAAAAAATGTAGCATCTTCATCTCAATTTCATCAATTCTGTTGATTAAATCTTACAAGGTTCCTCTTCCTGACAAACACTTTTCCCTTTCAGGAGGTCCAGTCTAACTATATTTATCCCCTAACTATATTTATCCCATAAAATTTCATAGTCTTTCCTAAGTGCCAGGCTCTATAAGGAATTTGTAAATAAAGATAAAAACAGGGGCTGAAGCTTGCTTTCTTATGTGTATATTTATTTTTCAGTATGTAGCATACACAATTATATTTGATATTCAAATATGTTGTAAAATGGGTAGTTTTTATTATATATGTTATTAATTTTTTGATGAGGAACTGAGGCCTAAATTCAATGTTTTCTCCAAGATCATATAACTAATCAGTATTGGAGTTAACATTTATATGTACAATTTCAAACTCTCTTATTTTCACAAAGTGAAATAATGACTTCTGTCTTTTAAGGACCCCCCAATCTGATGGGAACTATAGGAAATACTTAGAGTCCAAGAGAGAACAGACATGGATTTGTGCTCACTGCTGTGTATTTACGTATAGAGTGTAGCCTCAGCATTTTATTTTGAGAAAGGGGAACATTTATATTTACTTGATGAGCCATAACTCAGTGGCTATTTAATATATGACAGCAGACAGGCTAGGTAGTCTATGAATATGTGTGCATGTATAGGTTCACCAGATAGATGTTTGAATGACAGAAATCAGATCTGAGCATCCTGTTTGTTATTACAAAGGACTGCAACTGACCAAGAGAAGTTTCTGAATACCTGAGGGAACTTGATAAAAATATCACATGAAGGGGATATTTTATCTGGAGTGGAGAAGGTGGTGAGAGTCAGTAGGTGGGGGAACTAGAGTAGATGTAGAGGGGCCTACTGTACCGAGTTGTCTGTGTTCGAGGAGAGAAACGCCATTCAATGCTTGGCCTTGGCGTTAAGATCACTTGAGACTGCCAATAGGTCATGCCACTGAAAAGGGAGAGGGAAGGCTAAGAGCAATGGAACTCAAGATGTGGGTGTAGAGCATGGGGAAGCTGCTGAGTTCCATGGTAAACCAAGGGAGATGTGCCACCTGGAAGCTAACACTCCCTTAAGGACCCTCCAATTGGCTCAGAACCCAGTTCACCAGAGTCAACAGGCTGGCACATAGACAGGGTGACCTTCATGGCAGCTGTTTCTCAGAATGGGAAGGGTGACTGCCTTCTCTGTAGTGCCCCTTCACCGGCCATGCTCCATGCATAGCCTACTTCCTTGAAATGCTCCTTCCCATGTGTGTGTGAGAATTCAACCCAAAGAACAGACTTGAGCCGCTGCATCCCTCGAGAAGGAAATAGCCCTAATGGACACCTCTATTACAGTAATAGCCAAATGCATTGCTTTCAAGCAGTATTAGGAGGCAGAAAGGATACACCCAATAATCTATGGTTTTTGCTTTTTGGGATTTTTTTAAGGTTTGGGTCTGGGGGGTGGCTGTCATCATCCCACATACAGAGGATTTATCCTAAGCCGGGTAAGCCTGGGCTTTCAGTGAGAGGGCTCATCTCTAGGTCATCCTATTTTGTCTGAACCCTTGGCCATTCATGTTGTTTTCATGAAGCCTTCTTTTCATGATCATATTCTGTTCAACCCAGGAAGCTTCCTAAAGTAGGTGTGGGAACTGATACCTGTCCTGTCTCTGAGAAGTCAAGTAGAACCCCAGGCTGGGAAACAAGATAGGGTAACCTGTAAGCCAAGGCCCTTTTAGTCCTTTCTTGTCTCTGGAGAAATCACAACTTTTTGATTGCCCCACCAAGCAATGGACCTGCCCCGTGACCCTTGGGCAGGCCTCTGTAGGACAGGGATTTGCCTATTCCTGTGATACACAAATAAATTGCCCAAAGTACTATTCATAACCTCCCCTAAGGAGCCAAGCTGCTGTGCTATACAGAAATTGAGTCTCATAGACACAGACTCAGTTTACCTCACTTTACCATGAATTGTATCCTAATAAAACCTTTGAAAATTGAAAATAATGTTATGTTCAAAACACATTTGATATACCTAACATATTGACACCGTAGATCAGAAAGTGGCGTGGAAGAACATGCTGACTTTCTCTCTACCCTCATCTATACAACCTAGTGGTAAACACTGTTGTCAGGGTTTTACTTAATCCTATTGCTGGAAGAAGTGAATTTGCCTTATGGATCACTCCAGGGTGGCACGGACAGAGTGGATGGTTTTGAAGTGGGACAGGTATGCACTGCTTTACCTAGGAACCTCTGTTTTGGTGCCATTGAGCCCAGCACAAGTTTAGAACTGTTATGCTAATCCCTAGCTCGGTATTCCCTCTTTCACTTCTTTTGTTCACGTGCCACACAGCTACTCTGCCCAACCCATATGTATAGTTTTTTTTTTTTGTGACAAGTTCTTTCTAAATTCCTCAGGCTAGACTCAGAGTCATTCTGTAGCCCAGGCAGGCCTTGAATTTGTGATCCTCCTGCCTCAGCGTCCTCAGCTTAGATTACACTGTGTAATTGAGATTCTAGGTCAATGTGTGCTCGGGAGAATATTGGCCTCTAAAGGACTATGGTCTTAATTTTTGCTGCTCTAGTTACTACCAACTCAACCTTGGGAATGTAGTTAAGGTATTGAATCTTCCTTTTTATCATCTGTGAAACAGACATGAAGACTTAAGTAATTGTCTCCCAGAAGAATTACAAATATTAATTGAGAGTTACTCAGCAGTGCTGGACACATGGTAGATGATAAATTAACATTCCCTGATATCATGACTAGTCCTACATGGTCAGCAATTCTGTGCTGGGGTTTGCAGCTTTAAAGAAGACATGGCTAGATTTGTATGGAGAGGACTAATGAATGTGAATAGCCATGCCAGGGGATACTTTTGTGTGTGGACTGCTAGTCCCCAGCCTCCTTTCAGCAGGCATTAGCATAGACCTTGGAGTAAAAATGGAGGAGCTGAGATCAAGGGAGAGAGCAGTATGAGAGACTAGGCCACAGAGACAGCTAGCAAAGGTGTGTGGAGTTTATTCCTTTAGGAAAGAGTAAACAAATAAAATGGTAAATCAAGGAAGAAAATGATCGGAGCTGTATGTGGCGACCCTAGGTCTCCTAGGTTCCTATAGAAATTCCTCTAATGGCTCCTGGGTAATGCAGAATAAACTCCAAAGGCCTTCTAATGGCCTGTCAAGCTACTCCCATCGCCACTACTTACACTCCAGTCTGATGGGCTCCTCATTCTCCTAGGTCCATCAAGTCTTTGCTTCTCAATCTGTAAAATGTGTAGCACTTCCAACAGGTTTCTGATAGTGGTGTCCCTCCTTAGGACTTCACTATAACATTAGTAGATCTTCTCAGCCACTATCCTTGATGACATTACACTGCCCACCAATCTGCATTGCTCACTTGGCTTTATTCCCCATATTTCATGCAGGCTGGAATATTATTTACTGTGATGCCTCAACCAGAAACTGTTAGCTACACTAGGAAAAGATATTTAAGGGTTTCCAACCTCCAGAGCAGGACCAGTACTGAGGAGCTGTAGAGCTGTTTTTGAGCAACAGAGTTGTCTAAATGATGACAAACAGGCTGGTTTCTCAGTGCAGGTAAGAGACAGGGAGGCCCTCAGCCAAGGCAGGGTGCAAATGGGTAGCAACCGGTACTGTGGTTCCTGATACATCACTTTTACAATACTGAGTACCACCTAGTTGAGTCCTGAGGTGGGTGCTGAGAACACATTGCAGGCAGAGTCCTCAGAGATTACACAGCACTGAGACCAGGCCATCAAGGTAGTGATAACACAAAGTGTAAGAGATCTAGAGACGTGTCATGGAGTATGTGTAGAAACAAATGCAGTAAACGTTTCCACCAATTTCACATTCATTAAACCCCTTGAGAGCTGGGGAAGGAAAATGACAAACTCTTTCCCTCTGGGGTAATTGAAACTAAGCTGTAGCTACCAAAGATGAGACTCTGACAGAGAAGCAAAGAAAGGTGAGTCTGTGATGTGCAGTGGATTAGGCAAGAGACAATGGAGGTCATGGGTGTGATCTCTCCCCTGTTGTGAGCAGGGGAAGGTCAGAGGCTGAGTCAAGGGGATGTGTTTGAGTTTAGGGCTGACTTTGATTGCTGCTTATGGAAGAATTGAGGAGACTTGAGTGTGTTTCTAGTCTGAGAACAAGAGAGTTACATGGAAAGCAGATGAAACACTCTCTTGATTTGATAAAAGACCAGAGAGAAGATGATGTGGGATCAAGAGCTAAGTATTGATCCTTGGAAAAGGAGAGAAACTTCCTCAGAATTATAGCAAAATGATTTACGATATGGGGCCTGAGCGTGCGCTCTCTCTCTCTCTCTCTCTGACACACACACACACACACACAATATATATATATATATATATATATATATATATATTCTTGAATATGGGAGGGCTTGAAGGGAGGAAAGGGAAGGGATAAATATTGTAATTATAATTTCAAAAAAAGATGGGCTTTTTTTTGCTCTGGAGGAGAGCTGTGGTTCTTCATCAGCTCTAGACCTTCTTGGCAATAAATTAAAATGAGAGGACTTCAGAAGGTCTGGTTTAAAAACCTGTAGACAACAAGCTCAGTAGCACCTTTAAGACAGGGGCTGGAAACTGACCCATAAGAGTTACTCCCCATCCCTACACAACCCTTTCTAAAGAGCTGGCTTATTATCCATGTCCTAAAGTCAGACCTGGCACATGCTGCCCAAGTACCACCCCTTTCACTTATTATCACCACCTCACCATCTGTAAGAAACTCAGTAAGTGGGAGGAGCCAGCCAGCTATTAAGAATAATTGATTATTTAACGTGGGTCCAAGCATGCATGTGTCAGTGTGTTGCATTCTTTTCCAAGTAAACCTCCAGAGGTAGTTGTTTTCCTAACATTGACTCTGCTTGAACAGGATAGTTATTAAGGTCTCCAAGTCATAGGTAGCCCTCACAGCTTCGAGGAATGGCTACAAAAGTCTCCCCCACAACAGACCTGGAAAGAGTTTAAGTGTGTAGCCATGTTCAGTATATCTGAGAATGGCCATAAGCACCTCTCTGTCTTGATCGGCTGACCTGGTGTAGCACGCATGGAACCGACCTCGAGGCTGACCACAGCCCATCTAGCTCCTTCTGCAGCAGGTCCTCGGAAACGAGCTGTTTGCTTCGCCTGACCTGTGGATGGACGTTCCTTTCCAGAAGCTCTGGGTCTGACTGGGATGAAACATGGAACCCCGAGGGTCCAGAGTTAATAGATGCCCTGTCCCAGCCACGCCTGTGACATCGAGAATTTGTAATCACAGACAAAACCTGGACACCGTCCATGCCAGTCGTGACTTTAATTAAAGAGGGGCTGAAGCCAATCTAAAGGTGATTGCCAGGTGGGTTTCTCAAGTCGGAAAGTGCTAGTTTGACAATTAATGATAGTGCAGGCCTTAATTGGATTCAGTTAAATAAGGAGAAATGGCAGAGAGAGAGAGAGAGAGAGAGAGAGAGAGAGAGAGAGAGAGAGAGAGAGAGAGAGAATAAGCTGCTGGGACCCTCTGTCCTCCTGGTGGTAGAAAAAGACAGAGGAAGGTCTAAGCTCTCATGGGCATGAGAATTGTGGGGGGTTACTTTCCATTTCTTTTGTTTGCACGTGAAATGAAGGCCGATTACAACTCAGCTTTGGTAGAAGTAGAAATATGACTGCTCAGAGCATTAACTGGGACATAAAACCACAAGCCAGGACTCCTCACAACCTAGAGTGGGATGTTAGTTCTGACTCATACTTAGCACATTAAATATGCCAACTTGATTTCTCAATAAATAAATTATTAGAGGCGATCATATTAATAGACTTTTAAAGAGTAGTGAGAAATTGCCAACCTGATCCAAATTACCTCCTGGTATCCCTAAATTCTTGGTTCTTTTTAAAATGTATTTTTCCTTATTTATTTTCTCAACCCCTCTCATTACCAACTTTGTTAAGCCATAGGAGATTTTCTTTACTTGTGAAAAAATCTACAGTTACAGAGAATGCCAGTTTGACTTTAATCCCCTTGGGCCTTCCTACTACTATAAAAATACAAGCTCTGGTTGCTGTGGCCACTACTGTGTGACTCTGCTCTACACAATCAGGGACTCTACAAAGTATGAGGCTTCGCTTACAGACTGCAGCCTGATACTAAATTTGACCAAAATTCATTTTAAATGACTGAAGATGAACCCATTTGTTTTGGTTAGGGTTAGTGTTGCTGTTATAAAACATTGTGAACAAAAGTCACCTAGGGAGGATAGGGTATAGTTCACTCACAGTTCCATATAAAAGTTCATTACCAAAAGCAGTGAGGGAAGGAACCCAAGCAGGGCAGGTGACAGAAGCTGACTCAGAAGCCATGGAGGGGTGCTGCTTACTGGTTTGCTCCCCTTGGCTTGCTCATCTTGGTTTCTTATAGAACTGAGGACTACCAGCCCAGGGGTAGCCCATCCCAGTGATCTGAGCTCTTCCCCATCAATCACTAATTAAGAAAATGCCCTCCATGCTTGCCTATAGCCTGATCTTATAAATATTTTCTCAATTGAGGCTCTCTCCTCTCTGATGACTCTAGCTTGTGTCAAGTTGACATAAAACTAGACAGCACACCATTTAAGAAATTGTCTCAGCTATCATCTTGTTCTAAGCATGGCAGAGGAAACCACTTCAGATTAGACTCCTACAGCTAAAGGTGACAATTGATACTACCTGTGCATCAAGGAGGGTAAAAAGTTGAAAATTACAATGAGTGACCTACAGGACAGTTGTACTGCTCACAGCAAAGATCTAGGGCCCAGTGCTCCTTTGCATTACAGCCCCTCATTTGATAAGCACGAGTTGTGCTTCCAATGATCTAGAAGTGTCTTTCCAACTCTGTGTGCCTATAATTTACTTGTGGTGGCTGTTTTGAGAATCAAGGATGACATGGGTGCTGAATTCTGTATCTCTGACTCCTAACGTGGTGCTCTGTAGCAGGCAGGCCTCCACACATGTTGTGAAAATTGGTTAGACCCCTTAACCGTTGCCGTGGAACTGCGAAACAGGAAATGCTGGACGGATGAGCTGCAACAGAGACCTCATTTCGTTCGGTCAATTAGAAAATGGACTGAGGCTTCCACATCTGTTCCATGTGGGCAGCTGCTATTAGGCTTAATTTGAAAAGTCATTGGCATTGACTTCGAGTTTGTAGAGCTGTTCAGAGTCACTTAACTCTGAGCTCTTAACCTTGTATTAAGTACTGATTACCTTTGTTCAGTAGGGTGAGCCTTATGACCTTTTCCTTGTAGGAAAATGGAGTCAAGAGATTGGTAAGATATTTGTTCAACTCAGTAGCTGTTCGCTTGCTACTGACTCGACCCTGTCCTGCTCTTCTCTAGCCACATGGGATTCTTTTCCTATTTCCTCGAGAATTCCTACAAGGCATGTACTGGCTCACACCTGTGATCTCAGCAGTTGGGAGGCTAAGGCAGGAGGATTACTGCAAGTTGAGTGTCAGCCTGGGCTAAATAGTAAGATCCTGACTCAAAAAAAAAAAAACCCCAAATTTGATTATCTGCTTTTGTTGTTGTTTGGTGTGTGTGTTTGTTTTTCAATTTTACTTGTTTGAAAAGAAATTATTGTTTTTATAACTGAGCATTCTGCCATGCACAGCAAATCCTGTTTATTCCTAAGGCATTTACAAAGCTAGTTGCCTGAGCTGATTGCCTCTCACTAAGTAGGTAAGCCTGGGCATTCCAACCGGATTTTTATCTAGAAGGGAATGTGGATCTAGACACAACAGCATCATCTGTGATTCTAATACCAGCACCTAGTAGGCTGAGACAGGAGGACTGCTGTGAGTTCAAGGGCAGCCTGGGCTAGACAGCAAGAGTATGTCTTGCAGGGATAAGAAAGGGGTAGGAGAGGAGGAGGAATATGTTTAAACCTAATAATTTTTCACTACTTATTATGCTTCTGAAGCACTGAAAATATTGAATACACATAAAATATCACTATGGGAGGTGACAGTTACTATACTACTCCGAGTAAATGGTGAAGTTGAGATACTTATTATAGTTGATTGAGGTTAAAATGGACTTTTGAGTATACTGGTATTCTGGATTAGGTGGTCTATATTAGAATACCAGCCAATAAGACTATAACATATCTGTCCCCTACTGTATCTTTGGAATATAATGAAATCTGTCTTATGCCATGTTGTAAGAATACCACTTGGGTAAAAATTCAGTAAGCATTAGTTTTTTCTTTTCTTCTTTTTGTTTTATCTCCATTATCCTGGCAGCATTGCTGTCACTACAGCAACCAATGTCATCACTATTCATTTCCATTAACCACCACCATCACTCTCACCACCGCCACCACTACCATCACTATCTCCACCATCACTATTACATCCACTACAACCGCAACCTGTACCACCACCAGTCACCATTATTACTTCATCATCAGCCCCTCCAGTAGCACCATCATGCAGTTGGGAAACAGCATCAACATAAACAGGAGACCTATCAGTATTTTTAATTTGGATAACTGGCCTCTTGGTCCATAGGCATAAAGTTGGAACAGCAGAAAATCATAGCCAACTTAAACTTTGAAAGAACATCAGGCTACATTAATGAGACAAAAGAGCAAGGGAAGAGGAGACAGTCTGCTTCTATAGTCTCAAATAAATGATTGATAATAAGATTCAAGCTGTATTTGTATTCCTTTAGGGGAGAGACTATAAAGGTGTCATTCCAGTAACCAGTCCATAGAAAAGGCAAAGTCACTCCTTGAAAGTGAGGAGGAGTGGGCATGACAATTCAAATTTTGTTTGTTCTACTTCATCAAAGGTTTTCATCCCTGTGATTTCATCATACTGTCTGGAAAGAATCTGGCATGGTTGCAGAGGGGCTGGATGAAGTGAGCAAGCTCTTGCCTGCCAAGCGAGGGTCTCAGCAGTGGGACAATAGTGGCAGAGCAGATGACAGTGAACTCACTGATTTCCTCAGAGACAAGGGACTAGAGGATTTGCACAGACTGATTCCTTCCAGTCTTCTGTTTTGTAATCTCATCAACATGGGGACTGAGCACTTAAGATACTTAGCCAAGCCAGCTGCTCCCTGCCATCCCTAAAGAGAATCAGCCAGAATAGGGGCTTACAGTACAAACGACTCATTGGCATAGCATGGGATTCTCATATAGATCCTAATGAAGAAGACTGAGTACCTACCTTTGAAAGTTTTATATAAGGGAACAGATATTTAGACAGGGCAGCTCATAAAACAGACAGCAGGTTATGAGCTCCTGCTGTGTCTTAGAGTCTTTCTAAGTATCTCATTTAATCTCTGATAATGGAATAATATTGTCATTTAAGAGGTAAAGGATGGAAAGCCAGAAAATTTAGGCGTGTTCCAAGGTTATGCAGTGAGTCTTTCACATAACCCTCGAGATCATAAGATGAGTTTTCCTGACACCTTCCTTGTGCTCTTTGAATATGTTTCTGTTGGGTTTGGAAATGTAAATGGTGGCCTTCCTCAGTACTTTAACTCACATTCCTCTTGTATTTTGTGAAACCTCATTCATTCATTCATTCATTCATTCATTCATTCAATGATTTCCTAGTATCTCTTGTTTCATACAGGGCAGTAAGCATAAAAATATAGTTATAGCCAGGTCTGGTGGCATACACCTTTAATCCCAGCACTCAGAAGTCAGAGGCAGATGGATTTTTATGAGTTCAAGGCTAGCCTGGTCTACAGAGTGATTTCCAGGAGAGCCAGGACTACACAGAGAAACCTTGTCTCAAAAAACCAACCACCAAACAACAACAAAACCCTACAACAACAACAAAGCAGCAACAACAACAATAAAGAACATAGCAAGGAAGAATAGATTCCCTCTATGTTGATGTAAAAGGTATAAAAAACATGAAAATGCATACATAGATATCTTCTGTGAAATAAGTCAGTGATCTAAGCATCATTGGTGATGGGTCTAGGACACTTGAACTTGACTACTCAGAGAAAGTTTATGTGAGAAGACAATAGTGACCTCATCGTTGGGGGGGGGCATGCCTGATAGATGAGAAACCAGGGACAATAGGGAGGGATAGCAATTGTACTTCCTGTTCAGGCTATTGAAATACAAGCATAGTGACAATGTCAGTAAGGTTCCCAGAGTGAAGTTCATAAGCTGATATGGCTCAGATCATCGGAGGCATTATAGACTTGGAATGAAACCTTGAGTTTAGTCTAAAAGTAATAATAGTAAGGCACTGACAGACCTACCATTGAAGTGAAATGGTCCGAGTTAAGTGTGTAGATAATCCTGGGTATTAGATATTGAATGGATTGTAAGAGAGAAAGCAGAAAGGGGGAAAGCCCGAGGGTGACTACAATAATCCATGGAAGATAATTGTGTAAACTAGGATGATAGCAATAAAAATGCAGAGGATACACACACATACACACACACACACACACACACACACACACACGGTGGGGGGGTTGTTTGAAAGGAGTAAGGGAATCAGGAGAAGGGAAGACACAAGAGGATAAAGGTGATGCTTATAAACAAAGTACATGATATACATGTATGAAACATCATAATGAAACCCATTATAAGCTAATTTTAAAAATTAAAATATATATACATATATAATTATATATAAATCATATATATGAAGAACTGGTCAAAGAAAGAATTATTGTATTCTTAGGGTTGAGCAAAAATTCAGGGTGACTCCTGGGTTTTGGCACATGTTAATGTAATTGGCTGGCTGTTGATACAGTTAGTGAGAAGGAAGGATGAAGGAGCAAGGAGGAAGACTGAGTTGTGTGTTTAGAGCTGAGGCGGCAGGGCCTAACTTCATGTGTGTCTATGCGGGATAAATATTTTAAATAGTAACTCTTTGTACGCAAGAAAAGGAATTGGACTGAGGATAGAAATTTGGAGATAAGCAAAACATAAAATAAATTTAAAACCACAAGATTGTATAAGTCTCTTCCATAAAGGGTCTGGCAGAAGAGCTGAGGATGGAGGATGGAAACCCTCTCTAGGTCAGGAAGAGAATTGGGGTACAGGAGAGCAGGGAGGACCAACTGCAACCAGTAAACAAATAGGCTGTGGTTCTATGGAATCCTGAAGAGGAAAGCAGACTCAGGTCTTTGTGCCTTCCGCAGCTACATATTTAACTAACTGCACATTCAAAATATTTGGAAATACATTGTTACTGTACTACAGAAGCTTAGGCTTGTATCTTGTCCCTGTGCCCTAAGCAGTATGGCATAGCAGCAATTTATGTAGCCTTTACCCTGTGTGAGCGAATATAGGCAGAAATGACTCAAGCCTTCAGGAGGATTGTGTACATTGCACATACTACATTGTTTTACACAAGACACTCGAGCACTTGCAGATTTGGGGTCTGCAACAGGTCCTGGGCCAATGCCCATAAACTCAAAAGGGCGCCTAGATTTCTTGTAAATGCTTCTGAGAAGAGAAATACAATTGGAAGATGAAATGACTTTTGGCAATTTGGTGAGATGGAGTAGCTGATGACCTCGATAAGAGCTGTTTTGTTGGGCTGGACTGAGTTGAAAGCTCAATTGCAGTGGGTTCAGAGGGAACAGGAGGTGAGAGAGGGGAGAGATGGAAAATATAGACAACGCTTTTCTCAATCTACTCCTAATTACACTTAGTCCTATACCACAAAAGAGAGATATTGACAGGATGGTGAAAGGCCATTTGCTGTTCCCAAAATAACTGTGGCAAATGGGTGGAAAGGCAATTTTGTGGTCCAGCTTTGTAACTCGGTCCACTTTTAAACAGCTTTCATTATCAGGAAGTTATCGCTTCTATTGACCTGAGAGATGTAAACTTGTTTTCATTTTATGGAGCCAGGATCATGCTAAGTTTCATTAGTACACCACTCCATACTTTTAGGGCTTCAGAGCCCCATCTTTCTACATTGGTCCGTGCTCACCTCTTCGCTGTTGTTACTCCGTGTGAGCCCAGAGAGCACTGTGTGTGCTTCTTTGTATGGTGGAAACTGGCTTAGGTTATTTTATGTTGCTCTAACGTACAAGGGACATAGATTGATTTTGTTGTTTTCTATGGCTAAAAGTTGAAAACAACATGGGGGTGGGGGGCAGCCTCTGACTGGGGTCTCCTAGCTGCATCACAGCATGGTAAAATAGCTTGGGGAAGCAGACAAGTTCAGAGCAGGCTAAGCATGTGGGTGGTTTCACTTTGCAACAGCCTGCCCGTGTGAGAACTTACTGGCACTATGCGAACTGCTAATCCTTTCCAAATGTGGTACTCTGTGACATAATCTCCCACTAGGCAACTCCTCTTAAAGCTCCTGCCACCTCAATACCCAGCGGTCTGGGCACTAAGCTTCCAGCAGGCGAGTCTTTAATTGCAAACCATCCCAAACTATGAAATAAATGTTTCCTTATCTAAATTTGTTCGTTCTTAAATATGAATACTGGTCCTCTAGGCCATACATTCTACAAAACGAATGTGTTGTTTCCTGTAAAAAGAGTAGCCTGGAAAGTAAGGTCTGATATTCTCATTATTGGAAGCCACTATGGTCTTATTTTGGTGGGTAATAGTCCCACGCTCTTATTTGTTTTACCTTCACATCCCAACTCTCCTATTCTGGAATGAAGATAAATGCTAATTTCTTTACAAATGCCTTGCTCTCTCACAGCCTACTGATGTTTTCAACTTAAAGGGGGAAAAGTCTGGATGATTCTTCATTAGAAGCGTGCCATTAAAATTGTCAATTTCTTGAAATACATGGTTGAAAAACCATCATTTTTTCCCCACTGTGTGTTACCCTAAACTATAGACCTGTCACTAGGCTGTGTTCTCACATGTGGGTACAGAGAAACTGTGGGAAGATCCAAGTGGCACTTAAATTACATTCTCCCTTTGATTCTCTAGACATTTAATGCCATTTAGCAGAATTCCAGTGCAGTTGGTTCCATAAGAGAAGGGGCTGTCCTTTTAGAAGAGTCACTGCTGTGGTGGCTGAGGAAAAGAAATCAAGACATCAGAACAGCAGGGTTGGCTTTTCTATCCTGATCTTCTTGGAGTTGAATGTGCTCCAGTGTGGGGCAGACCAGGCAGCCTGTATTAGCCAGTTCCCTGTTTGGGTACCATGACATTTTTGGTAAGAAGTTCTTTCTGCAAGTAATACCAGGGTGAGAGAGAACACAACAACAGTAAAGGTCATTTCTTATTTCTTGCAGGAGAAATTTTTTTTTGTTATTTCTGTCTGATAGATTCTAAAGAGAATATTTTCTATGCATAAGTCCTGTTTTCTCTTTTGCTGACTGCAGAGCATGCCCCATTATTTCCTTCTGGGATCTAAGAGGAAGGTGGTGTTTCTTCTATTCCATACCGTAGCTGGAAGAAGAGCTTCCTCCACGAGGAAGATCGCTATGCAGTGCATACAATCTGTAAGAAAAAATGGCACCCTGTTTGTGGTAATCATGGTGAACAGATGCTAAAACTGTGGAGATGTAGGTCAGTGTCCCTGAATAAGAGAGGCTCCCTGGAGCTTCTTGACCAGGCATAGCTACCCTCTTGCTAAGAATGGCAGTACCTCCCAGAGTAGAGCTAGCCTAGATTCCAGCCTTAGTGAGTTCTCCTAGCCCTCACCAAGAACTCCTCCATGTATCGTTTTGTTGTTGTTGTTGTTTTTGGCTTTTTCTTTCAGTTAAATTACCTGGCATAGGCACTGTACAGGCTAGTTTTATGTCTACTTGACACAAGCTAAGATCATTAGGGAAGAGGGAGCCTCAGTTGAGAAAATGGCTCCCTAAGATCAGGCTGTAGGCAAGTAAACCAGCAGGGCATTTTCTTGATTAGTGATTTAAGGGGAAGAGCCCAGCCTATTGCAGATGGGTCCATTCCTGAGATGGTGATACTGGTTTCTATAAGAAGCGGGTTAAGCAAGCTATGGGGTACAAATCAGTAAGCAGCACCCCTCCCCCGCTGCTCCATGACCTCTATATATGCATCAGTTCCTGCCCTCAGTGCTTCTCATGATGAACTGTTATACGGATCTATGAATGAAATAAACCCTCTTCTCCTCATGTTGCTTTTGGTCATGGTGCTTCATCACAGCGATAGTAACAAATAACTAAAACAGGCACCTCTCACAGCAATCCGCAAAGGAGTCTCTCATGAGATTTAAAATGAAGGATGAGTAGTTATTAAAAGGTATACACAGAGCTGGCAATTTAAACATAAAAGATCTCTGCAAAACTTCAGACATCAAGGTGAAGTCAACTCCATTATAGACTTGTGCCATCCACAGATATAATGATATTAATTTCTGATCCACATTCAGAGGAATTATAAAATACTTTGCCAGATGTAGCTAGAGGAATCCCCTTTGTCTTTGCCACTTTCCGTTATCTTTGTTTACTTTCACAAAAGCCTGGATCTACCAAGTAGTCACCACATGCATGCCTTGCTCTGCTGCTCAAGGCACAAGTGACATTCTTTAGGGATGTTAGTGAGACTTACAGAAGCCATGTCTCTTGGAAAAACAGTAGAGGAATTCGGGCACATGCCTCAGACACAAACCCTGTACCAGACAGGCATGTCCAACCCCTGTCACCTTTTTCTCAGCTCTTGGATATAATTCTCTCCCACTAGACCATGAGAACTCTCTTTATCTTTCTATGCAACAATACAGGCAAACAACTATGACTTAAGTATTGGTTGAATCTTGCTCAATGGTGTCCATCCCAATGTGGTTTGGACTCAACATTCAGCTTAGCATGTTAAGTGAAACCAACATTAGCTTCTTTTCCTGGAAATGCACCCAGATCAAACTCCAACCGAAGGTTTCTTTCCATTGCTATTCTTATTAAATTTTGCTTCCATCCACCAAGTCATACAACTTCATCATGGAGTTGCTTGCTCATCTGTTTGTGCATGTCTCTCAATGGCATCCACAAGGGAGACAAGCAGAGTACACACAAGTAGAGATACAGCTAAATATCAGAGGAGATAGATGTCTTCCTAAATATTTGCTTATGGTTACTTCATTGGTTATATTACCAAAAATCTCTCCTTATTTATGAAGGCAATCCCCTGTCCACACTGAGCCAGCACCTGCTCCATGGAAGGCCTTGTGCTAGGCCCTGGCAGGATTCAATGATGAATTAGGCATGGTCCTTGCTCACAAGCAGCTCACAGATGAGATGTGCTAGACAAGATTCAATTGACATCTGGGCTCTGGTGAATCAATGGCTCTCATTTGCAGTCCATCTTATTCATCACAATCATGGAGCAGTTAGTGAATGGTCATTGAGCACACACATTCCATAACAGAGACTTTAGTCACAGTGACTAATCAAAGAAGACAAATTCTAAGGCTCTTCCTGCCTTGAGTCTTTCGCCTGCTCTAAGAAAGAACCGCCTTTTAAAAACATTAATAGAAGGCATCTATAACTGACTGTTGGGTCAAAAGGGGAGGGGTACCATTTATGTGTGCATTATCAAGTTTTCTATATCTGTCTTTAGTGCGAGTCATTTGGCATACTCCTTTTCAGGCTTCTCTTCCTGCTTTTTCCTTTCAGTTCATCACTACCCTTTATGAATATCTGCATACACTGGATTATGATGAACCATGCGCCCGGAGGGTTGCTCTCTTTTCTTTATCCTCCTCTTTTTTTGTCTTATCCTCAATTGTTTTCCTTACTATATTATGTAGAGTTGTGAGGCAGAGCTTTCATTTCACCAGGTGAAGAAGACTTTAGCCCCAGGACCTGGACTTTCCAAGTCAAGATAATATATGCTTATTTGGAGATGAAATTAAGAACTTCCCTTATGTTCTAATGCAGAGTGCATCTTTAGCTGCTATAAGTCTCCATATTTCATTATTTCTGTGTCTTTCTTTCCTGTAGCCACATATATCCATAGATTCCTTGCTGCCACAGTAAATACAGGGTAAAATTTTCATAAAGGCCCTTGAATGTCTCATATTGGATTGCCACTATTGATTCAAGTCTATTTTTTGTGTCAGTGGCTAAAATGTCAATGTGGCACAGTCTTGGACCTACGGTCTTCCTTGACTGGGACTAAGGGAATGTCCTCCATATTGGTCATCCCCACAGAAATATCTTTACAATCACTGTATGTCAGAACCAACCTAGTCCAGCTGCCAAGAGAAGCAATGTAGCTTTGCTACCTGCCCTGCTGGGCCATCGAACAAGCAACTACTATAGAGAAGTGTAGAAGAGACAATTGACTCTTTGGCCACAGGTGCCTTCCAAGATGCTCAGATCTGAAACAAAGGCGCGAATCCAAAACTATGTTCTCAAGAACAAACAACAAAATGGTATAATCAATAAATTCCCCTAGCAACAAAAAGCAAATAAAACCAACTTTGTGTTTAACCTAAAGCAAAAATTTTAATTGAGTTTATCATTCCTTTAGCTGTAGACATTATGTACCCCAACACCCTTTAAAATAATATAAAACTATTCCTCCTGGAAGGCTTCCAGCAGTTCTTGGAAGACGGCCTTCAGTGAGCCTATTGTAATGAGTCAGAAGACTTGCACTAAAGACATAAAGACAGCTGCCGTGCATTCACGTTGCAATATCCTCGTCGTGTCCCAAAGACAATATTTCATAGTGTTCCTACCCCATGCTCCAGTCCTTACGTTCTTTCTGGATCCTCTTTCATGATCTTCTTTTAGCCTTGCAACATGGGGGCTTGGTAAAGACACCCCATTTAAAGCTGGGCATTCCCAGTCACTTAGTCTTAGTACTTTGACTAGTTATGAGTGCCTGCACTGAATGCAGCCTACTGCAAAATATCTTCTCTGACCAAGGTTGAGAGCACCCCAGGTATATTAGTATAAACACAAATATTTATAAAACAATTGACATTGTAAAATATTAATAGCTTCTACCCTGTGGCCTATGGATTGTCAACCCCTTCTCCCCCCTTTCTTTTTTACCATGTCTATAGTACTAGGCATGGATTTCCTCCCAAGGTACCTCATAATAGGTATGCCACTATTGCAGCAAAGGGGGAATCTAGAAATCTTGCCTGGCAGATCAGCATTATAGCATGATGTATCTAACAGTGGGTGTGACCATTACCAGCACAAGACTGGCACAACATCAAGCAGCCAAAATTTAAACATAGATGGGATATGAATATATGAGATGCCAGCCCTAACTCGGCTGATAGCCGATAGTTGCTGGGGGAGGAAGAATCATCCTTTGGGAATGTGTCCTCTGGTAGATTGCCCACGCTCCAATGGATGGCTCCACACTCATTCATATGTGAGCAGCACTAAGTGGATTAAAGATCAATGAGTTGAGAACTTGGGTGATGGGAAGGTGGGGGGGGGGAGATCCAGGAAAGAGATGGAGGGGGAAATTGAGGGTAGATACAATCATATTTCATTGTATCCAAGTAGGGAATTTTAAAAAGATAAATAAAAACAGTGACAAAAGTAAAAAAGCTGTAGCAAAATTCCAAGATCTTTCCTGTTAACATTTCCTTTAAAGTCTACTTGGAAATGCACATACCTGAAATGCTGTCAGTGGCATGCTGGCATGCTAAAAGCAGACATGGTTCTGCAGAAGAGACACCCTGATGAGAGTATTGCCTTCATGTTTCCACTGAACTGTTTAGTCGGGCGCATTTCAAACACTGCATTTGCATTTCTATTCTTCTGAAGTCCCCTCTTACCATTCAGAATCTCTAGGTATTGGCTTCTGTTCTTGCTTCTGCTTCAGAAAGCAAGAATTACTCAGCAAAACCCTAGGAATTCTCTCACCTGCTTAGGCTTACCTAGATGGTGGGGTTTGGCTAGCTCTCTAGATTCCTACTTGGTACTTAAAAGTTCTCTGTGCCCTGTGTTGGGGATTGACCTCCTAACACCAATTAGGGTCTCAGGATTCTCCCCAAAGATAATGACCTTGGTTGCAGTTGAGGTCTCATACAGCTGACGGGGTCTAGTTCTGTGTAAGTGTATGTATCTAATTAACACTCACACTGTCTTTGTCAGAGTAATAACCACATTGCATCTATGTGGATGTGTTAAACAAAGTCTCTTTTGAGTCAAGATGTATTTTAGTGTAAAGTTTTAGGTTGTACTATTCAAATCTCTGGTCTTCTGAGTGCCATACATACCAGTGCCCAGATGTGAGGAAATAATTACTTTGGCTTTAAGTTGTTTGTTGGGGCTAGAGAGCTCATATTCACACAGCTATCGCGCATCATGAGGTGTATTGATCATTGAAGAGCATTAAACAGAGGCCAGGGCTGAAGGCACAGTCAGAAATGTCACCAGGGTAATCACTGAAGTTTTGGGTAGCTTCTAGCCTAAAGGACAGTGTTAGAAAAACAATAACTGCTTTCTTCGTGGATCTGAAGATTGATTAGGTTTGTTCTCTATGACCCTAGAGGACAAATCTTAAAGTGTAAGCATGAAGGTACAAAAACACATCTCAGTTTGCTGGAAAAAAAAAAGAAGAAGAAAAAAGAAAAAAAGATGATGATTGTGTCAGGAAAATGGTACATACAGAGAGTTTCTGACAATAGAGATCAAGAAACAAAAACAAGTTTATAAAGCCAGATGTGATACTGTGGAGGGGAGTCCAGTGCTCACTGAAGAATTGGGCTACGGCTCTAGATCATTGCAAATTCATATTGTTTTCTACAAAGGGTTGATGGCAAGATAAATACTTTCGGGAAACAAACACAGTGTGTTTGTTCCTGGAGGTGTGAGCTCCACATTAAGAGCAGAAGACAAACTAATTTCATTTTGCATTTTGTTTATCCCAGGTTTTTCCCAAATGTTGTTGTTGTCTGCCTATTTTTAGGGGAATCCCATATATCCATATTTTAAACACCCATAGAGAAATACTTTGTTCTCTTCCTGTCACCTGATTGTAGATACCAAGAAATCTTGAACTCTGTGCTGGGGGTGTTGTGTAACTTTGGTGTTATGGAGGACTGTCTAGATAGGATATTTTTATGAGGAACTTGAGTGCTGCCAGGGCCTCAAACTTGGTATAGGGTGGGCTCCCCAAGATGTTTACTGAGATAAACAAGATGTTCCAAATTGATGGAAGTCATGCAGGCTATGGTGATGGAACAATACAATGCTGGAGAGAAAGGCTCTCATCTCTGGTGAATCCCCGTCACTTATTCCCAGTGGTTATTTAGAGCTTCCAAGAGTTGTCCCATTTCCCAGGTAGCTATGTTTTTTTTCTCAATTAGAGGGCAAAGATTTGGTGTCCAAGTGCTGAGGTTTGGGACTAAAGTCCACCATGGCACTATCCAAGGCTCTGTCATGAATGTAGGTAGCATCAGCATGTGACGATGGTTTGACTAAACTGCATTTTATTTTCCACGCTCTGTTCAAAGCAAATGGCATAAAAAAAGCCTTTGTTGTTTACTCTTGCATGCCCCGTGCCCCCAGAACTTCTGTGCTCTCTGAAGACCAGGGAGATGACCATTCTGCTACGTGTGAGGAACGAGAATGAGCGAATTTAATGAGAGCAACTAATTTTCTCAAAGTGTAGGACAATAAGAGTTTGATATTTTTCAGAAGGAAGAAGGATCTGGAAGATCAGACTGAATTATGGCAGAATTCATTCTATTTGGTTGGTACCTGGCTTGTGTGGGTGGCGTAGTAAGTAAATGTTCAAAGGATTTTAGAGAAAGGTAATTGTGGATATGAGGTGGAGAAGAGGGCTAGCAACACCCTTCTGCTCTCAGAGTGGAAGCATCATCTCAGAGAGACAGCCAGTGGACTCATTATTCAGTGGACTGAATCCCACAGTGATTCAGCAGAAGAGATTACCTGGGGTTGGAGACCCTGCCTCTGGTACTAGCTCTGAGCCTGGGCAGCTGACAGCCAAGAGTAGCTCAGCTCCTGGGTTTGGGCAGCAGCATGGTGACTACCCCGTGGAAGTTGCCTGCGAAGAAAACCAGGCATTCCCAGGTCTGCGGCTCACCTTTCCCAAGCATTTTCTGCCTGGGTCTCTTCTGTTCCGGGGGAGGCTATTAGGGATTTCATCACATGCTGTTTTGGTAATTAGTTCAGAATAAACTGAGCCGACGCAAGGTTTGTTCAGGCCTCCAGCCTGTGCATTTGCAGTATTTTTTTTAAAAGTGACATAATGACTGTGTTTAAATTGTGCAGAGATATTTATAAAGGTGACGGATTTTCAAGCTGTTCTGACGAGATGCCGTACATGAGAGGAAAATGGAGCAAGCCCGACAACCCCTCCCTCTAACAGCTTCTCCTTTATTCCGTTTGTGAGGTTATTGAGTTTCATTTTAAATGCTCATGATTTGTATTAAATCCACTGCAGCACCAGGTAGACAGTGAAAAGAAACTAATCAAACCTTTAATGCTGGTAAGAAAGGTAATCCGGACGCTCATGGTTTTGAAGTAAATAACCTGCTTGTTAATAGTTTAGTTCCTGCCCTACCTTGGGGAGAAAATTCGCTTTCACTACAGGGAGCTGCCTCAGAGTCGAATGTACAGTTCCCTCTCTGCTCTTAGGCAATTGCAGTATCAGGTTTGGCTCAGTTTCAAAAGGCCATGTTGCCTGATAAGGTTAATTGATTTCCATTGATTTAATTAACAAAATTTCATTTTTTTATCTAATGAGGAAGATTTGGGCTGACGTGGGAAGATGGAAAGACTAGCATCAGTCCTGTAGTTAAAGGATGTCTTAAGCCCTTGGGAGAGCTAAGGGGTTGAGTGACTTTGAGTCATAGCTGTGAAGGGTAGGTGGTCACAGAAGGGACATAGCCCTTCTCTTGAGACTCTAACAAATTCTTTTGGAGATGAACTAGACTGGTCACTGGCTCCACCGAGGTATCTGATGGAATTGAATCTCAGTGAAATTTCATAAAGGTCTAGGGCATCAGGAGAATGCCTGTGGACACACTGTGCATTCCAGATTCTCATTGCATGGCCCTTTCTGAAGCCAGCACCATACTGAGTCAGGACTGACGGTTACTGGACCGACCTGAGGTCTCCATCTTTGCAAACATAGGACCACACCCTGCCTCTAAGATGATGTTATGCATCTTCCTTCCTCATGCTCAAAAGGTTCTATGCGTCAACCCCAGACTCCTCTGCATCTCCCTAGGGGATGACATACAGTGTGCCTTGTTTGTGTGTCTGGAATTTGCTCCTCATCATTTTGATCAATCTTTGCTGTTGAAACCCTTCGAAGAGTTGCAAGTGATTTGCCCTGCTGTATGTACAGGTAGGGGCAGATCCCTTTCGATTTCTAGTGCAGTGACAGTGGCACTCTGTCAAGTTGCAGTACTGCATAACCATGAGTGTGGGGCTCAGTGTTGCTAGTGCATGTGGAGTGATGGTGGCACTTGGCTGTGCAATCCATCTCAGCCCTGTTTACAGATGTGTTGTGCATCAAAAGCATAGCAATTTCCAGTGCGTCCCTTCTCTTCTTCCCTCAGGGGATCTCTGAAAAAGGGATCCTCTATGGATGTTTTAAAAGAGAACTGTAAAACTCTAACATTTAGTTCTGATGTCTCAGGAAGCTACGGACTAGCGAGGGAACAGCAGGCAGCACACTGAAACATCTCTCTGATACCCTGATAGAGTGCTCTTGCTGCCTCGTTAGAATTCAGACCCCTGTTGATGAGTCTTTCTTTGGGGGCCATGGAAAGAGCGTAACTTCCTCAGGCTCCTATAACTCCCATTCATGGGGGATCTAGGGGAGAGGGGAGGTGAGAAGGGGGATGGGAGGAGTGGAGGGAGGTTAACTAACTATGATCAGGATGTAATGTATGAAAGAAGAATACACACACACACACACACACACACAATTTCATTACAGAAACGAAGCACTTAGAAGTATACATTTATTGAGGCTGGAAAGATGATGTAGAAGTTAAGATTGCCTGATCCTCTTGAAGAGGAACCATTTCAGTTCCCAGCACCCACAGGCTCACCACTTCCTGTAACTCCCATTCTAAGAGTTCTGATTTCTTCTGGCCTCTGCACGCTCCTGCTTACAGGTAATACACATAAGCACACACAGGCGCATACCTACACAGAAATTAAAAAACAAATAACTAAATCTTTAAAAAATAAGGACATATATTTCCTTATACAAAACTCTCACTCACTGTTTTTTGTACACACCACACACATGCATGCATGTACACACACACAAACATACATACACATGCTTAATTCTTAATTATTGGTCTAAAATAGTAATACAGAGGTCAACTCTTAAAACACGGGGTGGGCAAAGCTAACAATTTTTCAGACTGTGCGTGACTTCAAGGTAGGGACATCTAATAGTCTCTGCCCATTGACCCACACCCATGGATTGAATTGGGGTAGGCAGAAATGGAAAAGGAGGCTTTTGCTTCTGAATGAAGTAGCGCACTAAAGATCTTAGGAAACTGCAATGCGTGGAGTTAGCTACATGTAGCATTGAGACCATAGAGATGACAGCCAGTACCTTGATTTTCTTTTGTGGAATTTTTGTAAGACTCAGAGGCCATGTTCTCAGCAGTCACATTCTATGCTGGTCTTATCAGTTGGGCCTCTCTTGTAGTCTCAGTATTGACAGAGTTCTAAGGACAACGCAGTCACTGTTCTTTCTCTTAAACACTTCACATTCTCTCATAATAAGACGGAAAGGGCAGAGCTAAGGACCTGTGGATCTGTGATCATATGCCAGAGGCTTTGAGGAGATGACAGTGGAGTCCTCTGACAACATGAAAGAGCAAGCTGGATTGTAGTCAGCCATTAGGAAGGGCTAAGGCACAAATAAGAGAGGCAGTTATAGCAGTGAAACCTAGAAAGGTGTCAGTGTTTGTAGGAGTGGAAAGGTTAGACTGGTCACAAAGAGGCACTCCTTGACATGGGAGCAATTGGAAGATGAGGGTCTGTATATGAGGCAAATCTGTAGGCAGGCCTTCATGCCCCATGTATTTGATGGTTCAGAATGAGGGTTGGGGAGGCAATTGGCTGGCTTTAACCCATGGGCGTTACTTAGCTGTGCATCTTGGCAAGTTCTGTAACCTCTCATCTAAGTTTCTCATCTTTAAAATAAGGAGTCTAACTCCAAGGGATGCTGTGGATATTCAATAATATGTATGAAGTTATCAGAAAATGCCTAGTGTGTATTAAGCATAAACATCCATCTCTATTGCCAATAAAATGGTAGTTTACTTAAGGGTGGAGGGCATTATAGAAAGTCATAAAGAGTTATTGAAATTTATTCTGCTGCTTCTGGACATGCTCAGCCAGTGCAGCTGTGCAGGTATGATAGAACAGAAATGAAAACAAGAAACTCAGTCTGATTTGGAGAGGAGCAGGTCACTCTGTTGCTGAGACAGCCTCTCTAAGTATCCCCCTGGCTTCCCTATGCTGAGGAGCCACCAAATTGTTCAAGCTGCTGACCGACCTGGAGACTGTGTGCCCTTCTGCTCTCTCCAGCAATGTTCCTGTTTTTCTCCAGAGGCTTTAGGGAATGGGGTAATTATGCTGGTTTCCATCTACCACACGGCAAATGAGGTCCTTCCTCTTTATTAAGCCAGCGTAGCAGCTTCAGCCTTAGTGAAAGTGGCGAAGTACCTTTTCCTAGGAAGCCCTTCTCAGAACAGCTCGACAGCATACTGGCTGGCTAGAAGGGCCACCCAGGAGAGGCTTTACTGTCCGGTTTTCATGGTGGTACTCTAGGAACAATCAGGCGCTAGGAAGCCAGAGATCCATCATTGGTCCCCATAGCAGCACAGTCCCAGTTCCCTTTCAGTACAGTTTACTATGTGAAGTAATTGTGGTTCACACCCTGCCCAGACCACATGGCATCCCCCATCAAAGTTGGTCCTCAGGACTCAGGGCGATGGGAACAGGAGCTTCTTTGGAAAGAGAACTGGAGCCAGTGAGAACCTGTCACTGTGCTGTTTGCAGTATTGTTTGAGATGAATGAAGTGTCTGTGTTCCCAGGGATTGCGGGGCTTGCAGGCTGTCATCAGAACAATCGTGTTCTAGGGAAGCAAACAAACTACACTGACACTCATTTTCTGAGCCTGAAGAAACAAAAAGTAAGCTGATGGGAAGGGGAGGAAAAATAGAACCTTCTTCCTCTACAACGGTGAGTTAGAAATTGTTCCACCCTTCAGTGGTTCCTGACCCCGCTGCCAGCCCAGGGTGGGCTGCTGGGGCTTCAGCCAGGGTCCAGCAGGTTAGACCAAAGTGCTCCCAAATGGAAGACTGAGGTTGCTCTGGAGCAGCTGGGGAGAACAGTGTGGGAAGTTAGATCACAGCTCTGACCTGTCCCCTTTAAGTTCATTGCTTACTCAATTCTAAAGGGACTTTGGGGTTTCTATATTCCAAAATTTACCCTGGGGGAGCACTCTCCCAGGCAGTCTTCCTCTGAGTTCTGCTTGGAGACATTTATATGGAAACCACGTACCAAACTAGATTTGTGCGGTAAGAAGCAAGAAGTGATGGAAATGGAGGGCAAGACTCCTTTACTCCTAAGTCAATTGGCTGTAGAATATGTAAGGCTTCTTCCTATAGCAGCAGATAAAGGCACTAAAGTGGCTGCTGATTTCCCCAAATAGCTCAGAGTCTGTAACTAGTGTCACAAGCTTAGGGCAACTGAGCTTGCTGCTCCTCTTGTCCTGTCCTCCTGGCCCTAGAGTGTGACACTGCAAACCTGCAGGAATCCATGGTTCCCCAGGCAACAAAGGGATGATTTCCTGAGCCTTGAGGATCAGGCACCTTCTGATTACCTGTTTATCTGTAGCAACGTGGTAGGCAAGCAGGCCAGCAGGTGGCTGGACTTAGAAACTTAAGGAGTCTTGGCATCTTGAAGACTTATGGAGGGGGTCATACAGCTGGCAGATGTTCAGAAAAGCTTTTAAAATTGTGGCAGATGCCGTAGGCAAATAAAAAGGGCATTGGCATTTTATATTCTATATATGATATCTAAATAGATGAGTCTTAACTTCAACTATCTACCTTCATGAAATTTCTTCCCCCGGGCCTAAGAAGAAGTGTGTGTGTGTGTGTGTGTGTTTGTGTGTGTGTGTGTGTAAGTGTTTCTCTTCATCTCTAAGATTAGATACTGCACCATGTGAGGCTGGTCTTCATTATATAGTCATTTGGTTCCCTGTTGCCCTGGTGGGCCTCACAGTCTTATACATTGGAGGCTTCTCACTGGTTCTATAATGAAGTAGCAAGGGTATAGAAAACCTCAGAGGTCACAAAAGGGAAAGAGGAAGTCCTCGTGTCTTTTATGAATGTCTGGAGTGTGAAGAAGTAAGACAAGAGACACTAAGAGCAATTGCAATCACCGAGATCACAAAGTCTGACTGCAGCTGTCACCTGCCCTTCCTCCCCAAGCTTCTGCAGACACATTTTAGCATATCTTGGGGCCTGGGACTTTTCTAATTATCTCATTTAAATTTCCCAGCACTATGAAAGACTGACTTTCATCTTAACGGCAATGGAATCACAGCTTTGATCACTTAAGGCCCTTTCTGGGCTTTCTGGGGCCATGTATTGATACATTTAAGGTAACAATTTCAGGAAACAAATGTTTTACGTTGATTGGGAAATAGATTCTCATAAGCCATATAGGGAATAGGTAGGAATCCTGTGAGTAGTAAACCTATCCTACCTGATTCAAGATCCTTACTTCCCAGCCACTTGAATTTGAAGGGGGAAACATGGACATTAGTAACTGTTTAAAATCTTGTGATTCCAAAATAGGTTCCAGCATTTCTCAAAGGACTACTTGGCTCCTGGTCACGGGCCACAAGCCTGGCAGATCTGTTCATTTTCAAGGGGCTTAGTTCCCCCAGAGTTCCCAAGATAGATGTGGCTCTGACAGGAGTATTGCCAAGATAAGTGTCCACAGGCAATCTCCATTTTGAGAGGCTAAGAGTTCTTAGTCTCCTTCAACGTACACAGAGCTGTGGCCCACAGGCCAAGCTCAGGCATCCCCCGACAGGTAAGGCCTGTGCATCGCTCCATCCTGTTCTCAGATCAGTCTTCTTGTGACCTCCCAGGTGTGGAGTGACAGCGAGTCTCCAAGTGAGCACTGGACTGAAGATTGGCCATCAGGCACTTGTTTCTTCTGTTTCTCTGTGCAGTTTTTGGAAAGCTGAACCTCTCTCATTCTGAGCTTTCTTTTCCATGACAGAAGAGTGATGATGGTTGTCTTGCCTGAGGTGAAAGATGGTTAAGGATTAAATCAGGTGTTCTTAACAAGAAGTTATTTTTCTGCAAAGGGGACACTTTACCATATCTTGACATGTTCAGTTGTCATAACTGGGCTCAGGAGATGTAACCAGCAGAAAGAAAGCAAGGTCCAGGGTGGCTGCTAAACGCAGGACACAGGCACAAGACAGACACAGCAATAAGGTCTTTAGCCAGTGTTTCAAGCTCAAGTTGAGACATGATTTGTTTAATACTTTTTAGGGACAGCAACAGGAAGACTGGAACAGGAAGTTCTTGCACTGTCCATGGTAGGTCAAAACAGAGACAATAACCTCACCATGCTCCTATGGCTCCTTTGTGTGCTCTGTTCAAAGGCAACCCCTGCCTCTGCAAACCCTCTCACTGAAGGAGCTCACAAGTTCATCCTTACCAAGGTCATTGTAGTATAGAGCTCTCCTCCTGCGTCCTGGGTGGCTTTCTGTAAGCATGGCTCTATGTGTTCGTACTGGCCCTGATGTTTAAAAAGAGACAGATGGGTGAAAGTTTTCAAAGAAAACATACATGGACTATTAGGAAAATTCAGAAAGATGAATGAAGCTAAGATGCTATCCACAGAACAACAAAAGGGGAAGGGCAGGTGAATTTTTCACAACTGCAATTTTTTTCAGACAGAAATAAAGGGGAATTTTAAATAAATGAGCACCAACCACCAAAAAGACGAGAGGTTGAGATTAAGAAAGCAGTCTACAACATCTGAGACTTAAAGACTCAAGGCGAAGGGGTTGAGAGGGTCATGATCCAAAAGTAAAAGATCAGAAAAAAAAGGTGAAGCCAAGAAGTTCAGTGTGAGGAGAGTTGCTAAGGCTCTCACTTGGTGGCGGAGTGCTTGCTCAGCATGTGCAGGTTCTGAGTCTGAGCCCCAACAGGGAATAACTGGCAAAACAGCACAATTTAAAATATGATCAACACAAGAAATGACCAAAAACAAAGTAAAAAAAAATAATTTTTCAAACCTTGAAGGTATCTTTCTTTCATGGAAATAGGCTAGTCTTTAGGAATCATACAAGAGAAGGAAAGAAAAGGAACTCATTGGAGAAAGACATGAGGCAAAGGCGGAACTGGGTCCACATGGCTCCCATCCTCCATGGAGTCCTGTAGTCATGGCAAGAAGCCTCAGGCATGGGAAAATGCCTGAAGTGTCATGGGCACAGTCAGCCATCCTTATCAGTTCTTGCTAGAATAATCTGAGATGTAAGGACTCTAGGCTGCTGTGTAGAGGCATTGTCCCCAGGCACAAGGAGGCAGTGGGATGTGGGGAATTATGAATCCACAAGGCCAGTTCCCCCTGTTCACTCTTGAGCCCTGTATAGAAATAGAGCACTGAACAGAGCCCTGAACAACCAGATTCCTTTGTCATTTTCTGTTTAAGAAGTTATTTGACTTTTATGAGTGTTTGCCCTGTGTGACTGTCTGTGCACCACTAGGATTCCTGGTGTCTGTGGCAGTCAGAAGAAAGCATTTGATTCCCTGGAACTGGATCCAGAGGATGATGACGCCACTCTGTTGGTGCTAGGAACCGAACATGGGACATCTAGAATAGTAGCCAGTGCTCCCAACCCCTGAACCGGCCCTTGTCATTTGCTTTTATTCTTGATTCCCCATCAAAGCTTACTTCATTGGAACAGAAAACAGAAAAAAAATATCTTTTGTAATAGCATAGATCTAGGTTCAAATCTCCACCCTGCTAGTAGGGCTAGCTAGGCCAGTTTAAGCAGTTTTATTACTTTTATTTAAGTTGCCTGATATCAAAAAGAGGGTTTTAGAAAGTTTATCCCTCTTAATGAGGCAAACAAAAAATATTTTCTAGATTGCGAGCCAGTTGGGGCCATAAAGTATTTCTTATTTGCCTTTCTCTCCTCATTATTTGGTAAGTTGCCCAGGATATGTTAAATATTGAGTGTATCTGAAGTTAATAATAATAATAAAAGCCAAGTTTTGAGTATTACACTGCAATATGCCAGGAATTGCACTGTATATCTTATTTTAGTTACATCTGTTAATTTGGAAAACATGTCCATTAGGTCTGATGCATCATTAAACATGTTGCAGAGTAGGTCTATGGGTAACTTTCCCAAGAGCTAGCTAGCTGTCAGTTTTTCAACATAGTTAATGTTTTAATGAGTACTCAGTGTTTCAACAAACCCAGGAGTCATGACAGGCTTCGTGTGAACTGAGGAGTGGCCAAAATATCCATGAGGCCCACACAACATTCCTAAGAACTCTGCTCCCAAAATACCTAACATCCTCTGCCTAGCATCCCCCTCTAAAGACCCTGAAATCACAGTGTGAGGCCATGCCAGTTCGTTCCGAATCCTGACACTCCTGATACTTTGCAGGGGGCTGTGCCAGGTGTTCTGCTGGAGAGCACTGAGCACCCAGTCTCTTTGGGGTGGGAGGGCTAAGTGCTGCTTACAACACCTGGTATCTTCAGAAGTGTCCCTTGATTGCATTCCTGGTATGTATGGTGCTCTACAGGAGAAGGAGGCAGATACCCTATTAAAAGCATTAGTAGAAGCACAACTAAAGACAGCCGAAGGGAAGGGAGAATAGCTACAGGAGAGGCGAAATCATCAGTCTGAGAACTCTTGTCTTAGGGGACCTAATGCTGACTCCTCAATGTCTTTCCTCCGCTTCTCTGTCTAGAAGCCTACTTACTGCTAGAGAGATTCTCAGAGCAGCTGCCACTCCAGATGGACATCGAAGGCCATGTTATCCCTGCAATTAGCATAATATGCTGGAACATTACCATTAATCCTAGAGTCTGGGCAAAAACGTCAAGCAAAAATGTGCCAAGTTGGTCTTTCCAGCACCTACTGGACACTCAGTAAAGCACTCCAAGCAGACAGGAAGGAAGACAGACAGACAGAAAACCATCCCCCATCCCCCCACTCCAGCTCCTCGTTCTTCCTCTTGTTTCCCACACAAAGGGCGAATTAGGATGGAATAAATCACTTAATTGTTTTTCGGGGGGGGGGGTTGAGAAAAGATTTTAATGATGAAGTGGCAAGAAAACAGCAGTGGGGAAAAAAGCAGCTTTTAGAATTGCACTCAGTTTTGCTGAAGAAAACAGGAAAGATGAGCAAGAAATGAGGCTTAATTTTAATGAAGGGAAATTTGAAGCTCAGTAAAGAAATTACAGGAAGTGGGAGCATTTGGGATTCAGACAAGAGCAAAGCCCTCACGCTCCATTGTGACGGACAAGATTTTGTTCTTTAAGATAGAACATAAAAGGCTGAGACTGAGAGCCCCAAGCAACCCCGAACAGATCTGAAGCGCAGGAAGGAAGGACCCACTTTCCTCCCAGAGGAGCTCTGGGGAGGTCAACCGAGGACATGCCTTTCTCCATAGTTCTTACTTCTCTTCCATATGAATGCTTGAAGCACGGGGAATGTGCTGTGTATCTTGGCAAGGAATCATCCTCCTGCTTGAAGCAACTAGATCAGATTTCCCAATAATGAATTCCGGTGACAGCTTTAGTCCATTAGTGTTTACCCTGTAAAGAATTCAAAATTGTACGTGTTTTAATATCTTAAAAGTATAATGTATGCATGAGCATAAATACACATATGCAATTCATTCCTCATTTTTTTATGCATGGGGATGGAGGGGGCAGAGGGAGAGAGAGAATGTGTGTGTGTTCATGCTAGCATATTAAATCATGCAAAGATTGTGGATGGCCTCCAGATGTTGTGACTCTTCCATTCTAGATTTGGGTAGACTAGGAGCATGCTGGTGAATACTTAAGTGCATGCTAGAAGCTCAAGAGCCCTCCCCCCGAAGAAGGGCTACAGTTCTTCATCACTGTGCTGAATAGTTCTTCATCACTGTGAGGACGAAGGCTATACACCTCCCTTCTCTCTCCACTCAGACTCTTCCCTAGCCTCCCACAGACTCGGTAAAGATGTGGGAATCTCAGAGTGAATATAATGTTTGCAAATCTGAACTATAGGTGCAGAAAAAGACCTAGGATAAATGGAGGGTATGTGACACTTTACGTAAAACACACACAAAGGAAGTTATATTTAGAATACTATATCTCTTCTCACTATATACCCAACATATGACATGCATACTATTCCTTCCTTAAAATGCTATATATTAGTCTGAATATATACTATAGATGTATGATACCATATAAGTTCGTACACATTCTTTCAATAAATCTAATAGAGAGATTAAGAAACATATACTATATTTTATGTACAGTACTATATACCAGTCTGTCATTTTTAAGATGAATTTTGTTATATAGTATTGGTCTCTGATTCAAGTCCTTCCTCCAGATTCTTGCCCCTGGCTTCCTTCAGTGGTAGAATATGACATGAAAGTGTGGGCCACATGGACCCTTTCTTCCCCAAGCTATTTTTAGTCTATGTTGTATCACAGCAGCAGAGATGCAAACTAGACCAGTACTCTGTGTGTATTTGATATAATCTATAATATAATTGACTTCAATGTATACGCATCTGCATTCTCTCCCCCTCCCTCTCTCACACACACAAGCTACAACCTGATTCACTGCACCAGGAAAGTTGGCATTTCATCCCCCACTGAATTACGAACCAGTCTTAGCGTCTTCAGGTGTGGAAACGGTGGGTGCCAACTGGACAGTGACAGGATCAGAGGAGAGCTCTGTGGAGTGGATTCAGTGGCACTGACATCCCCTGCAGAGGCCAGCTGACTGGAGTACAAAGCTGGTAAGACTTTGGGCAAGGTTTTTGAAAACAATCTCCACTCTTCCCAGGCAATATGGTTTTGTGTAGAAACCAAACTTTTCATTTCACTAGAAGCCCTGGAAAATCGCAGACGACAAGGTTTGCCTACCTCTTGAGCAGGCAGGTGTCCGTCCACATTCTCAGTGAACAGCAAAATCCAAAACACAGATCCCAAACCAAAAAAACAGAACCTCTCCAGATAATTTGGTGAGAGCCACAAAATGCTGAAGTAAATCCTTATCAGGAATTTTAATGAGCAAAATAAAATATGAAATCTGTGTGATTAAAATCAAATCTTCCCCCTTCTGCTCGGCGAGCACAGGCTGCCAGAATGAAGCACAGGCAGGCACTGGGAGGCCTTTGTATTTAATTACTGCCAGGATTTTTCTCAGTTCAAAGCTCCCTCACTCAAGCCTCCACAGGGGTAATAGAGAACTCTGGAGAGTAAATAAGCTCTCCTCTGCGTGATGTGGAGTACTGGGCAGCAAACAATAAACAAACATTAAGAGACCCAAGCCAATCTGTCTTACTTTACACGCCTGCTAGGGTGGGGGTCGCACGTGAGGTTTGGCGGAAGAAGGTTCTACTCTGCAGAGGCTTCCTCCATCAGCACACAGTCATGGATTGTTTGTCTCCTTTAGATTTCCCGAAATCTATAGCCTTCTAAGTGGGATGGGGACAGGGGAAGGAGTCTATCCACATTTCATGTGTCACCTATCGTCCTGGAGGTGATATTAGATTGTCCTGCCTGGTTGATACCTCAGTCAATTCGGAGATGGAGTTAGTACAGCCCCTGCTCTGAGCTCCACGCTTTTTACTCTAGATGCTGATGGATCAGTACTAACAGGCCGGACCTCAAACAATTCTCCTTAGTTCTTACTCATCACATAGTGGTGGCTTTTGTGGGGATGACTTGGCCTCATAGTAATTTAATTTCCACAGTGCTATCTCTTCAGTTCACACCATTGCCCCATATACCTTCTCTTCTCTTTAGCTCCAAGTACTGATTTCATCCTCTGAGTCTGTACTGGAGAGAGAGGATGTTTCATGTATCAGAATCGAATAGACCACAAGTGGTCTGCCAGGACCCTCCAGAAATCCAATCTTTTGCTTCTTGGAGGCAAAGGTGATAATTGATGTTTTGCCACCAGACACCCCAGTGGGGAGTGTGAAGCTGGTACAGCTCTAGGCTTCGGCGGGATACATTTTCCCAGCCTGTTTGTGTGAATGGGAATGAAACGAGATGGTAGGGTGGGACCACAGGTTTCCATGTCCCTGGACAATGGCGGCCAAAATATCATGCAAACACATCTCTTTGCCATTGTTTAGCTCAAATTGTGTCATGTGTTCTAGTAGGTCGATTCTTATTTTAATTTTGTCCTTTAATAATAGTAACTTAATTTTTACTATTAAGACTATGTATGTGTCGCAGAGAAATACAGCATCTGCAATCACTCAGTTGTTTATTCACTCTCTCAGGAAATATTTGTTGAGCAGATGTCATGTGTGTGGCACTACGCTAATCTCCAGGAATTAAGCAGCAGGGTAGATGGGGACATGGCAGCTTGGACAGAAAAATGGACACACAGAATTGATCAGCTTTTGGGGAAAGATCTGGGAGTACGCAAGGATGGACGAATGAAGACAGCGGTTAATACATAGTGCTTGTATTTTGGCTTCAGCAATTAGATCAATGATGGAGCTTAAACGTGACCTGGGAAAGATGGAAGGATGCTTGTCAAGTGCTCTCAGGCATTTTATTTTCTGATCTTTAATCCAATTGCTTAATCAGTATAAACTGTATTCAACTAGTAAAAGTTTAATTGTTTTGTTTCTAATCTGGTTGCTCGCCTTACTCTGATTAAAGACGTGCGTCTGGAAGGTAAAGCCCAAGCATTTCTGTTTGTAAAACGCCCTCAGATGACTTTTAGCATATCCTCGATAGGAAGTATCATTAAAAATGTGAAAATAAATGGGTATTTGTAGGACTGTTTATGTGTAGGAGAGCAAGGGTAGAAAGAGTTATAGTATATGGAACAGTTTTTAATTGTTTTTGAGCAGAGCATAAATTAATGGACAAATGCACTGGATGAGAAAAATACATAATTTATCTATAACACTGGCCATTGTTAAGAAATTTGGGAATATTTTCTGCTTTTCTTCTATTTTTAAACATTAATTTTTTGTTCAAATAAACAATTGAGGTTACCATGGTATGTCAAGATAAAATCATGTGTGTTGCTGTGTGCATCTGTGTGATTTTATGTGTTTTGTTTGGCATTGAAGTCTTTGAGGTTGTCTGATTCCATATGTCATCTAGCTGGAGTCTAGAGTTGCATGCTGTGACCATATATGTCCACTCTCAGGCTTGAAGGAATCACACTGGCACTACTGTTTTCAAAACGGTCAGCACCATGACCCATGGACTTGAGTTTCTAACAGCAGATTAGAACTTGGTACATGCATTTAGTACAGTATTTTATATAATAAAATATAAAATATATACGCACATATGCACACACATATATAATACATATACTTACCTATATGTATATTACGTAGGTATATATAATCAACCAAATTGGAGTTAATAGCTAATCTTACTTGACATAAGGTGATAAGGCATATGGGTATGTGGTGGAGATGAGAATTTATTTTTTTTAATAGTTCATAATGCAGCATAGTATTCCTGGTTGGGACAACCAAAAGTTCTCTGGAAGACCACATCTGTGTTGAAAACTCTACAAACATATGATAACTCCCATGATGGTGGAGAATTGGAACGTTGCCAATGGAGAGCTCTAGCTTGGACTGCCTTTACTCTCTTTAACAGCTATTTATCACCGAGCTCTGTATCTGACCAAAGATTCTTTCAACTATCACATTAAACCTTTGGAGCCTGGTAACTTAGCAGATGCTTAGTCTCTGTGAACACAAAGCTAAGCATGCCTCAGAATTTTTCAGATGGCATTTGGAGCCTATAGTCTCCCACTTCCTTATGACCTGATATCCCCATCAATGTTTTGGGGGGAATTGGCTGATTTGTGACTTTCTTCAGTTATGTGACTATAAAACCCCCATGTAACCATTTCTATGTTGGAAAATATCATCCCAATCAAGCCAAATCTGTGCTCCTGGGCCAAAGTAGCTGCTATTTGGCTTAGAATGAGCTGTCTGTTACTCGCTTTGAATTGGGAGCAGTGCTTTGAATCTTGTTCAGTCCCCTTACAGTGCAAATGCCACAAAACTAGAAACACGAAATACTGTAGGACAGACATATGTACATACATAAGTCTATATACACTAGTCCCCCCCACACATACACACAAAGACTTAGACACACACACATACTTACACGTTCACATGCAGTCCTGCACACATGTACACACACTGTGTGCTTGCTTAGTCTCGGAAGTGCTGACAGTCTGATACGGCCTATTTTCCAATGCATCATTCCCAACAACTATGAACTGAATCAATCGGACTAAAATCAATGCTCTTTTGTAGTACTACTTAAACTCTAAGTGGAAGTGAAGGCTTTGTAGCTGTTGTCCCTGGGTAAATGAGGCACTTGGGGAGTTTTTGATGGCAGCAGGGACCTGTGGCTCCTCCCCTATCCAGCAAGGTAACCCTCTTTCCGGAAACTGACAAGTAATTAAGGAGCAAGCAGAGGAATAAATTGCAGTTTTTAACATTTTAGAAAATATTTCCTCTTCTGGATCCTCAGCACCTCACCTGCGTTTGTCCCTTGAAACACTGAGTTATGTTCCTAGTGCCAGCAGAACTGCGACCTAGGTAGGCCTTAGGGAGGCAAGAGCTGACAGGTGATTGAACCCTTTGAGAAAGAGACTTATGGGTTTCCTGATGTCTTTCTCCAAAGAGAATGGGTCTCTTTTAGCTAGCCACAGGACTGGCCACAACCTCACCCAAAGCAGATGAGCAAAATCTTGTCTGCTCTCATCACACGCAAGGAACATGGTCAGACACAGTGCCCCACAAAAGCCTTCTGGACAATGCATCTGGCAGTCATTTTTATGGGAGAAAGAAGGGGCGGAGCAGGGCTAGGGAAAGCATCCAGCCCTAACTTGTAGGGTGGCTGCTTTCCTTATTAGGCTGCTGCGAGTTTTCAGAGAGGACCATGATTTTGAAGGGTTTACTTCTGAGGTAATAAAATGCATGCTTTAGTGGGATATGAACATTCTGGCATACTCCTCTTAGTCCGTGAAGGTGAAAGGTGGAGGTAAGAGCTAATGTGGATTAGATAGTTGTGATTTGAACTCTGATACTTGCTGCACGATAACTTGGGTACAACAGGCACTCTGGTACTTCCTGCATGCAAATCATCTCATTTAATTACAAGGAACTGTGTCAGATAGGGTTACTGCTTGTATTTTATATATAAGGAAAGAGAGAAGAAAACATCTCGAAGTCGTCACACAAGTTCATTCCAAAACCAAAATAAAAAACCAGCTCTGCTGGGCTAGCTCCAAGTACATAGGACCCAGAAGGTGACTCTTGGACAGAAGGGGGAAGACAGGGGACAGGGAGAAAGCAGAAGGGAAATCATCCAGGTTCTCTTGAAAGTAGATTGTTAATTAAATTTACCAAAAAATTTATCAAAGTCATATGAACCAAGTGTGTCATTCAGTGAGTTTTGGTATATATTAGGAGAAAATATATTGTAATAATTCCTACCAATCAAGTGAAGTGAAGAAATGGCTCCCAAGGAATGAGAAATGCATCTCTTCAGCACGCTCTGACAGGGACTTGAGCTCCTCTTCCATTGGTATTCATATCGTGTAGAGGATGAGGCCAATTCAAAGCCAGCTTGTCTGAGACATTTCCTGGGAAGCTTTGAAGGTGAAAGAATGTGAGTCCGTACTAACTCAATGCAAGTGTCTTGGAAATTCCAGAAAATGATGGTTTCTTTAACAAGACAGATGAACGAGGCCAAAGACTCATGTCTGACCAGCGGAGTCCCAGATCTCTTTTTCCTGGTCTTACCTCTAGGAGCTTTCGGCTTTAAGCTCAGTGCTCCCAGGCTGGGGACGTTGTAACACTGGTGACTCTGTTGCTTGCTTTAGACATTTCTGAACTCACTGTGCAAGCAAAGGTCAGTCAGCTCCCAGTCAGGCTCGGGCTTAGTAAAAAGAGAAAAGCCAAGAAGAGCTTTAGAGAGACGGCATAAAATAAGAGGTTGTTTCGGCTGGGTGAGGCCTTTTGGTCTGCGTGATTAGAGGATGCAGAAAATAAGAGCCATCATCAATTATGGCAGTGCTTTAGTTTGTGGGTGCTCTTCTTTTGGGGAAGAAGGTAGCCAGGTTGGCATTAGGGACAACACATTCCAAGCCAATCTAGAAAACAAACTTTAGCAAGGAATTTATGTATCTTTCTGAGCTCTAAAGAAGCTGCTTGCAGTATAGGGGATTGGACAACAGCAGGGTGGCCTGTGAACTATGTCCAGAGCCACCACTTTAGAGGCAGCCCTGGTGATAGAGAATGCTCCGATTTTCCATTCACAGGCATCTCACCTGGGTGTATAACTTGGCTGGGCTGTCTGAATGTCTTAGCTTGTCAACACGATGTACCATGAATTTTAAAGAGCAAGCACTGTTTAATGTCCTGGACTAATATGATTGGGTTGGAAGAAAGATAAAAAGGCACAGCATCTTAGACCAGTGAAACCATGAGATTCTGAGCAAAGCACACTTGAGTATCTAGGATGTATTTGATCCAGCTGCCTAAGACTGTGAACTCTACAGTGTGTTGACTGGAGTTCTTTGTGAGCATGTGGTTCTAAATGAGATGGTGTCTGAAGGAGTTATTTTAAAAAATAAACTGGAGTCGGGAAGTAGTTGAAAGGGTATAAGCAGCTTTTATTCAGAGTTCTTGCAAGGTATAGGGACACAATCTGAGTTTTGTAAAGCAGCTAGGATGAAGCTGGGAAGAAGGCTCAGCAGCTAAAATCTCTTGCTGCCTAACCTGATAGCCTGAGTTTAAGCCCCCAGATCCACATGATTGAAGGGAAGAAAGCTGAGTCCCCCCGGGTTGTTCCCTGCCCTGCACAGATCCACTAAGGAATGTATATGTGCATGAGTGCATATGCACAGAAGCACCCCAGACGAACAAGTAGATAATGTGACTTGTTTTTTCAAAAACAGGAGAAAATTATCAGTGTAGGACTATGCTTAATGACGAATAGACCTTGGACAGGTAGAAACTTGAAGGCAAAGAGCAAGACGGCAGTCACTGGGTCAAAGAGTATCAATAATAGTAGTGAAGGGTGAAGGGGACTGTGGCCAAGCTGAAGGCAGCCCAGGGGCCAGGGCTTCACCTGGATATGTAGAGTATGCAATCCAATCGCACACGGTGATCTAGATATGGAGGCAATTTTAGTTAGAACTACATTTCACAAGGGTATGTCCTAAGATAGGGATCAGGACACTGATGTTTAGACAGGAGAAAAGTCTTTCGTCAACACAGAGGGTTGTAGTAGGATGTTCAGAGGAACAACTTAGTTTTTATAAAATGTCTAGGATGAAGCATCTGCTACAAACCGTGACACAGCATCCATCGTAAAGAACACTTCCTTGGATCTTTGCCTGCGGTCTAGGAACTACCTACAAGGTCTTCAAGTAACCTAACTCTCTGACCTTCATTTCTCTCACCTGTGGACGGGAATAATGACAGTTGTATACCTTTCCTAGATACCCTGGAGGTGTAGATCTACTTAGACCTTAGAGGGTGACTGACGATAGAGTCAAAGAGCAGGAGCTATAGCTACAGACTTTATAAGAAACCTGATAGCAGTATGAGCTGTCAGGCTATAAGCCAGCATGGGCATGGGCAGAACTGGCTGCTGTGTTAGTGGACGTGGCTGCTGTGCACATAAAAGAGAGGGTGTCGTTCCCACCATTTAATATGCTGATTGCTGCTGAGCTTTTGTCTCCTTTGTTTGTTATTTTATTTTATTGTTATTGTTGGTGGTGGTGGTGGAGGTGGTAGTGGAGGTGTGCATGTGTGTGTTGTTGTAAAAGGCACACATGACCTAGCATATTCTAGGCAAAGTCTTTGCCACTGAATCCCATTCCCACTGTTTTCCAAGATTTTCTTGAGAAAGTGTCTCCCTAGGTAACTCATTTATTCTATAATAGATGGTTTTTAAGTTTTAAAATGTCTCTGAAGTAGTGATATGTCCTTGGTAGGTAGCATGTGGTGGGTTAATTAGAATATTTTTCCCTTAAATAGTTAGAGTTTTTAAATTGCATTATAAGAAGTTTTGTTTTAATCATTATCACATAAAAAACTTTATTATAAAAACTGTACACTGAATTTCAACCAGACGCCAAGACTGTATGATACGGCGAACTTCTGCACAGTTAGAGAAGCCGTCTGGGACAGAACCTGTGGGGCTTCACATTAAATTTTTTACTATTACTATCAAATATGTTTTGATGCATTTATCTAACACTCAAAACAAATCATGACAGAGTTAGAACTAAGAAAAATTAGTTTTATATCCTCTTCCATAGCTTGTGTCCTTCACCTGCCTTTAGTCCCCCTGTGTCTTCTAATCTTTAGCCGTTCTTATATTCTTTCCTACATGTCGTGCTTTGTTGACATGTACATTTGCTTACACATATACATAAATTATTGCCTAGATTCCATATATGAAGGAGAACATGCAGGGTTTTTTTTTTGAGACTGTGTAACCTCACTTAATATTATACATCCTAAGTCCATCCATTTTCTTTCAAATTTTGTGATTGCACTTTCCTTTAGCTCCAAACAGTATATGTATATATATTAATATGTATATAATACACACATATATATTAAAATTTCATTATCATTTCAACTGCTGAGGACAACTAGATTGATTCTACTTCTTTGTCATAGTGAATAAAGTAGTAATAAAAGGTGATTTATGTTTTATAAATAATTATTGTTTATAAAAATTGAAACAAAATTAAGATTTAATGAAATGCAGTAGTTGAACCAAGTTTAGGCAAATAGACATCAAGTATTGAAAAGAACTTTCATGTGAGACTGGGGGACGAAACCATCATTTCTTTAATAGCTCACAGTTTTTCTAGGCAACGCCTTCACCACTGAATTCCATCTCCTCCCATTTGTAACCAAGAGAGGCACATTAATGGCATAGTGTATGCCTATTCATGCTAATGAATAAAGCTGAAGGCTGCTGTCAAAAAACAAGTGCCGGGTGGTAGTGGCACACGCCTTTAATTCCAGCACTCAGGAGGCAGAGGCAAAGGGATCTCTTTGAGTTCAAGGCCAACCAACCTGTTCTAGAAGAGCTAGTTCCAGAACAGGCACCAAAGCTACAGAGGAAACCCTGTCTCAAAAAACTAAAAAAAAAAAAACAAAACAAAACAAACAAACAAAAAAACCAAAAGCAAATCCACCATAAACCACGGTTTCTAATCCTCGCTCTGCTATCCACAGAACAGGATTCAGAAGTGATCGATGTCTTTTTTCCTGTGAGTGTGTGTGCTGCTTGAGCCAAGAGCTCGGTTTTTGCCCACCTAATCCTCACCTTGCCTGTCTGGATTGACATTTTCTTCTTCTCTGTGCTGGCCTCATTGCTCTTGCTTCTGTTCAGGGAACGGGAACACAGCCTGTCTCTGCCATCCTCACACCTGCCTCTTCCTACAAGGCTCCTCCTCTACTCAAAGTCCCAGTCTCCCCACCCTTCCTACTCCTCTATGCTGTCCTTCCTTACTCTCCCTTTGACATTTATTTTTATCTAGCATTACTGCTCTCTGTTACACTCAACTACCTTCCTCATCCCTGTCCCTTTTCAGAAGGGGTGCAGTAAACACAAGCAACCTAGCCTATGCTGTCCTCTGTTCTTCAAGCCTACACCAGTACTTACCACATTGCAAAAGCTCAATAAGCAGGTGTCGCTCGCCTTAGTTCATCGATTGCTGGGGTGTTTATTCTGAGTGACGTCTGGCAGAAGAAAGCTGAAACTGAGTCAGATGAGTTCACAGCTCACAGTTACAAATGGGGGGGGCTTTATTCTGAGGTGGTTTTACAAAGAAGAGGACTTCCTAGTACAATATTGGTGGGGTGGGGCTTGCCCAGATGTCAATCCAGTGCATACACTGCCGTGTCCATTCTCCAAAGGGACAGTCTGTTCAGTGGTCAAAGCTATTTCATGAGCAAATGAATTTCACAGCACTCAAATTAATATAATGTCACAAGAGTAATATGTCCAATGCTGATGGGGCCAATTGACTTTTATTACCATTAGACTCTACTTTAGAAACTGCACATGCATTAAGCTTCATATTTTAAGAGGAAAGGTAGATGTGTGACTTTCCAAGACCCATTTGAGGTCTTCATTTTTTAAGGTTAAGAAAATACTATGTGAAGCAGTGCTAGAAAAAGGTGAAGGAGCATGCATGTCATTTATTTTAGTGAACTTTTAAGGTCCCCCTTTTATATTATTCAGCTAGTTTTTCTTCCTTGAGTTTATAGTTTTATGGTTTACTATATGCATACACACATATATACCACATATAGGCATATGCAAGCATACCACATATATCACACAAATCATATACCCTTACACATACCGTACATGGTTCACACATGCACACACATGTGCTACATATGCTATGCCATATACACATCTGCATATACACACATCACACAGTACTCATGTATACACACAGACTTGGCACATAAAATAAGCACACACCACTCACTTGCATATGTAGGAACACATGTGTACTATATCTGCACATACCACACGCACATGCACACATATGCCTACACACAAATCAATATGCTGCACACACCTTATATGCCACAGACATAACACCATTAAAACACACATCACGCAGACACATTTTCACCACATGTAGGTACACACACATACACCACACACAGGTGCACACATATGCACAAACATGCTGGGGTGTGGTCTTCAAGGTTTTATCATGTTTAGCAAATATTTCCGATGAAACGATATGTTCATCTGTTGCACTGATTGCCAAGATTGCAGTGTGACAACAAACATTATTTGGGGATAGAAGCTGAAATCACAGCCCACTCTCTTCGCTGCCTGCAGTGATGAACAGACACATGTTAATTTTCCCCAGCAATGTCCATGACTTGAGATCTGCAGGCTCCAAGAGCTTTCTCATCACAAACAACATGCCTGATGGCTCTGTGCCGGACACAACTGAGACAGTTGTCTATGAAGAAGTCACACCATCATGGCCCCAGGCTGTAACCTGCAACGGCTGCAACAACGATGTGCTTTGGAGAATGCAGCTGTGGCTAAAGTGTGGGGCAGCAGGAGCCTTTCTCCCCCTGCTTATTATGGAGGAGAGCATGTAAAACAGTGGCAGAAGGACATCCTGAGCTACCCACGGCTTAATGAACAGTGTGTGGAAGCCAGCCCACATTAACAGAGCATAGAAATTATATTAAGGTTTCAAAGTTTTCTTAAAAGCACACGTAGGTTATCTATACCCCCCCACATATACACATAACCTTCTCCCATTTATAGTTGGCCTGAGTTTGAAATTGCCTAGTTTTGTTATGAAGTTTAGTGTTCTGTGTAGAAGGTAGCTTATTAAGTCCAATGAATATTTAAAATGTTATTTTTTGTGATGCCTGAAATCATATTATAGAGTTCTTCAAAGCATTATGCTAGTTTTTATCGCAGCTATAATAAATTTCCACAGACCCAGTGGCTTAATATCTATGGATTTTTTATTTGAAATGTTGTATGTAAGGAGTCTGGGTTGGCAGGTGGTATTCATGGGCTAATGTTGGGGCATCAGTTGGACTGTGGTCCTTTTTGGAGTCCTAAGAGAGGACCAATTTCTGCATTTCTTCTGCATTCGTGAAGCCCATCTGCACTCCTTGTCTCCTGGCCCCTCTATTCGGACTCCATGCCAATATGTATGATCTGCCTTCGGTTGTCACATTTCTTACTTTGACATCAGCCTGGAAAACCTTGGAGGTGTTTCTGAGGACCCAGGTGAGAAAACTGGGACATTGGATAATGGCATTCCCATCACAGACCCTCAGTTTGATATATCATCATGCAAAACACCATTTACCATGTAAAGAAGCAATCACGTAATCATGGAAGGAGACTGTGGCTTTGCTTGGGGGAACATAATCCAAAACTATATAAGAAACAAGCATCGTTAACTAAAATTTGTCTCCATAATTTTGAGGATATCCGCTTTGGAGTCAGGCTGATCTGAATTCAAATGCTGATAGCTTCATTTGCGTGTCCACCTACCCATTCATTCATTCATTCATGCATGCATGCATTCATATTATGAATATTTAGAATCTGCCTACTCAATGCTATGGCTTGTTTTGGATCCTGTGAATAAAACACACTTACTTGTCCTGACACATGGTATTACACTAGGGGAGACAGACCAGACATGCATGGAAATACATCATGTAATGTCAGTGTGTGATAACATACAAATACACAGTACTGAAAGCCTGTGACATCCATGTACAGAAACTGTTCGTGGTAGTCATGTGATCATTCATTTATGCACATCATTGTCAAACATATCCTTGGGACATTTAGAGGAAGCCAGCCATTATGAAGAGTCTTCCAATGGGGATATCTACCCTTTGGTCATCAGTATACACCTGTGAGAGACAATGTTCTTCTCATTGGTGGCTGAGAAATACATGGGTCCAGGAGGCCGAATGATGTTTACATGATGTTTCCTCAAGTGATAAAGTAAGCAACTGACCTCTAGATTCGGGGGTGCCATTAGCCGTGGAGTTCAGAAAATTCTCTTTATTCTTTACCTGAGTAGATCATCTTCCTGCCTCCTCTCCAGCTCTGTGCATTGTAGAAGGGAGAATAAAGCCCAGAGCTGGGTTTTAAAACCCTTCATTTTCCTCCAGTCTTGAGATAATGCGATTTCTTAGAGCTTCCACTAATTTTCTTTTGATCATTATGGGACTGTGCTATCTTTGATCAATCACTTAAATCTGTGTTTACACAGGCTTAGCCAAGGGACGAGTTGGACAATTACCCATGCCTCGGAACTAATTTCAACAGCCCACTCGGGGCTGCAGCTCTTTCTCTATTATTTCATTCTCTGCTCTAATGCAGAGCCTCGGGACACACAGGCTGGGTGGAAGGAACAGAGGAGTAACTCTGTCATGTGGATGTCCTCTGCAGAGAGGGATATTCTCTGGGTTTGGCTTTGTTCTCTTTTTTGAAGACGCACATGTTTCTTCTCTTGGTAAAAGATGCATCTCGGTACCCACAGACATGTATTATTTGAATGGGTTTGCAATAAAATAATTGAGAGAAATTTTGAGACAGATGAATTCTGAGCCTTTTCAGAGGAAACATATTTAACCCATGAACCATCAACTGACCATCTTCTTCAATGGTCATCCTATAATGTGATTATATATTATACATGAATATATTATATTTTTCTGTATTTCTTACCACAGACAGAATTCGGCTCTCCGTGGGATTAGTGAGCCACCGAGTAAATGCTGTGTGTCTGCTCTGTGGTCCTCCACCTCTCTCCTCATCAACACCAGTTGACAGAGTGGCTCCAGGACATCACTTTCAGAAACACTCAGCTATGCACCATATCTTGCCACTGCTTTGTTTCTAGGCTCAGCTGCCTGTTGCGATCCTGACACCTCAGTTGCTTCAGAGCATAGCCTTCTCTTCCCATTCTCCCTAGACACTGGACTATCAAGGACTGGTCCCTCCTTCTATCTCCTGCTAGGCTCTGTTCACTCCCAAAAGTGGTTAGCCTGCTAATCCCATTTTAGCCTCCTTCCTTTCTCCAAGTCATACATTTCTTGGAATCTGTGTTCTCTCTCCCTATTTAGAGCGTGTTCCATTGGTAGCTGGGTTTGACTCGATCAGCCCATTCCATTATCCCTGAGCTTCTGTTTGGATGCCAGCTGGAGGTTTTGCTTTCAGAATCCTAAGACTCCATCACTAATGATGCCGTTTTGCTCGCCTGCAATCTCAAGAAAGTCTGAGTCAAATTCTCAATGCATCCAACGAACTGTAGGGAAAGCAAGTGCATTATGTAACAGGAAGAAGAAGTGCGAGGTCTGCATCTTTTCTTCTGTCTTTGTGTCATCCATTCTCCCAGCGAAATGTTCTCCTCCCCAGTGTTGACCTCTGGGAGAACTCGGAGAAAAATGCCAGTAAGTGCAAAGATTACAGATTAGTAATCCCCCAGCAATGCTTTCAAATGATGCTTCCCTTTCAAGTGTTAGCTTGCAAAAACACACAATGCAAGAGGAGGAGGAAATATCTAGCCCATCAGTGACAGAGCAGGCTTCGAGCACAATATCCTACTAAATGACATACATAAGGAGTTGGAGCTTGTAATACCTTTTATATTGCTGCCTGCCATCTGGTAGGCAATTGTTAAGCCTGAAATATTCAGGTAAGCTCTATTTTCTCAAATAGTGTGATGTGATGGGGATTCCGGCACCACCCGTCTTTTTAAACATCATTAAATTTCACTGTTTTCCAGAACAAAGCAAGCTACACTAGCTGGATGTTTGCAGAGCACACACATCCCTTGGAAGTGCTGTGTTACAGAGGTGGGACTTCTGCCCTGGGAGGAATAAATAGTGGATTGCTCTGAGTTCTCTTTGTGCCTGGAGTTCAGGATGAAGACTGACATTTGACAGTGGCTGGGGAAACACCCAGCCCTGCCCTAGGAAGAAGTGTGTCTAAGGGTTGAGTGAGGACTGTGGGAGTTAAGAACTACATAGCCTCCTCTTCTAACCGGAAAGGCAACAGAGGATACTAAAAAAAGCATTTCCTGTAATTTCCTTTTCTTCTCTTTTGCTTTTTTGGGGGGTATGATTGTTGACGTTTTCTCTATTCCCTTAGAAGTGGTGAGGGACATAAATGAGTCAGATATAGCCAATGATTATACCATGAGGTTTAAGTGGATTTAAAGTATCCATTCTTCCCAATTACTTAGATTAAAAATTATCTTTTATATGAAACTTGGTTTTCAAATGTGGTGAACTAAAAGAGTAACGTATTCATAGAAATTTGTCTTAGTTAGGGTTTCTAGTGCTGTGATAGAACCCATGACCAAAAGTGGCTTGGAGAGGAAAGGGTTTCATCCTATATGTCCCGGCAATAGTCCATCACTGAGGGAAGTCATGGCAGAAACTCGAGGCAGGAAGGGATACAGAAGTCATAATTCAGTGCTGCTTACTGGCTTGCTCCTCATGGGTTTCTCAGCTTACTTTTGTTTAGAACCAAGGACCACCAGAATAGGGGTGCCAGGCAGGATGTGAAGAGGCAAAGACATAGAAATGAAAAAATCATGTTCCCTGACCCCCAGAAGTCTTACAGTAAGAGATAAGTGAAGGAGAGTTAAATCTGAGTTGTGACATCAGCCTGCTCCATCTTCAGATGACTGGCATTTGGGGACTGTAGCAGTCTCCCAGTGTCTAGCAGATTTCTCCATGCTGACTGCTTCACAGTGTATATTTCATTTTCCATCTCTCCACTGACTCTGTACTCATTGATCAAACTGTCTAATTTGCATGTCCATCTGGATGTTCCAGCAGCACCTCAGGCTCGGCATGTCCCACTGCCCTCCAGTGCTAAGCCACCTCATCTCACCACACTGGTAGACACCACTCACCCTGTGTCCCCCTCTGAGCCACTGGGGACACCTTGCCTATCATTCCTCTACTCTAGATGCAGCCTTCCTCCTCTCCTCTCCCACAGCCTATGGTTTTATTTTGGAGTAAATTCAAGAGCCCCTTGGGGTACTACATTTCTCTTCATGTCCATCCCTGAAGAATTAGCACACTTATGAAATTAAATATTGTATAAGCATATTAACAAATCCACATATCGGATTTCTCTAATTTCACCACTTGTCTGTCCCCAACTCCAATGCATGATGCATTATGCATCTAGTTGTCACATTTTCTTAGTCGTCTATGGTCTGTGACAGTTTTTGCCTTTTCTGACCTTGACGCTTCCAAATAATATTGGTTCATTGTTTCGTACGGCTCCCCACCATGTGGCTTTGACTAGTATTTTCTCATGATCGGTATGAGATTATAAGTTAATGGGAAATACCACAGAGGTTATGGGCCTTTCAGTTGATAGCAGCAGCTGGTATATGATAATGGCATGTGTCACTCAGTGGCATTATTATCCCTCATCTCTTGGCGAATGTTGTATCTTCCAGAATTCCCTGCCATAAACTTGCTTTTTCCCCTTGCACATATTGGGCGGGGGAAGCGTTTCCTGTTTTTGTTCAAAATGATGCCCATTAGCTTAGTATTGATCAGTGATTCTTGCCTGAAGCAATTCTTACTGCAGGCTCCTGAGAGTGATTTTAGTTTCTCTCATTCTTTTTACACTGTTGACTGAAATCATTTTCTTTAATTAGTATTTTGGTATGCATATAAAATAGTGGATTGTTTCATTATATTTTCATGTATATCTGTTATTTTGACTTGCCAGTATTTGGACACTATCACCCTCCCATGTCTTCCTCTACCCCTCTACTTGTCTCCTATCTTCCATCTCAAAGCCACCTTTTTACTTTCATGTCTTTCTATGTTGATGTGCCTGTATGTATAGAGAAAGAACTTGAAATAATTGGCTCGTTTCCCTCTTCCATTATCCACTCTTTTTCTCCCCTAGAATTTTCTTTAATGGGCAAATGATATCCTCCGGTATTTATTTATGTATTCACATATTTGTTGATATTAAGGTAGTCTTATGCCAGCCTACTTCAATTTTGTTCTTGTTGTTTAAGTTGCTCTACACTAAGTCACTGGGAACTCTTAAGATCTGGCTCTTGTGATGTGTGTGTGTCTGTGTGTGGGTGTGTGTGTGTGTACGTACATGCATGTGTGTAAATATCTCTTTTTGTTGACTGGGGTCCAAGCCCAGAGCCTCACACAGATTAGGCAAGTGCTCTACCACTGAGTTGCACCCTGATCTTGTAAAATTCCTTTGATGGAAGAAAGATAGCAAGGAGTAAGACCTTGGTGCTGGGTGCTCACTGATATAATAGAATGAGCATCTGGCCTCTTAGCTCACTGAGATATGTGTTAGGAGATGTATGTACGCCTATTAACTCATTGACAGACTTGGCTGTATTCATCTATCTGTTCCATGAGTCCTCACTATCCCTCTGATTCAGCTCAGCATCTCATAGACTGTCATGGTCTCCCTTCTTCCCCAACAGTGAAAAATCTTGACTCTCATTATCTGCAATGTATGCACTGACTTTTTAATCCCAATATGAAAACAAAGTTATTCCAGGAATGCTAATGTATGCTCCTATTAAGAAAAAAAACAGCTGAATTACTTTTGTGTGGTTATTTTGCTTTTATTTATAACCTACATCAAACTAAGCCTTCATTTTTCTGCTGGATGGACTACTGAATTATGTGTCCTCATGATTTTGCTACTCCTAATCCACTCAAAATGAGTCACCTAAAACAAAAATCAGGTGATATTTTTGTGCTGCTTAAATTTTTCCAGACTTTTCATTAAGCCCATTACTTACAGCTGAAGCATCTGGAGTGGCATGGAGAGTCTTTTTTGTTTAGGTTTCCCTTGTATATGTTTATTAGGTCTCTGACTTTTCCCCTAAATTAAATTTATACTGTAAAACATTTTGGGTCATAACAAGGGGGGCTCTTTTGTGGAACTCACATATCAGTGATAATTTTCCTTGAGGACAGAACAATTTAAAAGTGCTTGAAACCAAGATTAAAAAAAAAAACATAAATTGGGAGAATGGGGACCTTGGGAGGGGGTTGAAGGAGGGGAGAGGCAGGGAGGGGAGCAGAGAAAAATGTAGAGCTCAATAAAAAATCAATAAAAAAAACCACGGATAGATTATATATCCATGAGAGAGCAGGGACAAACATTCTATAAAGGTCATAACCTTCAGCTCTTTTAGTTACTAGGAATGTAATAAAGCCAGAAGTTCAGACATTGAAATTAAAACAGGCTGGAGTTCAGGTCTGCCACTTGATAACTATATCTGAACCTCAAGCTGGAGCTACCGTCCTTAAACCATGTGTTTGTTTGCACAGGGCTGATAGAAGGCCCACAGAGCTTCAAGCATTTGACCTTCAAGCTTCCTGTCACTGTGATAAAATATGTGAGATAACTGACAAAGAGGAAAAATATTTTAGCTTACCATTTTAAAGGTTGCAATCTATGACTGATTGCTCCTGATGCTTTGTTCTTGTGCTTGGACAGTAAATCATGGCATGACTATATAATAGAGCATGACTTTCCACTGGGTGGCCAAGGAGCAAATAAAGCAGGGACGCCATGGCCATAATTTCTCATCAAGTTCACACCCAATGACCTAAAGACCCTAAGAGAGGCCTCATCTCTTAAAAGATTTATAACCCCTAACCATCTCACACTGGGGACACAGCCTTTAACTTCCAAATCTTTGGGAGACTTTCAAGATCCAAATTGTAGCATGACCTGAGTCAGGAAGAATAGTAAAGCACTCACTAAAGACCTGCAGATCACTGAAAGCAATGGGCAGGGAAGGGAAGGTACATGCTTAAACCTCAATCTAGTCTACTTCAATTGTTTCCATGACAAACTAAAGATTTGAATTGAATGTTCTCTTTGACCACCATGCACTTTTTGCCTTCAAAATGGACTTATAAAAGCTATGAGATGCTCTGACATCAAAGGTGGGAGACAGAGAAGGATGGCAGAGCTAGTTGAAGAGAAGCTCATCTACAGTAGCTGGACAAAGATGCTAATTCTTCCAGCCTTGAATCTGTGTCATTGCCAGGCTTTGAGGGCCCCTTAACAATGTCATAACTTACTCACTGTCATCCATTTAGACAGTACTCTCATTACTAGCCTTCAGTTAGGAATCAGCCTATAATGTAGCTAGCTGTATGTGTCTGTATTAGACATAAAGTCAGAAGAAGCACTGCACTGTGATGTAGAAGGTGTTTACTGGGTTGAAGAAAAACTGTTCTTGGGTATATTGTAGATCGGCATCTAATTACTAAATACTCTTTTTTGTGGGTCCTTTATCTATCTATTGCTTATCCCTCTCATTTAGTAGCTGAACTTGGAAGAGGTGAACGTACTCACTCACCCCATAAAACCCATTCCCATACTTTATTATATTAGAATTTTTCCATATTTTTATCCTTGTACAGCAGGTGTAAGTTTCATAGAAAACAAAGACTGCAGCTCACATGTTTTTACGCCTGCCTCTGCTAGTGAATTCCTCATGTTGAAAAACTTGTATTTGATAATAAACCAGGACAAGACATTTTCCTTTGAAGATCAAGGCCAGCATCAACGTTGTGCCAGCAGACACGATTCACCACTCAAAATGAGTGTCAGCATTACTTTCTTAAAATAGTGTTTACATATCAAATATCGTGGCTTTTTATATTTTGTATTACTCTTATTTCAGTTAGATTTGAGTTGCTTCTAAATTACTGTGCTGTGGTATTTGTGGCTTTCCTAGGGTAATCAGAAATTCAGACTTGTTTTATCTGTATGGGTCACCACCTGCAAAAAAAAGACATCTGAAGTTAAAACCAGACATGGTGGCTCATGCCCACACTCTCAGCACCCAGAGGACCTAGGCACAAGTTCAATATCAGCCTAGATAGTTAAGCGAGACCCCATTTCAAAAACAAAATGCAAAGACCAGTAGAGTTGGACAGTTCCACTCTGGGGGTTTGAGGAGTGAGCCATGCTAGTTAGTGTGATGAACAGTTATACTATTATAGAGACAGTTCAGATATGCTGAGCATCTTAAGCAAGTAGGGAAATATTTCAAAGGAGAGACATACATCTGTTAATCTAACTTGAAGCACCTTCTTATCTACCAGAAGCTCTCTAGACAGCAGGCAGGGGCGCTTAGTGTTGAAGTTATTATGTGAAGGTCATTATCATTTAAGACTTCTACATAAGCCAGATTTACCAATGTCAAATTATTGGTGAGTCGTTTGACCCCATATTTATTTGTAATTTCCACAAACTGTAGGTAAGAGCTGCTCTAAATCACATTGCCATTGATCTTGGCTCCCCTTGTGTAATTCTAAGATGAACTACCCATGATCTATAGGAAAAGACTGCTGCTCGGAGAAGGCTGTGGAAGGAGTTTCCCAGGATGCCCAAGAAACATGCATGGGCATCAATTATTTAGGAAAGAGAAGAAGTAGACACCTGTATGCATATGGGATCAGGGGAAACCTTAGTGAAATCTATACATCAGGAAATCTAAATGTGCAATGGTGAAATCTGGCCTTGGAGGAAAGATTAGAGAAGAGATAAGCATGTCTGTAATAGGCAATCACTTACGACTACTGACTTAATTAAAGTAACTGCACATCCATGGGCCAGATATGTAAGTGATCTTTACAGTCAGCTTCCTGCACTTCATGTATTTCTGTGTTCTTAGCTGAGGGGGAAACTCCTCAACCTCCTGCAGGGCTTTGCCTATTTCTCTATGCATTGAAAATATTTGTGAGCCTGCCATCCTTCCCCAAGGTTGACATCCTCATGTTGGTGTGATTGTCCTTGGAGACAGGTGCAGGGGGTGGTCCGGAGGGTAATGTGATACTAAGTATCATTAAGCCTCTCTGTGGCGGTGCTTTGTGCTTCCAGTCTCTTATCTTGGATAACACAGCAACCCTGTGAGATCAGTATTAAGAGAAAGGACATTTTTCTCTTTTGATGGAAACAGGAAGAAAGAACTATTGTAATAAGAAAAAAACAGAGTTAAGAATCAGTCTGCTTATCACACTCTGTGTAGAGGACCTCTCTCTCCATCTGCGCCGTGGAGGCTTGAGGCAGTGTCTCCCTGGCTGGTGACAGGCCTGAGGGTGGATCCTTGTAAACTTATGGTCTGTCCCAACAAATCTGCTTGAGAAGCAAGCTGCCATGAGTGAATATTTCTGTTATCTTTTCTTAATCAGTTCTCATCACATAGTATGAGATTAATTTCTATTTACTTTAGTTGTTTTTAGAATTTCATATGAGTACTCATTGACATCATTTTCACCCCTTCACCCCTCCCTCATACCTCCAACTCTTTTTGTGTCCCCCAACTCTTCTCAAACTCATAACTTCTCATTTAATTATTATTGTTACACACACACACACACACACATGCACACACATTTGTGTGGAGGGGAGAGAGAATAGGAGAGAAGGAGAGAGAGAGAGAGAGAGAGAGAGAGAGATCTACTGAGAACCTTTAGTGTTGCTTATATACACATAGAATTTAGTGTTGACACCTTAGGACTAGATAATTTAGGTTGCTTATCTCTGGAGAACACTGATTCTCCCTCTCTCAGTATCCATTGATGACTCTTTGGTGATAGTTGAGATATATACTTATCTGCAGGAATAAGGTTAAGAATGTGGAATATAGTTAGAAATATTGCTTGAAGAAAATGGCAGTATTAGGTTTTCCTTTTGAGCCTGTGGCCTCCCCAATACAGATGGCTAGCTAGGTTTACCATACCAGGCCTCACTACCCTACTACTGCATGAGCCTTAGATCTAATTAAACAACCATGATTTCCCCCAAGATGAAAGCGCCACTTTTGCACCACTGAGGATACCGTCCTGGGCAGGTCATTGGTGTAGTGTGTAGGCTTTACAGTGGGGTGGGACTGCTGATTGCTTTTCTCCCTTAATATCTTGCACAGCATCTCTGATCCCATGAGAGCTAGTCCTAAGATAGAAGACTTCCACGTCAGGTCCAACTCCATTTTTCCAAGCCCTGTTTCCAAAGGGTGTTGTGTGTTCAGCAATAGGGTCTTTCCTTCAAATTAGGAAAGGCCACCAAAGGCAAAGGAAGTAGTGGTTAATGTATATGTTTCGGGATATAGGACATTAATTTACTTTCCATTATATTTGTGTCTTTTAGTCAATTCTACTGTTTTATTCAAATATTTTAGACCTTTCTTTGATTTGACCTAAATGCTTAGAGAATCCACATTCTTCGCCTTTGTCTTGGCATGGAATGGCATGGAATAGTTAAGTGGACAGTTCTGTTGCCCAACTTCAGGAATTAGAGTTAACCACATCACTACTCTCTTAATGATTCCACATGTGTAAAATGACCCAGATCAGGGGACCATTGTCAACTTATGTAGCACACAGTAGCACAGTCTACTATGATGGTGAGTATGCAAACAGAGTTCTGTTAACTTGGATGCCTGTCAGTTCTTTGGTGTTCTTGCAATGAAAGAGACAGAAAGTAGGCTTCACAGGCACTGCTTGTTATTATTCTGGTGCCGGGGTATTGTTATCTTCACCATCAAGAGGTTGGATCATAGTGAACTCACATCTCTCCACTATATTGTCAGCACTTAGAAGTCTATCTACATTACACATGTTGGTCATGGAATTTAACTTCCCTCAAAGATCTAGCAATGTAACATACTGTAATCACTTTTATGAGTGTCTCTAAATGTCGAACAGTTTTGTAAACTACAATTAGCTACCCTAAAATATATCACTGGTTTTCAGTTCAGTTACACATAAGCTTATTTGTAATAGAGTATTTTCACATGAAACTCTCTTGATAGTTTAAATCTCTATCCAAGAGCAGAGTGTGACATTGATGGACTCTTATATTTATCTTTCTTTACACCGGGATAACACAGATAGCACCAGGAAAGCGTGCTAGAATGGGAAACTGGAGTTTGATGACTCTCTTCTACTTTCCTTGCATTCTGTCATATCTCCATCCTTTCCTTTATTTCTATATATTTTCCAACATTTTCTTCTCTACATTTCAAGCTGCTCTCTGACCATGAATTTGTCATGACTTCTAAATGGCTGACCTCAGTGACTAACAGCATTCCGTCAATAATAAGTCTAGGTCAACCTAAGAACATGTATGGTAGCATAGTTTCCAAAGGTCTCATTCAACTCCCGATAGGATTCTAAGCTTCAATGTGTTGCTAGTTATTAATAGGATCCAGGTGTGCTTTGTTTTCTTGCTAGACTTTCTAGTTATTTTATTTAGTGAAACAGGAAGGAGCCAACAGGCCAACTGCAATGAATAGCAGACTCAGCAATCAGCAATCATGATGAGACATCTAGCTTATCATTTGCATTCTATTATGCAGCTAGTGGATGAAGGTAGAGAGCCTGTGATAAGGCACAATTCTGTTACACTTTCTCCTCTTGTGCCAGATGCATGATTGCCTCCTGGTAAGGAAATTGGTTTCACATGCATAAATACTTTCCAAGTGACGCTCTCTCCTTATGCCAACTCCAGTTTCTGTCTCTTTATTGGTTTTTCTGTATACCAGAGGGCCTCATGGTTTCTTCTCTTTTACGCTAACTTCATTGTCCCTAGACAGATGTCACTGCATTTATTTTTGTGTTGTATCTTCTTTATAGATCTTTACTTACTTCCACTCTTTATTTACTCATAAATATTTTATAGCAAAAACATTCTCAGATATTCAGTGTTCAGGTACAGTGCTTAGTAACCAATGTGCAAGCACTGTGCTTCAGAACAATGCTTATATATTAAAATAAAAAAGAAAATTTAGTATGCTATCAAATTACACACTTCTAAGTTCCTTTAGTTAGGCAGTAGCAGCACAAAGAGCATTTGGGGTGATCTTTCTTGATTACGTTTGCTCAAATGAATTGCTATCACAATCCAATGTGTAGATCAAATTGCTTCACCCTCTGAGAATCCCACTTAATCAGCTCCATTCACAAGAATGTAGAGAGGGGGAAACCTTTTATATTAGACCAAGGAATTAAGAGGAAGGTGTTCTGAGTTCTGTGAGAGTGCAGAAATCTGATGGCATATTCCTAAAAGTGAATTTAGCAGTTAATCCTGAGGAAGATGTATGTGTTGCTTTAGCTATTCCCTACTGCTTGCAGTAGCTCTGCTCATCCCTAGATGCCCTGTATGGATGCAAATCCTACAGAGATCATATACAGTTCACAGTATTTTTCCATAGAAAGAATTTAAAGCTACACTTGCTCACAATAGACTCTCTCTTCTCTTAGTACCTCTAGTGCTTATAGTCATCATTAGGTAACTGACCATGTAGGATGTGTCTCCCTACCCACCAAACCTCTCCAGGTTACCACTGCTTCAAATATGATCTGGTATTGAATTCTTTATTCATTTTTAGACAAACATCAGATCAGTAATTCTGGAGTGAGGCCAGATTGAAAAGCTCATCTTTAAGCAACAAATATGTCTGAGCAGATTCTCTCTCTACCTCAGCCACCCAAATTAGTTCCTTGTTTCCAGCATTTGTGAGAAAGCTTGTAAGAAAAGCATTTTTAAAATGACTGCCACTTTTCCTCCTCTACTTCAGAAACCCTACAGTCTATTGCTTGTTAATGGTACTATAGAAAGTGTTGTAAAGACAAAATAACCATCCATATCTAAGGTGACTCTACACTTTACCACCAGACTGGAAGAGAACTGAGGATTCCAGAGAAGCTTTTATAATTGTGCTAGCATGATAGACACCAAGAGACTGTCCAGGTGCTTATAAGCTATACTTCTGCATCAGGGTCTAATAAGCTACTATGTGTCTATTGGCTCAAAACTCTCATGTTGACTGAAATGCACGTGCCAACAAGTCTGTGCATAGTGGGACCACGGAAGCATTTACTTCTTATTTATTTAATCTTCTGGTGACTCTGTCATCCTTGGCTTGTGCTTGAGTCTTTCCTGCCTCTGCCTGTCACACTGATTCCCTGCCTTCTTCTCCTCTCTACTAGGCCACATGTGATAGTATATACCATCCACTCAGCTAATACAGGAGACTTCTCTGTCTCAAAACCCTTAATTTAATAACATCTGTACAGACTCCTCTTCTTTAAACAAGGTGTACAATTTAGAGGGTAGGGCCCTATGTCTTTGGAAGACTTGATTCTGCCTTCCACTCTCTCGTCACTGAAAGTAGTTACTGTATCCCTAAGAGTGAAAGGACAGACTCTTAGAAACCATATCTGGAAGCAAGTGTGTTTTAGTGCCTCATGAATTTATGAGCGATACTGCGCAGAGCAAGAACCAGGAATCACTCAACCTTGAGGAAAATCTTACCTTTATAGAAAAGGTCAAATTTAGGTAGGCAGGAAGTATGTTCTGGAAAGGCACTGCATGACCCCGGGTTGGAGGAGGAATGAGAAGAGATGACTTTCAAACATCATCCATACGGAGAGCAGCAGGGAGACTTAGACAGTCACCCTGGCTTCGGTCTGCTTTCTTTCTTAAGCCAAGAGTCCATGTGTGCTGACTCTATTTGCTCTCCAGCTCTTTCGGTGTCTCATTCAGTTCATCTTGCAGTCTCCATGATGCACTGCTTTTTCTCCTTCTGACCACTCTCTATTACTCTGCTTCTGTGTTGTTTCCAAACCTCTCTTCCCCTGCCCTGCCAGGATGACCTCTGTGTCCCTGTACTTCTGTTTTTATTATATTGCTTTGCAGTTTCTTTGAGATGTAAGTTCATTGAAATCAAGGGCCATGCTAGGTTGAGTGATTCCTGGCAAAAGCAAGCACGAGGTATAATTTCCAGGAATGCACCATGCATGGTGTGCAGTGTTTAAAGACTCCAAGGCTCTTGCGCAGGTCTGTAGCCATGGAAGCGGTGGTGTTGGAGAGGCTGACGTGCACTCTCAGTTGACCACAGCTTCTCCACCTCTCTTCCCATCGTGCCTCCTCTCACAAATGAATGTGGAACTCCTTCAGTGCCATCTGGACCATTCTATTCACTTCACTGTTTGTTCATTTAGAAGCAACTACTCAACTCAACACCATTAGAAAGCTACATATATTCTTTCTGAAGGTGTTTATAGGTGGTGAGAATTTTTCCCCATGAGTTTCAAGCTATAGTCACTCGTTTTCTATATAACCTGTCCATTGTTTCCCGTTCTACCTTTAAACAGACAGGAAATAAGTGACTGGTTACTTTTCTTGATGGTCTATGAACGATATTAGATTCTTGTTCCTGTAATTAAAAGTGACTTAAATAGAAGAAATTGAGTATCTGCCACTTAATAAGCAAGGTGACGTTCATAAGCGGCTTTGTCACCACCAAGCTCTAACTGCAACCCCAGCAGCTTTCCATTAAAGCAGGGGATTAACCATTAGTGCATCACAGTGGAAGGAACAAGGAGAACAGCTCCTTGGGTCCCAACAACAAATTACTTCTGAATCAAACCTCTGATTAATAGCTCCAGAGTTGCCTCTCTGCTTTGCATAATTAAGTTTCATGGAGTGTTACAATTAACAGCCTTGCCATCACACAGGTAGAAATAGCTACCATTTATTTGGCCAGCAGCATCAGGAAGTGCTAGGTGGTGAATCAGAAGCATTTATGAGGGGATTAGGTACATTAGTGTCATAAATTGAGTAAGGCTATAATTACCTTCCAATAAAAGGCAACAAACACCATCATTCCATGGTACTACCCAAGTTCCTTTTCTTTCTTTTTTGGGGGGTCTGAGAATCCCTTCCCTAGTCAAGCAGAGACTACGGCATCAAGGCACCAATAGACCTTTGTGAACACTGACAGCCTCCTCCTTCCAAGGTGTCAGGGCCTTTCTGAACCTTTGGTGCAGTGCGTGTTTAATACCATTTATTACAGCAGCATTTGTTATCACACAAGTCATCAGACATGTGATACAGATGTCAGGTAAGCTTCAGACTCTTGGAATTTTCCGGGAAGAGAGCCAAGATGTCATTAGAATTACCAGGATACAACAAAATGCCAAGTGCTTTGCTGGAGATGAACAGGCCAGGCGTTCACCATTCGTCACTTCTGAGGGGTTAAGTTGTAATCAGAAGATGTTCCTCTGAGAGGGATTCCCTGCGGAGTCACATTTCTGCGACACAGTTACTCCTCTGACCAGCGTCATTTCTGTTCAGTGATATAAACCCAAAGGAGTCGTGGTAGGGCTGATACCTGTTAAGCTGAGATGTTCTTCCATAAGGGAGTCAAAGGATCGGCAAGAGTTCCGAGTGGACGTTTCTCTGTGCCCTCGTATACAAGGATGTATTTTACTGAAGGATTTGCTCCAACTATCCAGTTACTTTGATCTTTTCACTTTTGTCTTTTTCTGTCTCCTCTGCCTCAATTTGTTCATTTCTTCATCTCTTTCCTTGTTCTCCTTCAGCATCTTTTTTCTTAGACCTTTTTTATGTTGTGTCTGAGATTTGAGAAAGTAAGAGTGAGAGCAAGTGTGTGTGTGTGTGTGTGTG